>JAHHUM010002449.1:0-155000 GCA_036173005.1 Crenichthys baileyi
TTTGGAATACCCTTTCACATGCTCTGCTTTTTATGGAGTGACACCAGTTTAACAAGATCTATGTTTTTAAAGCAGCGTTACCTCAATAGGAGTGATAGGTAGTGCTCCTTTTGTTTCTAAACCATGACTGTCAGTGTTTTTTACAAACGTAAATATTTCCAAACAGTTGGATTCTTCTTTTTTGTTTTGGAGTTGTAGCTTTCTTTCAGCCAGCTGACCAGCAGTGTGAAGCAACAAGACAGTGAGTTGCAGTGTTACTCTCTGCAACAAACACCAGGGGAAAACTCTAACTATTTTATCTGGTACCTCATTGAAAGGACTTTAATTGGTAGGAACAGTATAATGGACATCTTTAGTGGTATACCTTGACACAGCTGACATGCCCACGCTTATTTCTGACCAATCTGAATAGCAGAGCAAATTTTACTAAATAGTTTTGTGATTCTGGTTGGTAACTGGGATTTACTATACTGGTAGACCCAATTTGAAGATCCATCCATTGGTCTGCTTTGTCCTCTGCATGTCCTTACAAACACAATCGGCCTCTTTCTGAGCTGAATAAGGCCCACCTGCTCTCTCTTTCTCGTACCGCAGGACCTGCTTTACAGCCCTCTCCCTCCATGTGTTCCCAAGCAACAGCCACTCCTTGTTTACTCTTGCGTTTTTGCATTGTGAATCTCATCAGGATAACACAATCCCAGCCCCTCTGCAGACTGGTTGTCGAGCCTCTTTATTCAAAGGAGGATAAACTGCTTTCTAACATGTGCATATTTTCCTGAAAACCTTCACATTTCGTTAAACTCATGTTCTTAGATTCTGTCTGTGCTTCACATGTAATTATTGTACATCCTTAATATGGTGAAACAATGCCACCATGTAAATATTTTATTATGTGAACCCAGCGTTGCACTTCTGTGATTAAGCAGGTAGTTTACTGTCCTCATCTCCTGCCCCTACGCTGCACCTTCCTCATTGGCTAACATATCAAACAAGTATATTTCATAAAGCTCTCTCAAATATTGACCAACCCAGGCAGACTGTCCTTCTGCTTCCTGCTCACATCTCGAACACTTCTCCATATAGGTAATATAAACCATTGTTTGATGTGTACTAGATTAAACATGTTGGCAGGGTACTTATCCTAAGTCGAGATCAGACCTAGTTGTAGAACACATTAAAATCAGGCTCAAGTGCTTAAACCAGAGGTAACATCATAATACATGAAGCATGCAACACTCAGTTATGAGTTTGAGTTGTACTTTTGGTATTTGAAATCCGTCACATTATTGTATGAGTTTTTCCTCTGTATTTAAAGTATTCACGTCGTATCTCAAAATGCAATGACTCCCCACTTCTGTCCTCATATCCTGGAACAGGCCATGTTTACTGGCTTCAAGATTAGATAGAAATGTTAGAGAGTGACACCTTACACCACACTGACCCAGTATCCAGTTGTTTGAAATCAGATAAGTATGTAAGTATATGTATTGGAGGGGGAGCTAAGCTGTCTCAGTGGTCCCATCTGTAAGGCTTCATCAGTGATCAGACGGGAAGAGCTGATTAGGTTATTATAATCTCTTAAACCGAAACCCGATCTGCAGAAGTTTTAAGAACACCTTTGCAGAAGTTGCAAACTGCATTGTTTAGCTGTGTTTAATGTTCCAACTAGTCAAGGGCCAGGATGAGTTCATCAATGTATGATTCAGTAAAAATGCATTTTTACAGTACATGTACAAGAAATTAAAGCAAAAATGTATAACATTATCTTGGTGTTATTAAAAATAAAAGCAATAATTATTCCTTTTGCTGTTTCAGTAATGTTATCTATACGTGTTCATTATTTTGATACATAAACGCAGACATGCAACTGTCTATATCGTACAAAACTGAAAACATTTTTAAAAAGCCGTTTAGTCAGCAGTCTAGCAGCGTGCAGCAACATGTGGAAGAGGGGCAGTGTTACTTTACAATCTATATAACCAGGAAAAATTTCTGGTCACTCAGGCAGTTTCTATGGCCATTTATGAACGCAGAACCGGAGTGATCAAACATTTAATTGATTTTGAAACAGAAGTTTTTAAATCCTTTGATCTTGTTAACAGGCCTATGCTAATCGCAAGAGCTTAAACATCATGCTAAATACTTCACTCAATATGTTTCAGTGTATTGCAATCTATTCGAAAATTTGTACCTTAAAACAGTGATTGAGGTTTTATTTAACCCTCTTACTACCATCGCACAGATGGGATTTGGCTAGTGTGTTTTGCTTTGCCTTTCAACTATTTTTTCACAGGCAGAAACACAAAGTACTTCTGAACAACTGCATCATACTAAAGGTTGACGTCATAAAAAATGAGATGGAGCATTTACTGATTACTGAAATGTAGGAAAAGCAGGTTGATAACAGTTTGCTTGCTCAAGTTAGCATGACTGTTCGCTTAGTTTTAGCATGAAAGGTATTAGCAAAAATAAATTTTCTGTTAACCTCAGAATACAGCATCATATAAATAATACTTTGGATTTTCCAAAATTGTGAGCAAGTAATTTTCAGCTTTCATACATTTATATAAAAAGTTCTCATTTGCCTTTTCTATCCAAATGTGTGGTGAACAGCTAAGCACGACTACAATATTTGTTCATGCTAGGGTTAAGCTAGCTTGGTTTTTAGCATAGTGCTGCTTGCTAAATTGAATCAAAAACAAATCAGTTCTCTAGTGGGCTAGTTAATATTCCAGTATTAGCCAGTTAAGCAGCATGTTCATGTTTGTTCATGCTAGGACTTTGTTAGCGTTTTTTAGCATGATTGGTATTAGCCAATGTAAAAACCAAAATATATCTTTTATTTTCCCCTTTAAAATATGGCATCTTTTCACTTATATTTTCTTTCGTTTCTTTCTTTTCTCATTTCAGTATTTGGAATAACTAACAATTATCTAGTGGGATAGTTTTATGTTTAGATTTGTTTTTTTTAAATGTAGGAATACACATTTGGAGAAAAGATCTCATTTTTGCTCATGCTAGGACTAAGTTAGCTTGGATTTAGCATGAAAATCTACCAACTAAAGTAAAATGTTTTTTCCTTTTGTTAACATGTGTATCTTACTTTGTGTGATTTTGCAAATGAAATAAATAGCAGTGTTCTAGTGTATCAGTTTATTTAGCTGTTTGGTGAGCTTGTATGAATATAATTTTGTGACCTTTTTAACATCTCTGCCAAGTAGAAAACGTGATGTCCGTTAACTCCAACTATGAAAGTCAAATTTTTCTCACCAATCGTGACTTGGAAATCTTTCTGACAGTCATTACAAATGTAGTGAAAGAAGGAACATTTCCAAAGTCTTTTTAGCCTCATTAAATCAATGCCACCAATACTGATGTACATTATTTGTGAACATTTTATTTTGCTGTTTGAATCCATAATATTCGGAGATACATTGTTGTAGCCTTGTATTGTCAGCACTTGTTAGTCTAGTCTATTAGCTCAACAATTAGTAAATTTCACTGGCTTTTGCAACTTGCAACTATGACATGGTTACATCTGAGTTCCAGTTTCTGAGAAAAATATAAGATGGCATAAGCCAATTCTTTCATGTTGTTTTTAATTCTCATAACTAGTTATGTTGTAGCGCTCTATATAAGTATTGAGCAACCAAATATGTCTTTCAACTCTCTGTGGGGAAAAACGGAAAATACAATCATTTCCAAAATGCCAGAATGCTGTTGTCGGAAAAGCCTGAAACAAATTGTACAAGACAGAAATCTTTTTTTTTTTTATCTGGCTGCTCTCTGTTACATTCAAAGGTGTGCTCCCTGTTAGATATTTTTGCATACCTGACGGTGCGTGTGTCCAGACCTGTTTGGTATGCGGAGCCGGGTCCTCATCCAGTCTTTACTCTGACTTGGAGCCCTGAGACTTCTGTGCTCTATCTAAACACATACCTCAGAGTGTGCTGTAAAAAAGTCATCTTATGGAAATTGTTCTATGAAAGAGTGAAAAATTGAGTTTTGTCACTTAAAGGTTACAAGTTTTTGTGTTTCTTTTTCGTAATGTAGTTGATTTTCAAAGTGTGATATCATAGTTTAATAAAGAATGAGGGATATCCCCCTTCACCTTCATGTTTAGAGTTTGCTGCAGGTATTTTTCTGGGTATTGCATCTTCTCTTCCTGCTATCCGGGCCATGGCCCTGTGCTGTGACATGCTTGTACTGCCAATGAAGACATACAACTGGAGCCCAAAGTGATTACATTCATACCAATACCAAGTCCCTTCATGATTTAAAGTGATCTAATCTATTCCTCTTAGCAGTAGGAAAAATTATGCTTTAGCCTGTTTTTAACTTTACAAAGAGGTAATTCTTTCTAATGGTCTCATCCACTTTTCTTCTCTACTTGTTAATGAGATATGGGCTCTGGTTTACTAAGGGAAAAGGATAATTTTCCCTATCTTCAGGCATCAAATGGGTGCCACATAGCAGCCAAAACAACAGCAGTGTCAAGGAGTCAGGACAAAATATTTCAAATATTTCAGGAAGTAAAGAGTGTAAGTAGGGCAGTGAGATAGGAACGAACAAACACAACCAGACTTGTATGTTTTTTTTTATCTAGTTGTGATGTATTGTTTTTTACTTGTATTCAATAATGTTTCAGAACTCAGTGACTAGGCAGTGTAGCTGCTATAAAACATGCTACTTTTTGATAAGGATGGACAAGCCATGTTAGATAGCTGTACCATACTATCATAGGGTCGGGTTCTGACAGATACTTTTTTAAAAATGTTTGGACATTTTTACAAAACTTCATTGTTTTTTTTTACCCCACAGTGACTTTTTCTTTAATGTTGCATTACTTGTGGCAGATTACTTCAGCTTTAAGATGAGATTTCAGAATTTGCCATCGTCTCTGCTGATTTTTCCTCAACTGTTAATTCAAAGAGTAGAGAGCTTTAGCTGCACTGACACATGCAGATAATCCTTACTCCAATCCTTAAAAAATATCCAGATCATCTGAGAAACCTGCAACATGGACATCAAAAACATCACGCCTAACATCACGCTGTGATGGTTTAACACCACAGTTGTCTTTTTTGAGACTTTGCTGCAATTTCCTGTCCCGTTTTCACAACTTTTCGCGGTTATTCCTATCAGTGAAATGTGGCCTGTTGCCACATTACAGAAATAAGCTATTGGGAGTAGTTTGACTCTGTTAACATAATATGGTTTTCATAGTATGGTTATATTGATGGCTAAATTTGCTGATGTTGAGTTTTAACTTTAGGATTGGTTGTGTTTTTGCACATTTTAAATCCATATTTTAGGTTTTACTTAAAGAGAGGTGTTCTTAATTTTTTTTTAATGGATTTCCAAACAGGGGTTTTTCAGCAATGTTTGGTGGGTTCCTCCAATTGCACACGCAGTCTATTTGTGTGTTGGTTTACCTGTATTGCATTTTTTGATACGAGCAAGCGCTGCTGACAGGAACTTTGTAGTTTGTTCTCAGAATTTGTGTAAAACTTACTCAGAGCCAAGTTAGGGATGAGAGTCTGTACAAATAGTTTGGGGTTTAGCCTTGCTCTTCGTTTCTGCATAGTGTCATCAATGTGGGCAGGAGATGTCTTTCAATGAGAAGTGTGTGCGTCACTGTGCTGAAGCATGAAAATGTCAGGGGGTGAATATCCAACATCTTGTCTGCAGATCATGGCTCTTGTTAATTGGATCAGTGTCGGCATTTTACAAACTAAACCCTAATTTATCGACTTTTTAATGAGGCAACCTTCATTTTATTTTTTTTAGAAAAAGTAACATTTTTCATGTTGTACGTCATTATTGCAATTAAATCTAGTAGCTATATGATTCATGTAGGAAATGCTACCTGCCTGGTAAACTTGAACTTATCAGAGCAGTGGTTTGTTGTTTGAGAAGGAAGGAGGGGGAGTTCAGAACTTTCCGTTGTTACACAGAGAAAGAAAGTTTATTCTGTGTGGTTTAACAGACAGGAAGCAACAGAAACCCACTGCTCAGTGATGCTGTTCCTGTGAATGCAAGCTTCACAGGTCAGTTTGTGAGTTTTCTGCTCGGTTTTAAGTCATGCCGCCCCTATTCTAGGCCACCATTTCTCCTATATGGATTAAGCAGGACTGTCTGGGTGTGCTGGCACAAGTTTACAAGTGAATTTGAGTGAATGATATGCAATGTAATGTCAGAGGGAAACTCTGACAAAAATGCAGCCAAAGAAGAAGTGGAATGTGGTCATTGAAAACATTTCTAAACTGTCATCTCTGGAGACATAATTAAGTTCTGCTATGTCTGATGTCTAATTTTCCATGTAAAGCTGGATTTTTGTACGAAAATAGTGCATCAGGCATTAGAAACAAGCGTTTCTCATTTAAAGTCGGAGTGGAAAAGTACAAAGTTCTTAGTAGAAGAGATTAAATTCCATTCTCGTCTCCTTGAGGTGATGTTTTCTCTGAGTCTTCATTTGGCTCTGGCCTGGCAGAGCTTCATACCTTCCAGTGAAGCTTAGACCACAGAGGTTCACAACGAGTCACTTCTTCCGGGTCAAAGTCAAATTTGAAGTCTTTCAGGGGCAAGGCCTGTTACTGTAATTACCCTTCTCACATCCTTTGCATGCCGTGCTCTGCCTATTAGGCTGCTTTTGTGTTGGTTATGAATTCAATTCATTGTCCTTTGGCCTAATTTAAAACATAAATTTTGTCCTATGTACCCACCCACTACAGTCCACTCCACAGACCTCCATGTTTAGCTCAAATAACTTTGACCCCCTTAGCTGTGCGCACAGACGGGGACAATATTAGTAGCAGTCGGAGGTTGGCACCAAACTCACAGCAGATAATGACAATGAGGGCAGAATCATGAGCAGAAAAAAAAGAAAAAAACGATGACAAAGATTATTTTAAAGTCATTCAGTGAGAAGAGATCAGCTATTTTCTCAATGTGGACACAAAATCTGCATTCACATTATGGTGAGAGATCACTTTAATTATTTTAGTTTGGTTCTTCTTCTTCTTCTTCTGTTCTGAGCAGACAGTGTATAAACCAACGCAATATTGACCCCAAAAAAGCTTTGGTGAAAACTGTATATCACTGAGAGGAATGAGCTAAAATAAGGGTTCAAGGTACAAGCGTCTAGCATACAGGGACATGGAGAGCTATGTCTAGCCCTTAAGGTGCTGGAGGTAAGTATATTTTGTTCAGAAATAAACCAGTCATTTTCATTCAGAGCTCACTAGCTCTTTGAAGTGTTAAAAAAACCCAAATTTGATAGCTGCTGTCAACTCTTTTGCTGATGTGTACTGTTGAGAAACATTACAGAGAACTCATATGTAACATTACCGTCACAACTAAACATACGGTTTGTATACACTCTGTTAACTCAGGGGGGACACTATTAATAAAAATTTACTCAAATGATCTTTTATTCAGAATTCATTCAGAAATTATTCTCAGAATTCGAGTCCGAGTTGAGTCTCGAGTCTTTAGAGATCAAGTCTAAGTCAAGTCTGAAGTCTGAGTGCAGCTCGAACCTAAGTTTCTATTAAGTCTACACATCTGTGGTTTAGGCATAGTAGGTGTCTCCTCACATTTAGTTTCTAATGCAGGTGTTGGGTATAAGCTAGTGTCTCTGTCTCTCTGCCCATTTCTTCATTAATGGTTGCAGCAAAAGCATTTGTCTTATTCAGCTAAAAATCTTTGAGTTTAAACCTGCAGAGGCATACTCTACTGTGCAGTGCAAGGCAGGAAGAAAAATTTAGAACATACAGAAAATACAGTGTACATAACAGTTTTTGTATGCTGCTGACAGAGAAGCAGCAATCAGAAATAGCACATAAGTCTTTTTCTTTCTTTTTTTGTCTGGCATTTATGCAACTACCTAATTGCTGTCTTCTCACTCTGTTGATTTGGCAACTGCTAATTTGAAATTATTTGCAATTTATAATGTTTTTGTTCTGGCACAAAATCTAGAACAAAAATATAGTTTTGTTTCTTTTTTGAAACAAAATATCCTGGTGATCAGGCAATTTTTCTTGACATAAAAAGCTCTATTGTTATGCGTTTCTGGGAGGGTTTAATTACACCAGGGGTAAAAACAAAAGGACACTTATGACCAGAAATGATGATGAGGATCCCTTGATACCCGTATAAGCTATCACAGAGCTCCAGCAATGAGCTCGAGACTCATATCAACGAGTCATTTCCTTTACAGGAACCCAGAGGATCCTGCAACAATAGCATCCTGTCAAACATGGTGATTTCCGGCCTGTGAATGTATTGCCATCTTGCTCATTAGGTGTTACTATAAACCAAAAACATTTTTAGAAAATATGTGGGGTAATTGTCTTATATTTGTGATGACATGCATGCCAGCATTTGTTTCAGTCAGTTTTATTCGAGTGGAAGCTGTTGCATGGGTTCCATGTTTACCTGTGTGGAGAATCAGTTTAAAACCAGGATACCACTCATCCATCTTAAACACTGCAATATTAAAGCTAACCTCAATAAACTCCACAACAATCAATCGTCTGAGCAAACTTTTATTTTTTGCAACCTGAGCTGAGGATGGTATATAAAATGAACCTTGGTTGGTGCCTTTTTCCTTGCATCTCACAATAATGTTTGCTCTCCCCACATGCAGGGTGAGTCATTACATAGTCATTCAATTGGCTTAAATTACCTCCTTTCATGGTCAACAATGAGCTCAGCTGAGGAGACCAAAGCGGGGGGAAGTAGGGCTTTCTGGAAATGTACCATTTGTTCATGAATCCTTCATCTAATTGGCTCTTATGGAGATTGGCAGTCACCATGTTGTGTGGTGAAGCAGCTGAGTGTTGGCTTCTTACTCCTTCTCAATCTACTTCACACCAGGATGATTGGACAAGTGCTGGACGTCACTTGATTCACCGAAATAATCCGTTGCTGCAGGCAAATGACATCCAAGTTGCTAAAGTATTGGTATTGTGTAAATATACTGGAGTAATAAGTTGGATGTGTGGCTATCATATATGTTGATTCCGTATATAACAAGGACATTTTCAATGATTTGTATTAGTTGAGTATTTTTTCTTAACATTTCATAGAAAATGAATTAAAATAAGTAAAATAATAATAATCTCAGTGATTCAGCTTTCAACAATTTACATTCAGTATGTGCCAGAGTGAGATTCGCAAAGTATGATACTACAGTTTCACAGTATTTGTGCAAAGATAAAAAAACCATGATGCATTTAAAACAGACAATTATTTCTACGGCTGCCAAAATAATATAACGTAATGATTGTTACAGTTAAAATGGTGTTATCAGTGGTATTTATTCACTATTATTTTGATTCTGAAGCAGACTGATGCAAAAATATAGAATTAACCAATTTAGTGTTGGCTTTCAAGTGCCTATTGCGTATAATACTTCACCGTTTTGTCGTTCAGCTCTACATAAAGTAAAGCATACACAGCAAGCTGATAATCGCTGGTTAAGTAGTCAGGCTATTTGCTCAGGTAGTCAGCCTGCAGTAGACATGCTGCTCAAAGCTTGACAACTTTAATACTTTAATAAGTGTGATAGGCTGGATAGAGAACGGTGTGTTCCTCTGGGCTAGAGCCAGTTTTGGTGCCATACTGACACAAGTTTCTGTTGCGCTTGCAAGTTATAATAAAATGATAGTCAGGTACCCATCTGGTTCAAGGATTTTAAGAGTTGTCCACATGAAAATAGAGTAATGTGGTAGGTGTAATAGATGTATTGTTTGGCCTTCATTTTTTATATGTAAAGAAGTTACATCTAAACTCTTCCATAATTTACTGTTCTTGACTTTTTGTAACTAAAATACACTAAATACCATTAGGTTTATAAAGGAGAAACGTCAGTATGTAGAGTTTTGTTATAAGTGCTTGTCCTTATTAAAACCTAAAGGAGAAAATCCCCAGATGCTGTTCGTCATACATAAAATAATTAGAGATCCTATAGTCATTCGACCAGGGATCAATTTCTGCCTTTTTTCCTTGATGTGCTTTGATCTGTGACCTTCTGGGTCAAACACAATCCATTTTTCTAGTTATTAAATGCATTGACCAACAGCATGTATCTTTATACACTTTTTTGAGTTTAAAAAGAATCAGATAAAGATTAGGGGTATGCTTTGACGCATAAAAGGGGGTAATTTTGTGTGTTGTTCAATTTCTGTTGGAAACTGCCTATCTTATACCCCTGTTTAATAACTTGCAGTACCTTTTTTTTCTCGTTTCTGTCTGAAAGTGCTTAGCGAAAAGAAAAATTGGAATCAGGTCAAAACTGGAATCTTTACCTCAAATCTGAAAGAAAACTGGACACTGGTCCATTCCTAAAATATTTTTTCTAAAACTTTAAGCATTAGAATTAACTAATTGAAATCATGAGCCATGCAGATTTGCATTTTTAACCTATAATGTGACTGTATTGTTTCAGTCTCACAGCTGCAGCATGCAGCTGCTCCTTCCAAAAAACAATCACTGACTTTGCATTAGAGACAAAGGTAAAGGCACATTGATCACTGGAATCTATCCTTCTTAATTTAGGACCAAAAACATAATCTTCTATAGTTCTTTCTTGTAAACCAAAGCTGAACTTTAAGTTAGGCAGATAAATAAATAGGAAATATATGGGGCATAACACAGCAGCTCGAGTTTGAGTGTATTTCATCACAGGACTCTGTGACACCCTTCTTTGTTAACCACACTAAAATACTGAAGTCTGTCAAAACAGGACCCCACCCAGAGCCATTTACAGGCAGTCTATTTGCTCTGTGGACTAATATGCATTGACTAACATCAATGTAGAATCCCTCCCTCCACTGTTCTCCTCGTCCTCTCCTCATGACGTAGCCAGTGCAGTTACAACCCGGCCTCTGTGCTGTTACAAGGCAGCTGTTGTCATGTGCTCAGGGATAATTTACAGGCTGCATCTGAGGAAGGGTTGCCTCTCTTGTGTCCTCTCTCTGTCAACTGGGCCATGCAGATCAACGAAGCCCTCTCTGACAGGAGTGATATAGAAGATATACAACGCGACACCTGGTTGCATGAATTCAGCTGACTGCATGTAAACACATGAATAGAATTAGAGATGCAAGTACAGTCGCAGTGAAAGGAGAACGAGCAGAAAAACTGATATCTTGACTCTTGTTAATTTGATAACACTCCTGTGTTCTTGTCATCTGATAACCAGTTAATGTGCTGTTTTGCAAGGCATCTGGTATAAATATGTCTGCGTGCTGTGTTGAAAACTCTAAATTAGGGGTGATTTACCATGGCAAACACATGTCCACCCACATTTTTTCTTTGATTTGCCTTTTGTTTTTAACATTATTTACAGCTGCAGCCTCTCTAATTTGGAAAGCCTGAACAAAGCGTTTTGTCTTTAGTGCATGGAGCTGGTAATGGACAGAGCCTTGCAGAAGCATGCCAGGCAGCCTGGGACACTGAGCCCCACATGTGCAGCTGGAGAAGCACCCACCTCTGGCAGCTGTGGGCATGCTCTGCCTGGCAGAGTGAAACACAAGCCCTCAGATTCAGTTTCCATGTCTCTGTTCCCCTTTCTGCAGAGAATAGTTGCATTTGTTTGTTAAGGCTGAATCTTTGGTATTGCGTAAAGTTAAAAACTTTACAGTTAGTTCTCTTGTGCACAAAATGCTGCAAAAAGTTATAATAAAAGTTATAATACGATTGGAATGCAATGTTGACAGTCACCCAGACATTACAAAGCAACTAAGCTCCACCCTGCAGCAGTGGGAAAAGCAGGAATACTGATGGTCAGATGGTGAGGGGGTTGGGCCAAATACTGCTTTCTGACGTCTTCACCACTACCTCCTCTTTGTTCTCCAGCACTCCAATCCCTCCTGTTGTCTGTTTCTGAACCCTGCTTGTGGGTATTTGGTTATGGGACGCACCTCATCACATTTGCACACACTAACGACTACACAGAAACAGTTTTCCTCCCCCTTCCCCTCTGTGATCAGAGCCACTCCCTTAGAGTCAACACAGAGGGGCTCTCTGAGCATCTTTAAACTGATCTTTAATCTGTATCTGGAGGGTTCACCCAGACCACCTCACGCCTCATTTGATCAGAATATCAGAGCCTCTGAGACCCTATGATCCAGGGTGGTGTGAAGCGGGGTGCGACTTTCAACTGTTAGCAAGTATGTTGTTGCTGAGTTAGAAAGATTAAATAAGTTAGAGTTAGTGGGGATTGGAATCAAACCCGAACTTCTTTTGTAAAAAGATACGTTCTCTATAAGTACTATAAGATATAAGAACAGCTATGAAAATATAGGTTTTCTACTACTGCAACTGTCCATCCTTCCTGTTATCTGCTGAAAGTCTCGTGCTCTCCTGCTCTCTAGCAGCTTCAATAACCCGCAGAAATGTTGGGAAAGAAATACAGTTTCAATAATTCTGAGTAACACTTTCACTCGGATGAGTGTTGTAGTCTGGTGGTGCTTAGTGTGGTGCAGTCACTGTCTGGAAAAAGGTCGGATTTTGCAGTGTCACCCACCAAAGCAAGTCAAGTTGAAAATCATTTGCACATTTTATGACTACATCCGACGGAAATTGCGAGTAGCACTTAGGGCCCCTGTTGTCATGAGGAATTGGATGTATGCTGCCTGTTATTAATTCATTTTCTTTTTCTTTATATAATATTTTTGCAAGATAATTATTTGAACTCTACAGTAGCATATTGAGCTTTTGAATGTGCTGTTTTGTGATGCTGTATACACCAAACAACTTCTCAAATGAACTAAATATTGGAGGCATCTCTAGGTATTTTAAATGATTCAATGTAGTATTTAGAGGCAGTCGTTGTTGCTTCTACTGTTTTATTGCGTTATATTTTCATTCAGATTACAATTAACTATAACATTTTCTGCAAATGATAAATATAATTTGCTCTTGATGCTTTTTGGTGAACAGTTTTCTCTGTCTTGACTTTTTGATTGTATTTTTGTATAAGCATTTATCATTTATCGTGCAGAAATACATGAATCAGAGGATGTAGCTTTGCAGCATCACGGATAAAATTTAAACATAACCTAGATAAGTTTGTTCCTCTTGAACCCTCCTTGAGGCCTCAACACTGAGCTTGTACCAGCCTCTTTGTTTCTTGGTGATGATCGACTGATCTACCATGTTTACTGACCTTAACCCCCCCCTTTCCCCCTTTCTTGTGCAGGTGTAGATCCTCCAGGCACAGCGGGGTCCGGCCTCTGTGTCAGAGAGGGGTGAGGCTGCTCCCACCTGGGTTACGACACTTCCGTGAAACCTCGACTCACTCATTCAGCTTGAACTGCACCAGGAAACAGGACGACACAGAAGCTATTTTGTGTGCGGTTAAGCAACAGCAGAAGAAGAAGGAGGAGGAGGTGGAGGAGGAGGAGTACTCATCACCGTGGGGACATTTTAGCCTGCTCCCCACCCTCTGAACTTCTCTGCAATGACGACTGCAGTACAGCCCAGTGAACTGGTGTTTGAATTTTCCAACGGGATCGATGAGATGAATCAGGTATTTACCATGAATATTTCTGCCATAAAAATAGCACCCAACCATGATGCTGCCACCGCCATGTTCCACAGTGGAGATAGTGTTTTCAGGGTCATGTGTTTTGCGTCATACATGGTATTTTGCAACCTTGGGATAATGCTTTATAACCTAACCCTGCTTTAAATGTATGCACAACTTTCTCCCTGACCTGTCTACTGTGTTCCCTGGTCTTCAGGATGCTGTTTGTTCTTTAATGTTCTCTAACAAACCTCAGAGAACATTAAAGAACTTGACAGAACGGCTGAATTTGTTAAGATTAAATCCCACACAGGTGGGCTCTATTACTATCTAGGTGAAGGCAGTTGGTTGCACCTTGAGGTATCAGTAAAAGGGGACTGAATACCACTGCACACCACTCTTTTCAGATTTATTTTTGTGAAAAAATTTTAAAAACCTTTTTCCGTTTTCCTTTCGTTTTAAAATATTACATTTTGGGTTTTTCAGATAAATCTCAGAAAATCATAACCTTTTGTTGATGGGGGGGACAAAAAAATTAAAAAGTTCCAGGGGTGTTAATACTTTTTCGGGGAGGGAAAAAAATATAATAGTAAAAAAAGGGGATGGGGTTTGATTTGACCGAGCCGCTCTGGGGTGGGGATAGGAGGGGGGGGAAGGGGAAAAAAGGGGTTTAATGGAAAAAAAATGGAAGGGGAAAAACCGCACAAAGGGGTTAAGGTTTTTTCGGGTCGTTGCGGGTGGGAGGAGTTGGGGTGGGGCTTTGGGGCCTGAAGGGTTTTTTGGGGGCCCAAAGGGTTTTGTCTTTTGCTTTACACGACACGTATTAGCCGGGGTTTTTCTTTCGTTGCCCGATCAGGTGTGCAGTTATCTCCTCCCCACAGCCAGCTCTGAATCCTGTGGAGCAGGCTCGTGGGTAAAAGGAGGTGAAATGAGTGAATGTGTGCCAGTATCTGTGTATGTCCATCTAGAGTGACAAGTTGTTACTGGATCCCTGAATAACCCTGCTTCAGGCCCAACCTGACAGACCAGTTGTGTCGCTGCTTGGAAGGGACGCAATAATTCAGCTAAAAGGTTTCACATTGTACCACTGGGACAGTTTTGTTGTCTGTGGCACCCACTCAGCCTGTTGTGCAAGCACCTTAACCCTATTTACCAAGTCATGCTAAAGCACTGAAATCCACCTCTTTTAGGTGGCCTTTTGGGCTTTTGCTGACTGTTTTAAAGCCACAATAAACTCATTATAGCTGAGTGAAATCATAGCTTTTGCAATGATTAGCTCTGCTATATTGGACTTGAAGTCAATAAGTAGCCTTTTTGGACTCAGCGTGTGATGAATTCCAGCTTTTGTCATCTTCAACAATTTAAGTCTCTCATAGATGCTTGTCAGCAAGTGACTTCATCTGGTGAAGTAAGTAAAAGCCACGGATATGAAGGTGTGTGCTTTTACAGGGGTTTCTGCAGGGTCTTGAAAAGTCATAAGTTAATGATTAGAAATCTAGGCCCTATAAAGTCTTAAATATACCCTGATTTTTCATCCTAGGTCTTTAATTACCTTTAGTTAGGTCTCAAGTGAAAACACCTGTTCATCCATTGCTTCTTTCAGTGGCTTCTTTAAGGGTTGCTTCTTTGTTTTCTTCCGAAACACCATAGGGGCATTTCTTTTGTTGTATGTGTGGTAGTTTTGGCTAAAGAATTTGAGCATTATTAGGCTTTTTTCAAAACTACAAAGCCGATGATCCAGGGTAGTAAACAGTGCTGTTGGCAGCAATTAAAAATGAGACGTTTAGTATCCTCACAAACACCTGGAAATATTCTCCTTCCAACACTGGCTTATTGTGGTTTCTTTGTTGTACACTGCAAGTTCCTTTCTAATAAAAAATAAACATTTGAACAATGTTTGGCTTTAAAATATCAATTTCAGTCATTTGCTAAAGCCTATTGAAGATAACCATTATGAAATCTACTTTATACTGCGTATTAAGGCGTTAAAGCTAGGCCAGAGTTGAAAAATACCAATTTAGGTAAACAAAATTTCACTTAACTTAGCTGACAAATAAAATTAATTAAATATAAGTTATCAGGTAAGTGAATTACTGAATAAAATAGTATTTTGTTATTCACATAGGTCTAACATTTTAATCAAAATTGTCTTAAAAAAACGTTTAAAAATCTTAAATTTAACTCATGTTTTAAAAAGAAAGGAAACATTTTTTTTGTTGACAGTCAAATAATAAAGACTTCGCATCTCTTTGGCGGCGAGTTACAAAAGCATTAAATAAGCCTCCATCATGTTGAATTTGTTTATTTGGCAGCATTTGGATACTTGGTGACCGCGCGACAGACAGAAGATTTCTAAGCCCAGTGAGAGTACTGTGTCTGGATTAGTGGACAGCTGCTAAAGACGCTAAAGCTAGTGGCGCCTTTACTGTTAGCAATAAACTAAAGGGCTAGGTCACAGTTTTGAATGAGTCTGGAGTGTATTGAACCATGTCATTACAAACTTCTGCCTTTACAAAAGGTACCATTAAAATCTGTTTTCATAGTGGGAACGTCTTTTTTTTTTTTTTGATCAAAGAGGTTCTTCTGGTTCTGTAAGGAACGGTCTGGTTTTCCACAGCCACGGCAGTCCGTCACTAGAAATGTCTGATCCTCATTCTGGTTTATTTTGAGATTTGTAGTGCAAGGTTTGCCTACACAACTGTTGTAATGATATTTTAATATCTCTGCAAAAATATGCTTAAAAATAGAGAGGGCTGTGTCTGTGAGCACAGCTCTATCAGACCATTTTGAAACCAGCACTCCACTGGTAAAAAATAAACAGTATTTAGATCATATGGGTGAGCTCATGTTATTCCAGTGCTAATCCAATTTTTTATTGTTTTTGCTCAGTGTTTTTACAGGGTTTTTTTGTCTTAAATGAGACAAATTAAAACCAAAACTAACCAAGGAGTTTTAAGCATGGCACTCACATTTGTACTGGCTGTTGATCTTTATAAGCCTGCCTCAAGCTCCTGGACTGGTTCTTACCTCTGGCCCAGCTCAAAGTTGGTGCAAAGAGGAACCAGTCTAACATGTCCAGAGGAAGAGCTTCTAGGGGGTTAAAACACAAAGAACTGACGGTAAGCAAGCACAGCAACAGTTAAACATTATAACCGGTTTGGTGGAAAGAACCCTCCTACGATATCTGGCCAAGCTCAACCCCAAAATTCAATATGGCTGCCTTTCATTTAAACATTTTCTTTTCTCTTTTTCGAAAAACAAAAGAAAAGAAAAAACGGGCTTTTGAGTTTTCCCAAAAGTATTGCTAAAATAAATTCTCCTTTAGTCTGAAGGAGGCCAAGGCCAAAGCAGACTTCTGTCATCTTAAAACTCTCCAATCTCATAAACATCACAGTGGTTAATGCTAACACTTCATTAACCCTCACGCTTCCTTTGGGGTGTAATTTCCACTGACACTAATGATTTTTTACACAGGAAATGCAGCTTGGAGGGGGTTGGGAGGTGGTGGTGCTGATATTTAAGCATTTTGATAGTTTCCAGTCAGACCAACTGGAGGAGTGTAATGCAAACATCAGAAAATATAAAAAGTGAAGTTTTTTAAAACTGTAGAGTCCCTCTTTGGTGCCTTTTGTAGCTAACAGCTAGCTTTAGCCTCCAGGACCAACTAATGTAGATTTATACTAAATAAATAAACAAATCTGAGGCCTTCCTTCCAAAGCTTTTACAAAATGTTTTTATTGGAGACATTCGACTTTTGATAATGGGCGGTTTTGCTGTTCCAAACTTCACAATGAGGATAATGATAGCATATAGGCAGTTGAAACCCATTGTGTCGGGGCAGGTAAAGCAGAAGAGAGAGGGTGTGTGGAGGGAAACAGCCTGCACAGATGCTGTTGCTTTCAAAGGCAAAATGGGGAACTCAGAAATGCAAATCAGCCTGATATTTATCACTCCTGTTCCCTCTACTTAAAAACCCTGTTCAGGTCAACAAAGAGGAAGGAGTAGTTAAAATGTGCGTTATATTCAACAAGAAATATTTTAGGTGAAACCTTTCTGCTGGTCGTAGCTCTGGTGAGGATTGTGGAGGCCTTTTTCAAATCGTTGTGGCCACGTTTACCCGGAAATAAAAAAAGCAAAAGAAGTAAACATTTCAGATGAAAACAGTGTTCAGAGACAGCAGCTTCACTTCTTCAATGCTACGACAGCAAAGAAGTGTGGGATTTGATGGGAGGATGTGGGATGAGCTGCTGTCTCGGGACCAATGGGCAAAACACATCTTTATCTCGCTCAAGGACAGCAAACATGAGTTAGGTCAGTCCAGGAAAATGTGGAAGCCTCAATGTCTTGCTATGATAGTCTTGAGCAAAGATTCTCACTCATGAAAAACATTTCAGAGAAGCTGATTGCATCTGCAGTCAAAGCAAAAATGTTGTTTTTTTTATTAGGAGAGAGAGATTTTATAGTTTTCTTGCTGAGTTGGCACATGTAGGGTATTTTTAACCCTTACAATTATGGTCGACGTCATATGGAGCCACCATAAACACCTAGATTATTTACAGTGTGTACAGTAACTAATAGAAAATCCTTAGTGAAATAACTGCCAGGGCTGCCTAAAGGGCCTAAATATTTTAAACCTTTATGAATGAGCCGGTCTGTTGGTTTCCTAGTTAAACAGTAGCAAAAATGGGTATACAAGGATGCACTTGGATGCTGCCATTCCCACCCCCCTCCCTCAGCTCAAGGCCTGGACACCTGGTATGCCCCCGAGGTCCCAAGCAACAATGAACACTTGTGTGAAAGAGACAGATAAGCCTTTATTCCTGGTGCTCCTATAGCAGCTTTTTTTTGCTTCTGTGGCTCTCTCTTAAACTAACCCATCACTGCACAAATGTTGTTTTTATTGATCTTCATTGTTAGGCTAAAAATGAAATAAATCCCAGTTTTGTAGGCTGGAAAAACAGAGGCTTCTTCACATTTTTCTTCCCCTATGAGTTTGAATGCTTTGTAAATGATCTCAGCCACATCTTAAAAATCACCTTGGCTTTTGGTTTGTCACATTTCTACTACCCCTCATAACCATGTCAGTAGAATTATTTTATTTTTTATTATTTGGTTCACACTTTATTTTCATAAAGTAGTTAACATTCATGCTGAAAACGAGAATCAGTGGAAATTTAAAGTGTACTCTGCTGCCATCTGCTGGTCGTTTTAGGCGCATTGCTTAAAAGAAGTTTTCATTTATATCTGCAAAATTACAGTAAATCATTAAATTAAAACGAGGCAGTCTGAATCACTAGACTGAAAATAGAACAACCAAAACAAGGATTATTAATTAAAATAGAAGCCATACATGTATTATAAAAGACAAATAAATCAATAATTATCATAATAATAAGAAATATAATTCAGTTCAGAATATTATATTTTCATGCTTTTCAAAGCACATCCTTAACATGTAGAGCAACAGATGACTCCCTTAATTCAGGAATGGAGTTACCCATCACCCACCTCGTCACGAACCAGTCACCCCAGTGACCATTCTTGACACGATCTCCGCTGGAAGAGCTCTCAGACGTGTTTGTCTCCTCAGATGTTGCTTGACGGTTTGGCCACCCTCCGCCAATCCCCATGGTCCCCTCGCGCCTCTCTGCATCAGGCCTCGCTAAACCTGAAATGAGACGTTGAGGTTAAAATTCCCAGAGCGTGATAAAGAAGGTGCTCGCCTGCAATTCATATCTGATTCATTAACATTCATTTGGGCTTATATAATTTCTGGGCATAAGATTAGGTTCTCAGGAGAAGTAGGCCAGATCAGACAGCTGGTTCCCGTCTTCTCCAGAGGGTCCCAGCGGGCCGCTGCAACACCACAGAAATGAGCTCTCTTCCATGCTGCTTGCCTCCACGTTAGCTTTCACTGTGTATGAATCCACAATGTTTTACAAAGTAATAAAAGAGACCAAATTGGGTTAGAACATTAAACTGGCACCATGTGGGGTTTATATTTAATTTTTATTGTGTAGTGGAGGAATTAATGTATATTTTAATCTATTCGTACGCATGTATGCTCAAAGACCCACACTCCTTTCCTTCCCAGAGGGATCTCCTCTACTACAATACCTCATGTCTTACTGAATGCATGTGTGTTTTCTCTGTTCAGCTGGATGACCCGTCAGTATTCCCAGCCGTGATCGTTGAGCAGGTGCCCACAGCTGACCTGCTGCAGGTCTACTCAGGCCTCGAGTCTGATGAGGTGACAAATGGCATCATGGTGGACACAACTCTCAGCGTGGTAGAGGGACAGTCCATCCTGTCAGAAGGAGTGGATCTCTCAGGTAGAGATTCGACACTTTAGAAAGACTTTGTTTTAGGTCCAGCACCTGATAATTTTCAGAGAAATGATTGTAGATTGTTAGGCTACTAAACTCTCATCAATGAGTCATTCAGGCACAAAACAACGTGTTAAAACCATGACTTTCTGATACTGCTATAGATTGTATACCTTTTGATGCCTTATTCACTTTCCTTATTCTTTTGGCCACATAATGTAGAATATGCTGTTATTTTAAGGTAGAAGATTAAAAGAAAAATGAATGAAAAAGCTGCAACAAGCCAAAAGAAAATTTTGTAAGAACTTCGGAAAACCTTTGGAGCTATTGATCAAGACCATTTTGACAGATTACAAGAAAATCTGTGTCTTTAGAAGCCAAATCTAAAAACAGTTGTATTTTTCTTATTTTATCAAAGTTTTCTAGAGTACTGAAAACAAAATGAGCTGTTTTAATAATTATGTCTACCTATCCTGACAACAACAGCTGCTATCAAGTGTTTGTGAAAATTGCCAACAAGTCTTTTACACTGCTGTGAAGAATTTTTGGGCCACTCTACCTTTTAATTCTGTCATAATAAATGGTTTTCAAGCAGGAACAGTTTGTTTAAAGGTCACTCTACAACATCTCAAAAGACTTTGATTAGGCCACTCCAGAATTCATTCATGGGAGGACTTGAGGACTTGCTTCTGTGCTTTGGATCATTGTCCTGCTGTTTAAACCAAGTGTGCTTAAGCTCAAGGTCACAAACTGAGAGCCAGACATTATTCTTCAGGACTATCTGGTAGAGAACAGAATTCATCACCCAAATATTTTCCCAAAAGTCTTTGGGATTATCAAGATGTTTTAATGCAAATGTTAGTTGTTTCTTTGTGTTTTTACTGGTGAGCAGTGGATTTGAACATTGAAACTCTCCATTGCCATATTTGCCGTGAAGACTGATCTTAATTGAGGCCGGCAGTGCTTAAGATGTGTTTCTGGGTTGTTTTGTGGCCGCCTGGATGAGTCGTTTTGCTAAGCCAGCCACTCTTGGTAAGGTTCACCACTGTGTTCACTTACTGTGATTTGCTGGAGACCTTTTTAAGCCTTTTCAGACTGAAATGTGTTGATGTCAACTGTTTCTCAGCTGTTATTGAAATGCAAAATCTGTTGCCCTTTGTTTTAGTTCCCTACTTCGTGTTGTATGTCAGGTTCTATTGTAGTGGTCTCTTGATTCTAAAGGTCTGCAGTAATCAGGCCTGGGTGTGATCAGACCTTCTCATTCAATTCATGATTTAACAAGGAGG
Source organism: Crenichthys baileyi (assembly GCA_036173005.1). Classification (NCBI taxonomy): domain Eukaryota; kingdom Metazoa; phylum Chordata; class Actinopteri; order Cyprinodontiformes; family Goodeidae; genus Crenichthys; species Crenichthys baileyi. The sequence goes on from JAHHUM010002449.1 coordinate 21,150, forward strand.
GCATTGCTTTTTCACATAGGGCCAGGTTGTTTTGGTAAGCTTATTTCACTAAATAAATTAACTCCTCATTCGGAAACTGCATTTTGTATTTCATCGAGTTATCTTTGAGTGATATTAAAATATGTTTGATGATCTGAAACACTTAAGTTTGACAAAATAGCAAAAACAGAGGAAATCTGTAAGGGGGTAAACCTTTTCACTGCACTGTATGAAGGTTAAATATCCAGATTTTCCTTTTTTTATTCAACACTCACACTCTTTTTTGTGGCAATTAAAACTAGTCTAACTTTATTATTTCCCATGAAGCTTTCAGCCAGTTGATCCATTTTTGTCTTTTTGTGGACAGAAGCAAGAGTTTCCCGTGCCGACGACAGTATGGAGACAAACGAAGCTGCGGCAGTACTCCTGAACATGGAGTCTCCAAATAATATTTTGGATGAGAAGCGTATGAGTGAGTTAATCTGTACTTATCATTCTGCTTTGTGTAAATGTGTAGTCTTTGGGTGATAAACTCATACATTATGGTCTGCAATTGTGTTTGTTTTTGCTGTTTGTGCAGTTCACACCTACAACCATCTGCTGGAGTCAGAGATGACGTACACTCCGCTTAGGCCTGACCAAATGGATAGCGTCACCCTTGAGATGTCCTTGGATGAAGACACCTCATCCATGGATGAGATTCCTCAAAAGTGTCCCTTGAAACCTCAGAAAAAAACCAAAGGTACATTTCCCCCTCTTCCCCTACTTACTAGACCAAAGAAATAATTAGTTGCAAAAATTCAGAGTAGAAGGTGGTCACATGATTTTGTTGAGGCATTTCACTTCCTAACATGATACTTCTCAAATTGAATCGTAGTGCGAAAGCCCCGGGTAGTGCGCCCCTGCTCTCCAATAACAACCCCTAACCTCCCACTCAGGAAGAAGAGCAAAGAGGGCAAAGGTAAGCCTCACCAACTAGTCCACTTTTCTTTAATGAGCCAATAAAAATCAAGGCCTCTCCTCCTCTTGTGATCACTCCTATTCCTCCTGTGGAGCGGGCAAACAGCTGCCCTCAGCCCCTGCAGTCCAGCTAGGTTGAATCTGAGTGAGTTAATGGATGAGGGGATCTCGTGGTGGTGTTTCTCGGGAAAACAGGAGTGATTGCAGGCTGGAGGGCACGCCGATGCTTTACTGATAGGAGCAGGGCAGCACCGCTTTGTTTGGACCATTCAGCACACAAAAGAGGAAGGGGCTTGGGACGTCTGGTTCAGGCGCACACGTATACATCACTCTGTCACGTAGTCTGGGATTCAGGTGACTTTTGGGAGTGCTGCTGTTTTTAACCACTGCCAGCCACAGTGTCTGGCAAATTGGAGTAATCCACTCCTCTGAGTTTGGTATAATTAATTTCTTTCCATGGCCCACATGCGCACACATGTCTGTCACGACAATATCTGGAAGAATAAACGATTTCTCCCGCATCACCATGGCTTACATATAGAAAATGAACAACTAAGTGAATTATAGTGCTGATCGAAGGCTTGAATTTGAGCCTGAATGTTGAAACCTTAACTCAAATTAGCCCCCTTATTTTGCAGGCAACACCATCTACCTGTGGGAATTCCTCCTGGCTTTGCTGCAGGATAAAAACACCTGTCCCAAATACATCAAGTGGACACAGCGTGAAAAAGGCATCTTTAAGCTGGTGGACTCCAAAGCTGTTTCAAAGCTTTGGGGCAAGCACAAGAACAAGCCCGACATGAACTATGAGACCATGGGGAGGGCTCTCAGGTAAGAGCAGAATACCAATGAGCCACAACTTCCAAAGTGACATTATCATGCTCACAAGCTCTCATCCAGTATTTAACCTTGAAGACACCATTTCCACAGATATTAACACACTGGAACGACAGTTTAAATTTTTATGAGACTCGTTAAACTTTAATGTCAATTATGTCAATAACTGGTTAAACGGACTCTTGCCTACTTCGTCCCATAGGTACTACTATCAGAGAGGCATCCTTGCTAAAGTGGAAGGGCAGCGTCTGGTCTATCAGTTCAAAGAGATGCCTTCTGACCTGGTGGTGATTGAGGATGACGAGACGGGATCGGACGCCAACACTGGCTACGAGAACCAGAGATCTTCCAACGGGCGAGGTGTGGTCCGCGGAGGGTCCAAAAGCCACGGAAGGTCTCAAGGTGGACAACATGTGTCGGTGAAACCGATGAAGAAAGAACCCAGAGATGAATGTCTGTACCGGGAGGCTGATGTAGGACAGGCTGAGCAGCTGCTTCACTCTGTTCATGTTTTACAAGACAACCAGACACAGACTGTTCAAGACACAGCACAAGCCGTGAGGTAGGAGATTCACAGCTGAAATGAGCACTATTTACTAACTTTCCACACCAAACTATATCCTTAGTAAAGTATTCATACCCCCTAAATGACAGACCAACACAAAGTAGAGCAAAAATGTGAAGAGGAAGGAAAATTATCATTTGGTTTTCAGCCGCTTTTACTGTAATACCCCTGAATTAAGTCGTGTGTTACAATTACATTCGCATGTAGCCAGAATATGTTATTATCAAGACATGCTCATGTGTTAGAAAGGCCGCCGTAGCAAAAGGTTGTTCTTCAAAACAATAACTCAGGGGGCTGAACGCAAATTAATGCTATTTCAAAATTATGCAATACTTTGTTAGTCTATCACAAAACAAATGCCAATAAAATCTGTTGAAGTTTGTATATGAAATAGGGCCCAATGTGAAAAGATTCAAGCCCTGTAATTACACTGCATATTTGAATGAAAAAGATCCTTAAAAAATATGTAATTTTTAATTATTTTAAAAGTGTGTTTATTTACAAGGTTGGAAATTGTTCCATTCAGTTCTCAGCTTTCTTTTTAGAAGTATAATGGAGAGACTTGTGGACATCAGTTCTAGCATGAAACAACCCTTAAAATCAGATTATATTTAATATATTTAGGGATCAAACACCATACTAAAGTCTCAAACACAGATACAACAGTTTTTTAAGGTTATCAGACAAAGTGACATGCTGGTAGTAAATTTATGGCACATCATGAGACAGACTCTCATTTAAAGAGAAAATGTTTAGTTTTGTAAGATCTTGGGGAATGAGAATACCTAAAGTAGAATGCCTGCAGCAAACTGGACCAACGTATAACCATGTGATTGGGACAGAGAAAGATTTCATAAAGGTCAAGGGATCAAAGATTTGTGGTACGTAGATCCAGTCTACCTCCTGAACTTACATAAACTTAAAAATTTGCAATGACCAAATTAGGACCAGTTTCTCCTTTTGTTTTACTGAATAGTTGAACTGATAGAAATTCAACTTTCTCTCCTCTTGATGCCATCATCTTATTCCTGCAACTGCCTACCATCCCTTGATGAACCCCCTCTTAACCCAAACTGTGAGCAAATAAGAGGGAGATTCACCAGCTTTGACAACCAGTTATATTTATTTTATTAGACAAACTTAGATGTAATCAAAAATAGAAAAATAAACAGAATTATAATTTGAAGTGTGGCATGTAAATCAGTTGAGTAAATGTGTGCATGTTTATGAGAATGTGGTTGCTTAATGCAAACCAGAATAAGTCAGTCCACACCTGACCCAAAACTTCAGGACCACTGCGTCAGGAGCAACTGGATCAAAACAAACAGGAAACAGTGGGCTCAGGTGTTTCCAGCCAGCACCTCACCTTAGACTACTTCCACTTTGCCTGAGAGACAAGGTGTCAGTGAAAATGTTGCCATAAAACTAATAAACTAAAACCTTTTCCTTATATTGGTTTAAAATCCTCCAGTTAAAAGCAGGAGGGTTAATCTATGCTATTATTAGCTAATGCTGTGCTATAATCCACCAAACTACTGGAGAAGATCTAAATTGCAACAAGTGACCACAATCGAACCATCCATACCTTACATTTTTGTCACGCTAAAATACACATGCAGTGCTTTTGATCTAAAAAAGATAATTAATATTAGAGACATTAACTTAAAAACATATTTGATTCGGGGTCTAAGTGTCTCATACTATTTTTTTTTTTTACATCTCCAACTGACAACAAATGTCATGTCAAGTCACAGACATTAAGGGGATATTCAGGTTTTTTTAAGTGAGGTTTTGTTAAAAGGTTATAAGAAGTTTATATCTTACCTGCCAAAAAAACCTCTCTTGGCATCCTTCAGTTTGTGTAAATCTAGGTTGGCTGGACCTCGAGGCTGAAACCAATGGCTCGTTCGAGAAGAAAGCGGCGTTTTAACATTTCTAATCTCATAAAGCGTCTGAGCAGTTGATGTAAATGTTTAATAAACCTTTAAACAGTCACCACGTTGGCACTGGAGGGATTTTTGCTGAGAAAACGATGATTATTTACAACAGAAATGGAGGTAAGAGGCAGTGCACCACCAGTAATCTTTCTGTATGAAATATAGACATAAACAAAAAGTGACATAAAAGGCAAAAATATTACACTGATTAAATGCTTTACATGTTCCGCTCTCAGTATGTGTTTCACCCAGGAAGATCATTGGTGGTGCACTGCCTCCGACCTTTATTCCTTTTGTAAATAATCACTGGATTCTCTGCAAATAACAAAGTAATGCATACGTGTCAATGGTTTAAAGGTTCATAAAAAATGTTTGCATAAACTGCTACGAGACTTTTGAGTTGCTTTAAGAAGGTAGAAGTCAGCTTTGGTCTTGGATCCTCCTGGACTAGGCATTAGCTCTATCCTCCAGGACAAACTAATTGGAATTTAGCCTAAATGAAAGGTATCCACTGCAGGTAAGATAATAACTTGTTATAACCTTTCTAAAGAACATAATTTCAAAATTTCTGAACTATCCCTTTAACATCACCAGTTAAATGACAAATGTACTGCTCGCCAGTTAATAGTACCTTTGTAATATACATGATGTAATATACATGATGAGCTCGGAAGCCTGAGTGAAACTCTTCAAACAGGTCATTGCTGTGTAAATGCTCACACATTTGATTAGCAACTATTTTCTCAATAATTTTAGATAAGAATGGAAGATTGGATATCGGTCTGTAATTTATTAAGTCATCTTGATCAAGCGAAGGTTTCTTAAGCAAAGGTTTAATTACAGCTACCTTAAAAGCTTGTGGTACATACCCATTTACTAAGGATAAATTAATCATATCTAAAATGGGGCTGGCAATCAGAGGAAACACTTCCTTAAATAATTTGGTTGGGATTGGGTCTAACATACAAGTTGAAGGTTTAGATGAAGCTAATATTTCTGATAACTCAGGAAGCTCCACAGGATCAAAGCAGTCCAAGCACAGATCAGGTTCTACAGTTACTTTCAATCTTGTCTCACTTGCTGAGGATGAAGTAATCATCTTCGGGAGTATGTCAAAGATTTTCTTCTTAATAGAATCAATTTTATTTTGGAAGAATCCCATAAAGTCATGACTGCTGAGAGCTAAGGGAATGGATGGCTCAACAGAGCTATGACTCTGTGTAAGTTTAGCAACTGTATTAAAGAGAAACCTAGGATTATTCTTGTTCTCTTCTATTAAGGATGAGAAATAAGCTGTTCTAGCTTGGCGAAGTGTCTTTTTATACAACAGTAGGCTATTTTTCCGGATTAAGTAGGAATCCTCTAGTTGTGTAGAGCACCATTTTCTCTCCAATTTTTTAACATTGTGCTTTAAAGTACGCAGCTCTGAATTAAACCAGGGAGCTAGCTTCCTATGAATAATTACCTTCTTTTTCAAGGGGGCTGCATTGTCTAATGCACCACGCAATGATGAAGTAACACTATGAGCAAGAGAATCAATTTGTGAAGGGGAAGAAACAAAATTATTGCCCTCCACTGTGTTTTTCTGTGATAATGAAGAAATCAAAAGTGGGACAGATTCTTTAAAGGTTGTTACAGCATTGTCTGATAATGATCTACTATAATGAAATATTCTTTCAGGTGTGGAGTACTTGGTTAAATTAAACTCAAAGGTTATTAAAAAATAGGGAAAGCAACACACATAAGCAAATATTTTGCAGGGGCATGGTGGACTCGTGAGGGTGCCAATATTTAAGTATGATTACGTGTGCAAAGAATTAGACTGTCAACACTGACGAAGGTGCCATTGTCCTTGAAAAAGAGATGGAAGTTTTATCAAACAGCCATACAGTTCAGTTCACAGATGAGGGGGGTTGCTGGGGCAGAGCGTCGTATTTACGGAACATCCAGGAGAAATGTTTTGATGCGAAGCCTGTGAAGGTCATATCGGGGCACCTGAATTAGACAAACAATAAATGTTTTGGTTCAGGCCGGCTGTGATTTTCCGTCTGCCTTCAAAGTCTTACTGGCATTCTCAATTTCAAATCCAAATAGCCAAATTTCTGGTACTTTCAGTAGATCCTGAGCAAACAACTTTCTCCAAGATTAAATCATATCACCTTTGAGTCCAGGAAACGCAGCCAGCCTGCGATTCTGTTCAAGGATCGCGTCCAGCTTGCGATTCTGCTCTCTTAACATATCAGTCTGAGTGCTGAGAGCTCTAAAGATCCCTTCAAACATCCAGGCAGCTTTGGAGTGCTTTGAACAGCTGCCGATGTTTTACAAATTTTTCGATAAGCCAGGTAACCGCCAATCCAAAAAGCAGAAATCCTGTTATCAGAAATTCAATTATGTACAAATCTTCCACGTCCTCGACTGACATTGTTGTCAGGCACACAATCTTCCACTGTTGCCAGGAATCCATTGCGTATCCGGAGAAGAACGTCCTGTCTGGACAAGAGGGATCCCCTTTACCCTGTCTTCCCGTCGAGAAAATTTGATCGATTGCGTTAAGAGACCAGCTGACCAAATCCATAATGAACAAATTAGGAGGATATGCGAACAGAGGCTCTAAGAAAAACATAGACAAAAAGCTGAAGCAGGGCAAGAGGATCAAGGAGATGCTATACAGTTATGGGAAATCAAATTAGGACACCCTTTCCAAAAAGTGTTTCATGTAATCTCTAATCTTCTTTTTCTTTTTTTATCTCTTTGATGCTCCTTGTAGTCATCTACCAGTCTCTGATACTGGTCTGAGGAGACTTTACCCAACTCCTAACTTTCAGCTGTGAAATGTTTGTGGAGTTACTTGCACGTACAGACTGTTTCAAGTCACCCCACAGCATCTTTAATGAAATCAATATCTGGGCTTTGACTAGGCCCAGGACTTTCTGTCTCCTATTTTACGGGTATGTTGTGGAATGTTGTATTTGGTTTATACCAAACCTATCCTCTCCTCTAGTAAATCGATATTTGACTTATTTGTCCAAAGAGCAATTTCTGGTCTTTATTTTCTTTCTGGCATACTTCAGTTTGACCTTCATGTTTTTGTTAGAGGGTCAAGATTTCCTTCTTGCACACCTCCCATGAAAGTTAGACTTGTGCCATCTCTCTCTGATTGCACAGGCATACACTTTCACATCTACAATAGCAATAGCCTGATGTAGGTCCTGTATTGCCATTTAGGGGTTTTGGAGACTTCTTTTAGCATTCTGTGGTCTGCTTTCAGGGTGAAGTTACCTGGACGGTCGGGCCTGGGCATGTGGCAGTTGTTTTGAATGTCCTCCACTTGTATTTTCTATACAGGGGAAGGGCAGATTTTAAACTATTTTTAGACCTCTTTAAAATGGGAAGCAGACTCATGGCAAACTTAACCTTTTTTCTGAGGACCACAGACAGGTTTTTTGATCTATCCATGGTGTTTGCTCTCACTCCAACAGTCAGGAGTACACAAGAACTAAATGTCTGAGGTTTAAACAAGTCAAAATGCTGAGTAATGGTGATTCATCATGTGCTCTTAGGCCTGTGTGTGATTTCAGCCATTATAAGTTGGGATAAATGTGGTGGTGTCCTTATTTGTTCCTCATCAGAAATACATTTATTATTACATTTTACAAAAAAAATTCAGAATATATTTTCTTCAGTTTTTTACTTTTCCGTATTACTTGAATTGTTTAATATTGTTAAAATGGTTACTAATTATCCATTTGTACTAAAGATTGAAAACACAGGGTTTTGTGGGGTTTCCTTATTTTTTCACATATAAAATAAGGCAGAAAAAAAAGATACACACTGAATGCTTAGTTCCGATTGCATATTTAGTTTTTAAAATTTTATCTTCTCAGGACCATCAGCAGTCCCGTGTCGATGCCCATGGTGTTGACAACCTCTGGCTCTCTCCAGTCTGTTCCCCTCACTGTTCTGACCAACGGGGACTCCAGCCACTCCTCCCCTCCTCGGGTTATTCTTCACACCGTGCCCTCCACGACAGCAGGTGGGAAAGATGTACTCACCATCCAGACAGCATCTCTCACAGGCGGGTCCAGCAGCCTGCAGGACGGCCTCCCGCAGCAACTTCTGGTCACCAATCTGAGCTCCTCTGCCATTTCTTCCTCTACCTCCTCTTGTACCTCCCCTCCAGGAGTCATTAGTTCTGCAACCTCCAGCCTCAACGGTCTCCCCCGCCTCGTCACCATCAATACCACAGGTGGGCAGACCATGGTGGCGCAGCAGCCTGGCACAGTAATAGCCACAGTGCTAAAGTCCAGCGATCTGTCGGCGCTGCAGGTCAAAGAGGAGATTCTGGACTCCAACTACTTCCAGTCGATGGTGAACGGTGATCCATCACTGGCAGCACACGCATTTGAGAAGGAAGAGATGGAGGCTGGGGAGGCAGAGCTCCAGTACAGGACTGTGATCATTGATACCAGTCAAAGCCAGGCCCAAGGTGCTGCAAGTGAAACTTTAATAAATGGACATTACTCCCAGAGCAGCAGCCCCGGTGAGGGTTTGACCCCCGTGGAGGAGCTGGAGGTGCGCGGGGAGATGTCCCTGCAGCCTGAGCAGGGAATCAAAAGCCTGCAGGAGCTGCCACTGTCTGTTCAGTTGCCCGCAAACTTTATCCAGATAAAAACAGAGCCTGCAGAGGCTTAGGGCCCCAGGACTCTTTCACACAAAGTGAACCAAAAAAATTGACCACAGACTTTATTTTCTTTTCCTGTCACAATGGTCTGATTAAATATCAGAAGTGAGGGAACTTGCAGCATGTTGCTCTTAAAAGTTGGTCAGTTCAACCTCAGGATTTATTGTTTACTCACATGTTATGTGACCATGTGCCTAATTTCAAAAATCTAGGGAGTGATTAGTTTTTTTTTTAGAAGTTAGCTTTCAGATTGAGGATTATTCCATGTAGACAAGAAATCCCTCACACACATAGCACAAAATGCTTGGACAAACCTGGGATTCCTGTCTAAAATAAAAAATGTGCCAGTCAAGTTTTTATTTTAACCTTACATCTCATTGGACTAATGTTAGAAGAGTACAACGCAACAAACCAAAAATGAGGACTGAATGCCAAACTGTGCAACAAGAAGGGACGCATGAAGAGTGGATGTTCTCCTTGGACTGCGTTTCTGAGGGATGTAGGTTGTCCTGGTTGTGTTCAATCTGCAGAAAAAGAAACGGTCATCTCAGAGATTAAGTAAAGAGTGCCTTATGAGGAGTTAAAGGAAATAATTACCTTGTTTATTTTATTTTAAGACAGACAAGAATTTAGTATTCAGTTACTTTGAAACAGAGTAGGGGTTCATATACTCCTGATCAGCCCTTGCATTAAAACACTGTGTTAACATGTAAAAGGGCATTTTCTGTGTGGAGCTGCAGACTGGAAGGCACAGGCAGATAAAGAGGAACAGAACAGGTTGATTAATAGTGATTTTAATCCATCTTTCCCTCTGAAGCTTCAAGATTTAAATCCTGTTTATGTAAAACAATATATATATGAACCTATAAATATATATATATATATACTGTATGTAGACGTATAATTATGCAAATGAGATTAAATTTTAAGGCCACAACAAATTTATTTATTTTATTAATTCCTAAATTCTGTAAAGATAAGGCACATTTGTTTTCTTTTTACATGTAAACCTGAGGGAAGATTAAAAAGAAGATACCAGGAAGCTTATATGGCAGAATCTTTTTTCTTTTGTATAGCATTCAATATAATCAGCTTTGTGTTTTAGTTTTTTAAGTTCTGGCCTCAAATGCTCAGCGCAGCATCATTATTCTCCTGCTGTGAATATCTCTGTTATGTGTCTGATTTAAAAATTTACAGAATTAGCTTTTTGTTCCCACTTTTCAGCAGATATACCTCTCTGCTTTTTCCAACAGTCATGCAGTCGAGTCTTTGCATTAAAAATAATTTCCTGTTTTCGTGTTACATAGAGTATCAAATGTATCTGTCATTACTGACGTTCTGCTTGAAATCTGAGTTTTCTACATTTGTTAGGAACAGAAATGGCACTGCATTCTGCTCTGCTGTTTCCTCTTTTCTCCCCGTCTTCTGTCATGGTGTCTCCGGTCAGTCAAAGTTTGTGCCTTCTCCTTATTTTGCTGTCCTGTTTGGTTAAGAACCTCTCAGGCCAGGCATCTGACCGGCTTGGGGATGAAGCCATATTGATCCTGGGTGGTATCACAGCTAAATTGCTTGTATTTTCCTGGTGGGCTGTAGCCACTGAGTGAGGGACTCTCAGGCTACCTGACCTCCATCCTCGGCGCAAGAGCTAAAGACTGCTTTACAACCTCACAACAGCTAAAGAGCTCCACATTCTGCAGGCACTCTGAATGTAAACATGCTGGCACAAATGTTTTGACAATCAATAAATACACTGTGTTATATTTGCATTAGAATCTGTCTTTCTCTTCTATATTTTCTTAAATCCAGTCTTTTTTTCTAAAGCACTGTTGTCTGTGAATTGTTGAGGTATGTCCACTGCATTTTGTTTTGTTGCTTCTGTTTTCTTGGGTTGTCAATGGCCTCCTTTTATGCTGAACGTAGACTAGATTTAAAAAAAAAAAAAAAAAAGTAAATATGCTAATTAAAAAGAAAATCTCTCTATATTATTTGGTGTTGTTTTTATTAATTTGCAAGAGAAGTCATTTAAAAATGATTTGAGCCAAAGATGAAATGTCACACCAGATGTTTTAGAAACATTACAACAGAACACCAGATTAAACTTGGAAACAAATAGCGGTTACTAAGTCCATCGGTTTCCGCTGTCGACATAATGAAACCGTTTCTGCCTTGAAAACTCAGCGGTATTGTGAGACTGCTGCAGCTTCGAGGGACATTTGATCGCATGGCATTTAAAAGAGAAAGTAAAAGCTGCTGTAGGAAGCTGGATTGGAGCCATTAGCAGTCCGGAGACTGATTGGACTGTACTTAAGAGCACTGCTGCCTCTCCAGTTGCTGTGGGTGGTTGAATACATTAGCATGTGACATGCCCGGAGCTGAAGACAGCCGCGTCTGTCAGCACAGCTTGCATAGTGAAATGAGAGTGTGTGAGTATGTGTGCTAAGACTCTGTTTGGTGAAAGAAAAGGTTACACGGGTTCTTTTGCAGCATGTTAATGTGTTGATATGTGTGAAGATTGGACTGTGTGTAAGTGTTCATGGTTGTGTTGGCTTTCTCATCTCCGCTTCTGACCTGCCTGGGCCTATTTTGGCTGATTTCTCTTCAAGAGCTTTCATCTAAGAAGAAATAAACATTTTAAATACATTTTTCTAGCCTTCCTGACGTTTACATTGATTAATTATTTATAATAGGAGCAGAGGCGATGTCACACTGTGTGAGTGGGGGAGCAGTTGCCAAAAATTTGGTTTTACTAAGCCGAAATGATTAGAGTTCACATTTTAAACAGGTTCTAGCATCTTACAATAGCTATTAGCAGCTAGTCTTACTAAAGCAATAGTTTCCATGTGCATTCCATAATTTTCCTAATTGCCACGGATATTTTTTTGTGGGTCTGAGATATGTAGCAAAGAAATTACGGGAGTTTTCCAAGTCCGACGATACTGGTGGGCATTTGAGAACGTTAAAACAATAGGACTTGAACTAAATATATGTATGCATCTATTGGTAATGCAGATTTGGTTGAAGGATTTTTACTCAGAAACTTACATTTCCAAGGTTCAACTTTGAAGACACAATAGGTCTCCTGAAGTCAGAATCTCAAATGGGAAAGTTGATAATCACTGTAATTAATAATTATGTTTATTTGCAGTTTTATAGATTTATCTTATAAAAGCTTTCACATGTATAACCTCCCCTCTGTATAACCTCCCCTAATAAGCAAGTTGCTACAGTGTTTGACAGTACAATAAACAGAGATATTATCAGCTTACATTGCTAATAGTAGGCAGCATGCTCACAAAGTATACCAAATAAGACAGCTTCAGCTGTTTATTTAGTTGGGTTTTCATAAAGACAAAACGGTTATCTATTGACAATGCATGTATAGTTTACAAGTTTGGGTTTAATTGTGCGATCAATTTTTACTTAAAAGTCAAAATTTCCAAGTTTCAAATGGAAAAAAAAAACTGGACAGAAGGTAAGACTTCCAAGTGGGAAAATCTTATCACCAGTCCCAACTTAAAAATCAATATGGAAAAGTGTTGATAGCTGCACTAGTAGACTGTTTGACAGTTTGCATCATATTAAGTCTTTCACACATACTATTCAACCTCTGTTAGTCAACATGTTCACATGCTTTTTTTGAGGATTTCTCCTTTTAAGCAAGTAATGTTTTAAGCAAAAATCATTCTGCTTGAACAACTCTACGATTTTGGCTTGCTTGTACTTATTTACTCTATATCACAATTAATTAAGTTTTTATTTTCCTTGCTAATGGTCAGTACCACAAAAGGAAACCCTAGTACCATCAATGAAATCAATTATCTTCGCAAAGCTCGCAGATTTTTTTAGCTACTGGAACAGTTTGGTTAGATTAGGTTTAATATCAGTCCCAGATCAAAGTTCTGACTTCAGGGAACACAGGTAGAACCCAGGGCATGTTTCTGGTTCACTGTCCACTTCAAGTTATTCTGGGAGTTCTGAATGTTTTCTGTCCCGCCCTTTTCTTTAAAGAGGTTTCTGAAAAACCCTTTTTTTTGCTGTTGGTCTACATCACAGTTAATTCCTTCTCATTTACCTTGCAAAGACACATTGCCCTAGAGAATGTAGATCCTGACCTTAACTAAATGTCCATAAGGCTGCCAAGATTTGATCTAGCACATTTTATGACAGACTGGGGGGTGAAGGGATAAAACATACAGCTGTACCATGTTGAGCCTTCCTTTTATCTGCTGAAAGTCTTGCTCTCTCTCGGTACCTAAATTAACTGCAAACATGTCAACAGCATGCAGAGAAAACTATCCTTTTAAATAGCATCTTGCTTCGCTGTGCATCCTATGACAATATATTTAAACACCTTACTGATAATGAAAATAGCTCTTTTAAACAGTCAGTGTAACCTGATAATGTTTGCATTTGATTTTAGAAGGTTTTGAGTTTCAATTTTTTTTCCTTGTTGGTGTTTGGGAAGCAGATTTACCTACTTTGCCATGTTGTCTGTACACCCACATGTACCCACATGCACAGAAACAACAGCCACTTTTTTTAAACAAAACCTCCTTCATTCCAGCAAACCTTTTCCTAAGTATTTCTACAGAAGAGGCATTGATTTTGCTCCTCGTCTCATTCCCCCTTTTGTTCTTGTGGATTACTGCAACAATGAAAGGCAACCAGCAGCCATTCTGTCTGTGCTATTCCTCTGCCTGGTGAGTCAGAGACCCTGAAGATGGAGCGAGAGTGCCGGGTCCTGGAAGAGGAGGACTATTTCTGTGTTGCCCGCAGCCACTGACACAGCGCGAGTGTTTACTGCTGTGCCATGCTGCCTCTCACAGTGGGAGCAGTTGAAGGATGACGACTGACATTATTGTGCCTCCAGCCTGAAGCAGGAACGGTACATGGAGAGCTTATTTAACCATCAGGTCACCAGAATGACTGCAGCTTCACAGAGAAAAGATTTGTGAGTTAACTTGGTTTAGATTATTCAGAGGAATTTAGGCTTATCTCATAGAAACAAGAGAAATTGAATTTAAAGAAGGTAAAAAAAAAATGAAGACAGAACAATACAAACAGAAAAACACATCCTTCTTTATATATTAGAGCAGTGTACATTCATGTACACAAGATGGCACTAGTGATACATGTGTCCTCAGCAGAGTTGGAGCTTGAGTCTGGATTGGAGAGCGCCGTTCCTTCAGGTCACTAATCTAAATACAGATACTCCTCATACATTTGGTTTTTCACTCTCCCCCGCCCCAGAATAGAAACTCGAACATCCAAACAAACGAGCTATTATTTGAAATGAAAATAAGCAGCTGGAAGTGAAGTCTTTCCTGCATTTCTGATAAATAACTAAAAACATTTATTCACTCCCAAGCTTCAGTAAAAGTGCAGAAAAAGGGGGAAAAAATTCTTTGAACTGTGATAACCTGGTAAATGCTTGATATTTGTGTTTATTCTGCTGAGCAGTCAGTCTTTTTCCCCTCCCTCATCAAACAGTGATAAACAAGTGCTGCAGGGGGTTCCTATATGAAATGCATGAGAAAAACAGAGCAAGACTTTATGAGAAATGATATATTCTTTAATTTTTTCTGTGAGGGAGGAGTTCACTGCCACAAAGGTCCTCATATCTAATGTTGACAGTGTTCAGGCACTCTGTACATCGTAAAATGTAAATTAACTTGCATTTTGAGATATAAAAAGCTGTAGTGATTAAAAAAATGTTAGAATTTTGGACAGAGGTTATTTTTTTTTTTTAGAAATTAAATCAAAGTTTCTGGTTATTTGGAAAAGCTTGTTGCATGTCTGTTTTTTTACTTTTTTAAATTTTTACTGGTGGTTGCTTGAGTTTCTAAATGTAGAATGTCAGACAGGTCTTTTAGTTATCAGGCTCTTCTCCTGATGAGCCAACTCCTAGTTTTAATCCGTGAGGAAGACACCCTGTCTACTTTTAAGACTAAGCTTAAAACTTTCCTTTACGATAAAGCTTATAGTTAGAGCTATCTCTGTAGTTATGCTGCTTATAGGTTTAAACTAAAACTGAATTTGACTACACTGTTTGATAGCTAGGGTTAATTAGAATGCATGTGCCTGACTTGAAATCTGAATGATTCGATTGAATTGACATCATAAAGTGCAGTGAACTGTAATGTGTCGTCTCAAGGCACTATATGAATAAACTGAATTGAAACTGAACTGATCTGAATTTATTTATAGTGGATGATGATTAATATGCCATTAGAGAATTATTTATTAGGCTGAAGCTGCCTTTACAGAAAGTGGGTCAGATTCCCAATTTTTGCTTAAATTATTGAGCAACTCTAAGGGTTAAAAACTGCTATACACAAACGTTTTTCCATTAGCATTTTCCTTAGAGGGCCGCACTTCAGAAAATGAATTGAAAACAGTTTATTTACATAGCCCACCTGTTCAGCACTGTTCATCAGTGATTCAACCCTCATTCTCCCTCATCCCTAACCTCTCACCCCTTCATTCATAATTGTTCCTTCTTATTCCCTGCATCCTTCACCCTGTCATCCCTGCCTATCTCATTACTATCCTTCACCTCTCAGCCTGTCACCCCTCTCCCCTACCTCTTTCCTACCTCTCTTATCTCTTCATCATTACCTTTTGCAGGCTCCACCAATTCATCCCTCTTTCCCACCTTCTACATCCCTCAACACTACCCCTTTTCTTCCTCATTCCTTCATCTGTCATCCCTCCCTCTTTCATCCCTACATCAATCATCTCTCAATCATACGTTCTTCAACTATCATCACTTTTACCTATCTCTTACATTCCTGAGCCATTCATCTCTACATCCAGTATTTCTCACCTCGACCTCATTTATTCCTCAGTCACATGCCCTTCATTTATCTGCCCTTTATCCTCACACCTTTAATTTATCATCCCAATTTTCCTTTATCCACCATCCTCTCATCCCTGCACCCATCATGTATCATTCCTACCTCATTTATCATCCCAAAATCCCTACCTCTTTCATTCATCATTCCCACCCCAACAATTTCTCATCCCAACCTCCTTTATTCCTCCTTCATAAATCGTTCATGCCTAAGACCTTTTTCTCATCTCTATAATTTGTAGCCACCATCCCTTCATCTGTACACCTTCCAACCCTCATTCCTACCTTATTAATTCCTCATCCTTACTTCTTCCATTCCTCATTCCTTTTTCCTTCATTCCTCATCTATACATCCTACATCCCTCCATGTTTCATTTCCCATCCCTACTTCCTTCAGCCACTGTTCCATCATCTCTACATCTTTTATCCCTCATCCCCACCTTTTTAATCTCTCATCCCTTCATCCCTTATTGCTACATCCATCATGACTTCCTTTATCTCTCCTGTTTTGACCACAAGCCCTTCATCACTCATCCCTCCTTCAGCCCTCATTCCACCTACCTCATTCCTTATCCTCCTCATTATCCATTACACATATTCATCCTTTCTGCTCTAGGTTGCATCTGGGGAACCCATTTCCTGGTGACAGTCCCCACTCTCAATTTCCATTGCCAAATCTTCCAGCAGCAGACCTCCTCATCTGACAGGAACAAAAATTCTCCATTATTTTTTTCTTACGGCATCTACTATTCTCTTCAATAAATCTTTAAAGCCAAATTGTAGTCTTAATGGTAAAAACATTTTATACCTTTATTAAGGCAACCAGATAAGATGGTCATTTGAAAGATCTTTGAGAATATTGTCAGAAAGCAGCTGGATTGTAATTTTTATTTTCATAAGTAGCCACATCTTCACCACCATCCAGGGTCATTCCAGGTCTTCCCTACAATCAATTTTAATTGTGAGACGTCTGTACTTCAAAGTTTGACTTTCATGGTTAATATTACACTTTTGTCCCAACAGGCGTGAGGAGCTCTCAGGGAGCCAACTGTAATATCTGTATCAGCCTCTCCAGTTGTGGTGAACCATCCTATTCAGAGACACTCTCAGAACCTCCACGGCAATTTACTTCCAGAGCTTCACAAAAGAGAAACAGTCTCAGAAACAGTCTCTGCCTGATAGACGACTAACAGGAACTTATAAAAAAAATTACAGTTTGTAGCATTTTTCCCCAGCAATGCGAGTGGAACAGCTTAAGCGTTTGTTGTGATAAATGAGAAAATAGTGAGTAATGTATTATCTAAATACTGATTTTATGAACTTTTTAGAACCGCCTCGAGGGCTTTGCATTACACTTGTCAGCCTTTTGAAGTATGTTTGCAATTACTGAATTTGTTAACACATAGCAGCATTTTTTATTTGACACGTTGCCCTCGGCTATTGACATTATTGATTTAAAAATAACAATCTGGTTACAGTGTGAACTATGAACATATTCACAAATCATTTGCATAGATTTACATAGTGTTTCAGATTTTTTTTTTCCTCCACCAAAAGCAATGTCACTCGCAATTACATTTGATATCTTTGACATTATTATCATATCAAACCCATGAGAGTCAATATGCATATTTACATTGTAGGCGAGATGCTTTTCTATCATCATAAAAAAAGAATTATTAGCCATAAGATGCACAGAAGTTATCAAAAGAAACAATAAGCGCATATATATTTGTTTTATCTCACCAAGCTCAACGCATGTGCTAATGAGGAAAGGGATTAATGGAGAGGAGAGATGGAGATTTGTCTGTTCTATGGATTGTGCAGGATTCAAACCCAAACTACTATCAAATTTCACATAAACACCCCTGGGTATCAAGAGTCTTTCAAGGAAATTATAACATTTTATACAATACGACCAGTGAGATTATTCATACAATGAAACTTTAATTGGAAAAACAACATACAGGAGACTTCAAAAAGCAAGCTTTCACAACACGACTTTTCATTCCACTGTTTCACTCTTGCAGCTTTGATTCTCCCAGGCGTTCGCGCACCTTGTTATTGTGATGACAGAACATCAATTACAAATGCATATCTTGTTTGCTTATCTGTTATTTACAGATGAGGAATTTTTTAAGCTCAGCACGGCGAGATGTATTGTTGCCGATTAGAACTGCCTCAGCAAAGCAGGAAATGTTTGAACAGTAGCACTATTTTAAGCATTTTATATTTTCTTGCAGACTGCAGCAGCAGCCGTGGAAATAAAGGAGAACAGATCAGTAAGTACGCAACAAAAATCAGCAGAGGCTCCTACGACTTTAAACACACAAGCAAAGTTTAGCTTGATGCCAAAAACAAAATAAAAAAAGTCAGTTTGTAACATAAAGTTCACCATCATAGCTTGGTCATCTGGATTGTGTGTTTCTGTGCTGATTTGATTTTATTTTTATTTATCATTTATCATTTTCAACATCTTGCAATTTATCCCTTGATATCTCTTTAAAAATAAGTTGCTCTGAGCTGTGCCAAGGTAGAAATATGTGATGGTAGAATTCATTTTTATCCCAAATATTTGTTTTTCAGCCTTTTATTCTTCGCCTGATATATATCTTTTTTGTTGTTTCACGTCTTGATTTTTGGGCTTGCTTCTCTTCCTGTGGATTCTTTCTGGGGGGGGGGGGGACAGAGATATAAACTGAAATAACTTTACTGGGAATACGTCTGCAATCTAATGCAACCTCATAAAACATTGCAGTCATAAGGACTGTTCACAGGCTTCTAAATGTTTTACTAGAAACTGTGAGAGAGGTGATCATTTCTTTCTTTTTTCAAAGAGCGTAGTTGAGGTGAACAAAACTGGAAAAATGCAATATGAAAGTAATGCATGTTATTAGATAAACCATAAAGTATTTTTTTAGATGTATAAAGAGCAATACATCAAAATCTAAACTTCATGAGCTTCTCAATTTTATTACTGGATTGAATTGGTGATCATATTGGAAAAAAAATGTGATCAGTTTTTGGAAACAGTATTTTTTTTTAAATACAGAAAAGATGTGCCAATAAGCCTATGAAACAATATAGTGTTGAGTTCAATGTTCAGATCAAGAGTTTTGGCCTTTCACAGCTTGTGAATGGAGCTTAAAGTGATAGCTCTTTTCTTACCCGAACAATGTCCGAGTGCAACAAGGTTAATTGACTCGTATCTTTTATTATATTCTTTTTTTTTAATACTTTGTATTATAATTACGCCAAATTATTTTAGTAGCACAGAACTTCAGTTTTGTTGTCTGTGTGTGCACTTTTTCTGCCCCCCCCCCATGTAAACTAAGTTGTTTAGCTGAGATGTACTTTGACTTTGATGTATGTCTTTTAATTAATTTATGCTATGTTATGTTTTTTATAGTTGTATGCTAGAAAAATCTAGGGGGAAGTAAAGTTATTTTTTTTATTTCTGTGCGTCATAAATTAATGAAATTTGACCCCACAGTGGCTCCAGCATTCTTTGCACAACCCAGAGGCTATTGACCACCCGACACAGGTGTTACTACACTAAACTTTCGCTGGTCCACTGAAACATATGGATTTTGTGTCAGGCTGTTAGTTGTGCAATAACATTAAAGATGATAGGCTCTGTGCTTTGTTTAGGTCCCAGCACCCTATATACAACAAAATTGCAGAGTCAATTGCAAGTCAATATACTCTAATATAATATTTTATCTTGCAGATATGGACATTTTTAGTTTGAGTTGTTTTAAATTGATAATATCATCTAAAACAGGGCATTAAAATAGTTGACATAGTAACACACACATGGTTCAGGTGAAAACACAGCAACAAATTTAACAGTCTATTGTTGAAGTGTAAACAGTTAATCACTACTAACATAACATTGTATTCGGTGGATTGAAACACTTTCAGGTTGTTTTACAATGTTAGCTAAAAAAGGATGTGTTAACATTAGTGCAGTAACAGGGACATTGTTCGGATGACAAAACAGTGACAAAATAAATAATAGCCTCTTGTGAAAGTGAAAATAATTAGTATTCGGTAGTATAGAATTGATTTTCACATATATGAACACTTTCGATTGGTTTTAAATTACTAAAATTAGCTAAAACAGGGCTACAATAATGTTAGCATGGTAACATGGGCAAAGTTTAGCTGAGAAAACATCAGCAAGACTTAACAATGGTTTGTGGTGAAAGTTTAGTCAGCTAATGCTAATTTAACATTGCATCCATTATATGAAAGCAGTAATTTAGAGGGTTTCTTTTTAATTGTTAAAATCAGCCAAAAAGGGGCACCCATCTTTCTAGCTAGCTAGTTACGTCATTAAATGAAATGTACAAGTGTCGAATGCAAAAACAAATGCTTTTTTTTTTTGCATTAGCATTGAGGACCTTTCAAATAATATAACGATCATGCATGTTGTATATATGTAAGGCATTTTAAAATCCTAACTTTCCCCTGGTTTATATTACAAAGGGATAAGCTGTAACTCAAAACAGAAGATATATCACATAATGTGTAAAATTTATTTTTACATAATTGCTTTAGACAATTTAGTAGAGATTTTGCTATTAAACTTTCAGTTGATGTTGTTTGTTAAATGTTCTAGCTTTTTTAGATGTCAGAACACATATCAGTCACTTCATTGTTCTTTAATAGCCGTTGATTCATAAGTAAAAAAAGCAACACAGAACATCGTGGGAAGGATACCTTTTAATTAAATTCTGAAATAAAGATAAAAAAAATTACAATTTGTTAAACCTTAACTGTTACAATCAAGTTTAAAAATTATGTGTTAAGAAGCTTCAAGAGTAGCATGCAACCCCACCCATAGTATTTGCAGCACTTTCGACATGGACAACATAGTTTTTTGGTCAGGTTAAAAAAAGCATGTAAAATACAAAAATATTAACTTAAAGCATATAAAAAGTATTCTACTCACTTTCAGTTGACAAAAGACGTAAAACAAATGGTTACAGCCTAATTCTGAGTGTTATCAATCTGCATTCTCGAAACTGTCAATCCCAAATAAGAAGCTCTTTTTGAGGTAAAAGTTTAGGAAATCGAGCGACTGGAACAAAATCAGTAGCCGCAGACTAACTTACAGTAATTTATCTGTGTGTTAGGCATCCATCTCTCTAAGAATTTCCTTAGTTGTCAATAAACTTACTGTGAGACAACACCTGTTCACTAAATGTAAGGAAACTATTACGGAGCATAGCTTCAAATAATCAAAACTGTCCATTTACATAATACATAAAAAGGTGCTTTACAACCTGAAAGTTTTTGCTAACTACGGTTTACATGCTTGTGGAAGTAGATAGAAAGGTTTGGTTAAATGTTTAGTATAATAGCACCAATCAGAGACGTTTGCACATGCCTTTAATGCACTGTACATGTGGAAACAGATTTAGTAGAACATGATAAAGTCAAATTGAGAGTATTTCAAAAAAGAAAAAGAAAAGACATACTTTGTTTTTATTTGCCAGTATATAACATGAGACAGTTAACGATGCCTTTGAGAATGTAATCAATGGATAATAAATACTCCCAATCAGCTCCCAATCCCACATTAGATTCTCCCTAACATGCGAGCGATCCACCAGTTGCATGGCATCACAACCTGACAGATGACCCGGCCTCCTTGGTAGTAATACGGCCATGGGTTGAAGCCGCCTAGGGGCTCGAAGTAGCGGCGGCAGTAGTGATAGCCGCGCCGGCAGTGCTGGCAGCAGAAGCCGCGGTCATCTAGACGGCTATCCAGCTCGATTCCGACTTCCCTCTGCAGAGGACACGGGAGAGAGCAGGGTTAGAATCGCACACACACACACACACACACACACCCACACACACACACACCCACAGGACAAATACCAGTCTTCCAGAGGCAATGGCAGGAGAGGTTGAAGCGGAAGAGGAGTGGCTGATGGGAATTGATGAGGCTGCTTTTGGTTCCAGGTCAGGAGAATGTACGTAGAAGCCCAACAAGAGTCAAAAGACAGAGCTAATGTGTGTGAAAATGCAAAGTTGTGTCATGTCTAATGGCTCAGATGAGGAGATCAAGAGAGCTGCGAGAGTGCACAGGTTTGAATTAAGCTTCAGGAGCAAAAAATATGATAATACCCTTGACCTTTCTATTATAACTGAGGTAAATTGACTGACAGTGCATCCAGCCTTCATAACCTCTCAACCAGCACCATCTTCTGTTAAAGGGACTCTTGCTAGTTACTAACATAATTACGCTATTTCTTTCATCTTTGACCTCTTAGCTCCCTCAAATGGGGCACAGACTGCACTAAAATGGCTGCCCCTCCTCCAGCAGAGCATTCAAATTAGAGCTCCTCACTTCTCAGTGCCCTCCTCCTGACCTTGACTTTAAGTGCATGGCACATTCCTAAAGCAATTAGCAGAGTAATGATCGCCTAAGAAGGATTCTTTCATTTGCTCTTGCTGGCTGCCTCTGGATTTATAGAGGGACCAAATGAAAACCAAACGAAAGGTAAATTGGGTAGAATTAATGGCCCTTGGATTTTTCCATTGTGCTGCGTGGTTCATGCCCCCATTGACTCTTTGGGCTGAGTGCCATGCCTCTGATCAAGAACAGCTCAAAATGGGGCTTCAGAGAAGTGCCACTTAACTGGCAACACACGGGATGAGGTAGCAAAATGCCCTCACTATTCATTTGACCACATTTCAATCTCTTTTAGTAAATGAATCCATGGAGACAATCTGGCGCAGTCTTGTTAATCTCCTTGGATCCCGAGACGTGGCCTCCAAATTTGCAACGAACCGGTGCGCGAACGCTTGCAATGACTCAGCTATGCACAGTCATGTAGAACAAAACACATCCACTGTTGGGAATAGAAAATGTGGTGGAAATATTTAACCCTGAGGGAAGAAGTCCTGTCAGTCCCCTACCACCTCAGATATAAAGGGATTTCTTGAATGTACTCTGCAAGTCACATAGCAGTAAATCCTCCTTTGTTTTTGTTTAATTCTTAGGCTGCTACAGTGGCTTGCAAATGTATTCTTATCCCTTGAAGTTTTCCAGAATTTGTCACATTACAACCCTGAATGTCAATGCATTTTATTAGGATTTTACTCTACCTCGATACCTCTAAATAAAACCAAGAATCTGTCAACAGCTTTTAATAATGCAAATCTGGTTTTGTTGAACTCATGTTGAAAAAAACAAGAAAATCACTTTGCAGTATGTCACAAGCAAACTAGGAGACACAGGACAAATGTGAAGGAAGGAGAGACCAAAATCGAAATTTTCAGCCTACATTCAGAAAAGCTAAAACTCCCTAACCCCCCTGAACACACTATGAAACATAGTAGAGGCAGCATCATGCTGGGGGGATGCGTTTCTTCAGCAGACAAGCTAGTCAGAGTTGATAGAAAAATGGATGGAGCTAAATACAGGACAATCCTGAAAGAAACCCAGTTATAGTCTGCAAGTTACTTCAAACATGGGTAGAGGTATATCTTCTATGAGGATAGCAATCCTAAAAATACCATCAATGTATATCCATGTGCTAGAATGGCCCAGTCAAAGTCCAGACATAAATCAAATTGAGAATCTGTGGGAAAACTTGAAAATATATGTTTGAAGAAGCTCACCATCACATTTGACATATTCAAAAGAGTATCAGCTGTAACTGTAGCAGAATCTGGTTCTATGAAATATTTACTCTGGACATGTGAGTACAAATGCATTACACACTTTTCAGATTTTATTTGTAAAACTCTCCTTATCCTTCCTATTATGCACTACGTTTTGATGGTCTATCAGATAGAATCCCAATAATATACGTTGATGTTTGTGGTTGTAATATTTCAAAATGTGAAAAAGCTTAAGGGGTATGAGTAGTATTGCAATGCTCAGTCGCTTCAGTAAAGTTGCTAAACACCAGACCAATGGGGAAGTGTGGCATGCATCTGATGGGAGCTTTGATAAAGTGGGCAACATTACACACTCACAAGACATTTAAAACACATAGAGATGGTGGGACAGATACACATCGAGCTAGGTTTGATTTATGACTATGACAATCTCAGGTAGGCTTTTAATGATTTATTGTTCCAGTCGGGTTTCAGGTCATCAGCTTCCAGGAAACAATCTGTTATGGAAACAACACGAAAGCTGTCAATGGACCAACGATAATCTTATCTGCCGCTCGCAGCCTGAACTGGGATGTAACGAAGTTTGGCGCTCCGGATCAGAAAAATGAAGGAAATATTTTATTCAAATGACATTTATCAACACAAACAGCCAATGGGCAGCATTGTAGCTTAAAGAGAATTAATCAGAGATATCCTTTTAAAACGCAGCCTACATATTAATCACTTCTGCTTTGAGTTGCTGTCTCTGTGGGAGCTCAGGTGATAAGAATAGTTCACCTTGGGAAATCTGAGACAGTCACTCACAAACAAGCTGCATTAATGAAGAGTAAAAGCCATTACCCCCTCGCTGCATCTGATTTCATCACACACACACACACACACACACACACACACACACACACACACACACACACACACACACCTCCATGCATAATATGAGACACTGGATGTGAATGAGTCGGCAGAGTAGAAAACTGTTTCAGTCATTCAATAAGATGTAACGAATCAAAGCATGACTCCTCTAATCTCCACACTTGTTGGTATTATTTCACAGACCCTGATCACTGCTCTTCATGAGCTTGAAGCACATGCCTAGATGTGTTATTAAATCTCAGCGCAGAGCTCATCACATTCATTCTGTGATCAAAACAGCAGCGATAACACTTCATCCGTGCACATCCCGCTTTATATTCAATAAGCCTTCTTTCTTTAATTCCAGGTACGAGGGATGGAGCAACATTTCAAATGTGTTGCTATGAGACCTGACCTCGGATTTTCATCTCTCTGTGCTTTACAGTGGAGTGGAATGACAGTGAGAACGGATGTACAGTAATTCAGTAGCGCAGTCATGTTTTTCAGCACGCTCAGAGTGATAAGGAGCTTTAGGTTCAGGGTAAAGATTCCTCTTGAAGCACAAATAGCTGATGCTTTTCAATTCCTTCAGATTTGTACACCTCTGGCATGCATCACACTGAATGTGGCGCCTACAGGGCCTTACAAAAAGACTTCAACCCCTTGAACTTTTCTACATTTTAACATGATTCAACCACATACTTCAGTCTGTTTTGAGCATAATGATACATGGTTTTCAATTTTTTTTGCAGATAAAAGTGTGGTGTCTATTTATATTCTGCCCCCTTTAATCTGATACCCCTAAATAAAATTAAGTGCAACCAGTTGCCTTCAGAACTAACCTAAATAGCAAGCAGATGACAGCTATTATTTGTGTTCTCCATAAAGTGTGGCCACTTCTAAATGTAAGTAATATTAACAGCTTGAAATGGCCAAGCCAGAGTCCCGACATGAATCTGGAAGAGAACCTATGGAGGGAGACAAACATCAGGGTGATGACAAGGAGGCCTTCCAACCTCAAAGACTTGGAGCTCCTCACCAAAGATAAATAATCAACATATCAGTGGAAACATAAAATCTTATTTGATCTGCTATTTTTAATAAAATTTGAATAAAAAAGATTAATTATTCTCTTTGAAATTGATATTACTATCACATTGCTTTATTATCTTTTGAGAGATGCTGGTCTGACTTTAAATCAGAACAATTTTTTTTAAAATAATCAATTTGCCGGGGATATGAATAATTTCGGTGCTTAACTGTACAAGCAAAACGTTATGTGTGGAGGAAAATTTACTGTGCTCATCACCCTGAAAACACCATCCCCACAGTGAAACATGGTGGTGGCAGCATCATGCTGTGAGGATGCTGTGCTTCAGCAACGGCATGGAAGCTGGTCAGAGGTGATGAGAAGATGGATGGAGCTAAATACAGGTCAGTCCTGGAGGACAGCCTGTCAGAGGCTACAAAAGACCCAACACAAGGGCAAGGGTTCAGCTTCCAGCAGGAAATCTACCCTGAGCATGTAGCCAGAGCTGTAATATAATGGTTTAGATCAATGTATATCCATGTGTTAGAATGGCCCAGTCAAAGTCCTGATCTGAATCAAAGATTCTTTGGCAAGACATAAAAACAGATGTTAAAGGCATTTTTTATCCAATATGCTTAAACAATTTTGCAAAGAATAATGGGTAAAAATGTTAGTCGCTAGATGAGTAGATGGGTATTATTAATTTTTCATTTTTTCTTAATTATTATTCAATATTTGTTTTGTTTCAGTAACATGCACTGAATTTGTGGTTGTAATGTCACAAAATGCAGAAAAGTTCATGTAACTTGTACTTTTGCAAAGCACTGCAGTTGCTATAGATATAGTAAATTCAATAACCTACATATGCCATGCCAGAAAAACACAGTGACCATGAATATCTACTAATGCATATGGTCAACTCATATCAGAAGCTCTATTTAACCATTTGGATCAAGCACAGTGGTACCAACTCTACAGGTTGTCAGGGGAGCCAGTTATTTGGTTTGAAATTTCCAGGTCCACCTCAGAGACACCCTGCACTCTGACAGGGCAGCTGGGCAAGGTTCAGCTACATATATCTGTTAAGCTCTGCCACAAGGACTCAGCCGATTATCCTGCTTTGTGAGTGTGCTCTGTGGGCCAGAGTGGCTCCCGATTCCAGGTCTGTGAAATGCAGATGAGCTGAACTCATGTTTTTTGTGTGTGACAGAAGAAAGCAACCAGCTGTTTGTGTGTGTGTGTGTGTGCACATTTACATGAGCGCAGAATGAAAAATAATAATAAATAAAAATAAATGCGGCTTGGCTCACATGTGGCATCTCACTGACATGAACGAGAGCTCAGACTCCCAATTACAGACTGCTGCTTGCCCTCCGCGTGGCCACAAAGGCTTTTGTTATCAGCAGACCCACAAACAGCGGTCTGGATGTGCTGCTGGAATAGATTGCAATGGTGTGCATTGCTCAGCTGATAGCAGCAAAACATTTCAAAAGAAGTGCAGAGTTTTTCATCCCCTGGTATGTTTTAATTGCACAGTGCTGCATCTCATGCCATGGACAATCAGGGAAAAGACAGAGGTAGCTCAGAAAGGCTGGGATGAACGGGAGAGAAAAGTTAAGGTGCTTCTGGGATATGCCTGATAAATGTCAACATTACAGGACATCTCATTTCCCTGCACGTCTCCCTCCATTTCTCTCCATTTCTAAGGAGGAGAGCAAGACTGACTCATTATCCTTGAAGTTATTTGAAGTGACAACTCACCTGTAAGTGCTGAACATATCTGTGCATGTCCTTTCTCCTCCATCTTTAATTTGAGGGTGCAGTTGGCTTTTGTCACTGCGGTGTAATAAACTGTTTGTTGTGAGTTTCCCTCAGAGCCTCTGATAATTAATCATAGTGTTATGAGAGTTTTACTTGTAGCATGCAAAAACACAGCACTTGGCCTCTGCATTCGTTTTATGTGCTTTGATAATTAAAGCGTTACTAATAAGTGCAACTTATCTGTGCAGTAATGAGTGACCTTGGGAGAGCTTCTCTGTGCAGAGATGTCCACTGACTGAGGAGGGAAAAAATAGGCACTAACTGGCCGCTTTAAGGCACAAGTTGCCGCCTTTGAAAGGCTGGATATTCCTCTCAATTAATGGGGAGACATTAAGAGAGTCTTCAATGAACTACCCTTGCTTAAACAGATATATAGAGCAATTGCTATGCCCTCTGGTGCACAAAGTCAGTTTTAACATCAATTAGTGAGCAATTTATATGCAGAAAGAGTCGGGGCAGAGCTGGGCCTGATTGAAGGAGCTCACTGTATTTTGTGGTGTGATCTCTGGCAGAGAAGAAGGGGAGGGGAGGGCCCCCTACTTACGTAATCGTTCACAGGAACGTGGTCCAGGACGTCCCGGGTGAAACGCTGACCTGTGACCTCTGCATCAGGCGTATCCACATCCTGGGCCTCCCCATCTGCAAGATGTAAGGAGATAAGCACCTGAGTTTCTGTTGTTTGAAAGTGAAATGAGAAAGATAAAAATTATACCCTGTTCTCCCTGTGGCTTCTTGTAATTAACAAGTGAAATGTGTTCAGATTCATCCCAGGCTTCTTTTTTTTTCTTTTTGTGTTAAACAATACTATTCTTGTTGTACTAACATGGAGATTCTAATTTAACATCACATTTTAAAGGATGCTGGAAAAAATTCCTGTCTCACAAATACCAAATGGAAAAAGACTGAATGTAGCAGGGCAGGTTGATCCAACAATAAAGTAATGCATATTTTAAGCCCCCTTTTCATTAACACCCTCTTAAATAAAATCCAGTGCAACCAAATGGCTTCAGAGTCCACCTCTGTGTAAATTCTGAATGACAACCTGTTAGAGGCTCAAAAAGACTTAAGACTGGATGGGAGGTTCACCTTCCAGTAGGACAATGACCCTAAACATACAGCCAGATCTACAGTGGAATGGTTTAGTTCATGTGTTAGAATGGCCCAGTCAAAGTCCAGGCTTAAATCCAAGTGAGAATTTTAATTTATGTTCAGTGTCTTAATAAAATATCTCATCTGTTTTCAGGAAAACATGATAGTTGCTGTCAGATACTCTCCTGTTCAATAAATATTAACATCACCTCGGCAGCTAATTTGCCAACCCTGTCGGCAAACATGTTGTTTCCACTCCCTGCGGTCTTAGATTAGAAAGACTCATAAAGACAAATGTCTAATCATCAGGTGAATATTTATGTTTTTTAAATCATTATTTTTTGGGTTGTTTATCAAAACAGCAATCTTCTCAGCAGTTAAGGCTTCCACAATGTGGAGCTGCTAGTTTAAACCGTGTCTATCTGCTGCTTCACGCTGACTTGAGGGTGTAAACGTTTTAGACTCAACCAGAGATATGAGGCTGACGTCAACACAAGGAGCTGAAACTCAATACGAAGATCTGCCAATTTATCTTCATCCCTGTAAGCATCTACTTTAATGTTATCACATAGTTTTGTATCTCACTGTTTTTTAACTGTGTGTGAGATAAAGCCCTAGGTTGTAACCACCTTATATCCTTTAACAATTATTCTTTGTTTTTGATCTCATGCAAAAATAAAATTGCTCGTTTGATTTAACTGTGATTTAACTGTGATTCTAGGATCAGACTGGAGTTGCTGCAAGTCTCTTAAGATGTTTATGTTTATTTTTAACATAGATGTTCCTGTATGGAACACTTTTTCTATAACGTTTTCTATAATTCTGTGATCAGGACATTGTGATGGCCTCTCCAAAACAAGGACTGTATTGTACTTTAGTCACTTTGTAACTAATTTGGCAGTATGCTTAGGGTCTTCCTGCTGATGTCTTAAGATGTTGCTTCAAGATTTCCACAAAAATTATTTCCCCATGATGCCATGTATTTTAAGTGCACCAGTTAGTTGGGTTGGCGTTCTTAAGGTTGTTATCGTCAACCTTATTTCTCCAAAGGACGCAATGAGCATTATGGCCAAACACTTTAATTTTAGACCACAGGAAAATTCACCAGTAATTAAGGTCTTTGTCACTGAGTGCATTGGCAGTCGTTGCAGTCTACAAATGCATTGTTGCTTTGTGACTCCTTCCTCTTTGAGTGACCTTTTAGTCAAGTCGATGTAGGACTCGTTTCACTGACGCTCTCTTACCAGCTTCAGCCAGCATCTTTACATGATCTTTTGCTTACTTTCTGAGGTTGATACAAACATTTTGCAACAAAACATTTGAGGTGTTGCCTTAAAATTCATCCACAGATGTGTTTCCAGTGATGACATCTTCACTAGAGCGTTTTCAAATTGTTTTAAAGGCAAAGTGATCTTTGTGTACGTCGCTGTCCTTATTCTGACATTTAGCAAATAGAAATAATTTTGGTAATCCTAACAGACCTAAAATCGGAAAAGCTTAGTCTGATTTAATGCCGGACAATGAGAAAAAAATTATTATGTCACTTCTTTTATAGTGTTTGTAAACTATGAAGGGTCAAAGTAAGAAAAATTAACTTGAAATGAATTGAAGATGTGAAATATTGAACATGGTACAATGAAGTGTTGTAAAAACAAACACGTGATTAATTTCTCCTCTCTGAAATTTAGAATCTGTGAATTTGGAGGTCATTAAAATGATAACATGGTAAATATTAATGTTATAAATATTTAGGTTATCAAATTTAAAATTGCATGTTTTCATATCGTTGGCCACCGGGTGGAGCTGCGGGGAGTCACAAGCGAAGAGCGCCCAGGTTGAGTCTCCAGACTCTCCACCTCAGTCTCTCTTTAACACGATGAGCCGGAAATCAGGCGCCTTCTCCGGAAGAGGGAAGGAACACTGCTTGGTCGGTTGACAGCTGCCGAAGCGAGCTGGCGCCGAGAAACGCTGAACCTCTTTTTAAATGGAATCTTAATAAACTGAGTAAATATTTGAGTTCAACAAACCTACATTCTGGCCGAAAAACACATTAAAAGTTTATTTTGGGTCACAGAAATATGGAAGTAAAATAGTCTCATTAGAATCAGACATTTTTTAGACATTGAATTTATGACACTGAATTTTTATCCTGTGCAATTATGTATGCCAGCAAAAATTCGCCTGCAAAAATTCACCTGCAGAAATTCGCCAGCAAAAATTCACCTGCAGAAATTCACCTGCAAAAATTCACCTGCAGAAATTCTCCTACAAATGTGTTGCCGCTTCTTCCGGTCACTTCAAAACAAGAGCATCTGCGGACAGGGTTGGGGCACTAGCTGTCATCAGGTCAGTCAAACATTTTCTTGCAGGTGAATTTTTTCAGGCGAATTCTTGCAGGTAAATTTTTGTTGGCGAATTTTGCGTACAAAAAAAAATTCACATACATAATTGCACAGGATAAGAATTCAGTGTTATAAATTCAATGTCTAAAAAATGTCTGATTCTAATGAGGCTATTTTACTTCCATACAGAAAGCATATTATTTACATTTTTATTCACAATTTTTGCCACCATCATTCGTCATTGCTGCCCGAGCTCCACCAATCCGATTCGACTCGCAATGAATTATGGGAAATTTTGGGTCACGGACTACAAAACTCCGCTGTCTCGCTGGCTGCTGCCATATTCTGATCTGCTGAAAGTAACAAAAATTACACTGAGAACGTGATAAATGATTACACTGAAGTGGTAAAAATGTAGACACTAAAATCAAGGCAGTGAATGAAAACAGGCAACGTTAAAACTGATAACCTTAATATTTATAACATTAATATGTTATCATTTTAATGACCTGCAAATTCATGGATTCTAATTTTCACAGAGGCGAAATTAATCACATGTTGGTTTTTACGACTCTCAATTTTACCATGTTCAGTATTTCACTCCTTCAATTCATTTCAGGATAATTTTTGTTACGTTGACCCTTCATAGTAAACATCTGGTTTCAGCTGTATATTATAAACAAATTTGAATTTTAGTTGGGCAACTTTGGTGATACAATATGACATCCTCTTGTATTATGTCCCTGTGGATCTGCTGCTTTTTTTAAGGATCTGACTTCTCCTTTTACCACAGTCCTCCAGTCTCTAAACCCTGCTGACATACAAAGAGCAGCCTGAACAAGCTGCTCATATATTTGGTAAATCATGTTGCCTCCATGGGCCTCCACATGGCCTGTGGGGATACCCTCCAGCTAGAGTCTTAATAGTCTACATTTAAAGGCAGATATGCCCCATGCTTTCACCAGTCATGGGGGAGGGATGGATCCAGTGGATAGGCAGCTGCTGGCAAATCTCCCAGATCTTAGAGTCAAGCAGGAAGTCCGGGTTAACGATGGGCTCCTCGGCAGGAACCCACACTTGGGAGTCCTCCACCTTCATATCCATGGCCTCGAACTCGTCAACCTGCCGGACAAGACCGCACAGACACTCACAGTCACACATATATTACACAAACACATTAAAAAGCATCTTGGCCTCTACTAAAACTCATGGGCTCCACACACGCCACTGTCCTGCATTTGCACTCTTCTCCCTCGAGCAGTTTCAGCCTTGTATTTCCATCAACCACCTTTGTGTCTTTAGAGAGATGGGCAACCTCCTGACTCCTGACACCCATTGCCCTGCCTCAACTCTCAACCTCCTCTCAAGCCCCTGGCATGCGTCTTTCTGTTATACATCATTGAAATTCACAGAGAGTGATGATTTGACTTTTAAATGACTTTAGAAGTGGTCTTCATTACTCCGAGAGTGGTTGCAATGTCGTTTAATGTGACAGACTCAATAAAGCCTTGCATTCTCCTTCCACCACCTCTCTCCATTTCCCTGCACCCTCCCCCCACCCCCTTTCTTCACTTGGCACTCAGCACCATCAGAGGGCTTAATTTGTTGATACTGTAGTTCATGAGCTGTAAAGTAAACTATTATTG
This sequence comes from Crenichthys baileyi, assembly GCA_036173005.1. Classification (NCBI taxonomy): domain Eukaryota; kingdom Metazoa; phylum Chordata; class Actinopteri; order Cyprinodontiformes; family Goodeidae; genus Crenichthys; species Crenichthys baileyi. The sequence continues at coordinate 53,383 of JAHHUM010002449.1, forward strand.
CTTAATGATAGGGACTGCATGTCAGTGTTGTCTAATAGAGACATATGAAGGGGATTTAGTAATGCTCTCCCCTAACAGTGCAGATATTTATTTTCTTCATGTATATGTAAATACACACACATACAAACCCCTCTCTTCCCATTCCCTTGTTAATTAGCCGCCCAGAACAGAAAAACAGTTCACTTGACTAATGTTTTTACAAGGTGATTTTCTTCCAGTCTGCAGCTTAATTGCACATTAGTTAAGCTTGATGTAGAATCCTGGGGCAATAGCAGGAGTGGGAATCATTTATACCGGGTCCTGCCCCCTCCCTCATGTTAGCCGCTGTCACTCTCACTTGAATTAGAACTTCACCCTCTGAGCTGCTTTTTGTTTGTCAGTACTAAAAATAAAAAATAAAAATCTCAGTCAAAGCAAAGTCTGGCATGTCAGAGGTCATGTTTGAATGCAGGAGGTGTTCATCCATGCTCACGATACACTCTCTTTCGCTTTAAAGCACTGACCAGAACACTAATCATAACTCCAAGGACAGGCATGTGCTGCAGGGTAATGGTGGTACTACAACAGAGGTGGTGCTCTGGTGCTGAGCAGTAGAAATTAAAATCAAACTCTGGGAACACAAACAGCACTCTCTAATTGGACCTCTTAACCACCGAAGCCAAGTGAGTCTTCACTAGAAAGTAAATGGAGGTCAGGGCACAGGGCTCACAACAAGACTTTGACTTGACAGTTGAGAAACGACTCCAATAACTTGTAGGAGAGAGAGAGAGAGAAAGAGAGAGAGAGAGAGAGAGGACACCTGGGGGGAAGTGGTATAGGTCAGTATTTTAGCATGGGGCATGGATTTCTAAATGCCAGTTGACAAGCACAAAGACAACATGATTACGGACTGCCAGTTTGTACTCACTTCTGAAAGGCTTTTCCATTTTCCTATTGACAAATGATATATTATTAAGACACAAGCAACGTTTTATCATGTATTGGACCTGGGAAATGATGGTAATTTGTTTTCCAGCAGCCCGCTCCTGGAGCATGTATGCTTTTCTCCAACAGTGCACAACTTAATTATAAACCAGTTGTGCTGTAGTTAACAAATTTACCCTCTCATGCCACTGCGTCCCAAGGGGGGAAAAGCCTGTCGACACGACACATTGTTTAAAGCGGTGTTGTTTGCCAGTGATCAACAAAGATTTTCTCACTATACCCAAGAGCTTTCATGTGCCAAATTCAAAATAGTGGAGTTTTTTTATCTAGTTAGTATGTGAATTTTTTTAGACAAATTATTTTAAGGAGCATAAAGGGATCCGTCAGAACATCATTTGCTCCCACAGTCTGCTGTTTTTCATCATCTTATTCACAAAGCAAATAGCACTAATACAATGCTAGGCATGCCCATTAGGGTGCAGCAGGTTATCACCTATTTGCATTATTTTTGTGTGAGGTTGTATTTCTCCTCTCCAGAAAATGAGTTATTTGATTCATAATTATTAATTTCTGGATGAGGCGTAAAATCTTTTGCAATGTTATACAAGCATAATAATTGTATTCTGGATGTAAAACCCCAATAGGTTTTTTAAAAACTGTGTTGTCAATTTATGTGCAGCAGCACAGCAGCGTTCAGGTAAATATTTTAGTCCAACTGTGTCACAAACAGCGCTGGTCCTTGAGAATCCTATGTTTTCTTGCCCTGGCTGTAGTTTTCATAAATATAAATAAAATGTGGTTGAGTTTTGAACTAAATGCATGCAGCACATCTTATTTAGAGATTGTTGTCAGTGCACTGAGATGCCATGTACAGACTAGCAGCAAACGGTTTTTACACATTGTTTTGTCAATTTATTTTTAGCAGCACCACAGGTAATTTTTTCCTGTTTTGTCTTCTTATGCACCAACACCACAAGCTTTCACAATATTTCACACACACTGTGTGTCACAAATTGTTCTAGTCTTTGGGAATTTTTACACCTTTTTACCCTGGCTGTAATTTACAAAAATATACATAAATGTGGATGACTTTTTCTCTAAATGCATGCAGCATGCGGTCTCCGTGCAGAAGAAATACTGCATGGAGACTTTCAAACCTTGGTTGCATATGTTCAGAAATTGCAAAGAGTAAAACGTTTTGCTTTATAAGGTGTTGCTATAAAATTAAACACAAATTACCTGCAGTAAGTCCCTCCTATATCTGCCATTTGAGCCCACAAATTTGCATTTCCTTCAAGCCAGACAGAAAACATAGATTTTATATGCTTTCTGCGGTACAAGTATTTCTACTGAGCTCACCATTAAGGCTGATTGTTAATTTTTTGTCAAAATTGTACATACAATATATATTGATTTGTTTTTTAAATTGCTGTAACTTGTCCTCCTGACAAAACAATGAAATCCTTGGGCTCTTTTCTAATATTGCCACTGACAGTATTTCAACTTCAAACACACTTTATTAAACCAACTTATTATACAATCATTACAATAACCTGTGATATTTTTAAAGAGCAAAAACATGAATATGTAGCTTGCTGGGTTGCATTATTTATTAGCTGTCAACCAAATGCAGATTAAAACCAATTTTAGATTAGCTTTGCTGTTAAGTTTTCTGTTTATTGTGATTTTACAGCAGCACAAGTAGTAAAACTGTTTCCCTAACTGTCCCTATCCATTCACTGACTTTATGTAGAATATTATGAGACCATTCACACAATACACTGTGTGACTTTGATGTATTTACATCCTCTGCAGTGTTGTTGTTTCTCTGCACATTGTTTTCTCTGTTTGCAGTTGTTGTCTGAGTGGGAGGTTTGGGGTCGCTGGGTGAGCGTTAGTCATCCATATTAAGAAGCTGTTTAATGGACCAAACAACATCTACTGACAACGTTAAAGACTGTGAGGGAGGGAGTTGGTGATTTCTGACTCAGACTGGGGGAACTGGGAGGAAGCTCAGGGATTACTCCCTCAGACATTTCATTGAGAAGGAAAATTGAAAAGGGAAGAAAAAACCTGAGGAACAATTCGTATTTGTCACCTGGTTCCTCCTCCACATGGGCTGTATTTCCTTATCAGCCGCTTGCAGTTTTTCCTACAGTTTTCGCTTTTGTTTTTCACATGAGCTCCTAAGCTTGCTGCTGTTCCTCTGAGCCCATTTTTTCTTGAAACCCTGTGGTGGGGTTAAGCTGGGAGCCATTACCGCTTAGATTTAACCCCTGTGTGCTGTGTACTTCAACACTAGAGGAGGAACTTATGTTGATCTTTTGCAGGGTCACGTGCGGGTGGATGCTCACAAAGGACAGATTAGGGGCGCCGCTGCATGTGTGAAGACAGACTAGGGTCACTATTTATTACCTGAATATGTCCTATCCCCCGGGTTTCGGTTGTATAACAGCACATTGTAGCTATTTAAACAGAACTTCCTGGTGTTTTAGATACAGTATGCAGTAAACATGAACAATGGGAAGAAAGACGTCATGGTAAAAACATGGATATAAAGAGATACATATACATCATTTATAAGGTACATGACAAGATATTAAGGTTAGTGCCTTAATTCCACATTTTAGGAGCCCCTATTGTATTAATTATGTGACTTTAGCTGCACTTTATTTTCCCCTTACAGGTTTCTTCTGTTTCAGTTTTTTTTGTCACATTTAAATGTTCAGATCAAATAATTTTAACATTAGACATAAATAATGCAGGAAAATATAAAATGCAGATTTTAAATGATGATTGAATTAATCCAAACCAACCTGCCCCTATATGAAATTGTAATCACCCCTCTGGTTAAGTCATGAATTAACTATGATTAACCACATTTTTTTGAAGGCTGACAGTTTCACTGGTTACCCTCAGAACTGATTACTGCCAGACCCGTATAATCAAGAAACTGTTGAAACAGAACCTGCCCGACAACACGAAGAAGGGTACAAGAGGTCAAAAAACACATCATGCCATATCTGAAGAAAATTAAGAATTAAATTCAATTAATTTACATAGTGCCAATTCAGGGCAAATGTCTCAAGGCACTTTGCAAAAAAAGTCAATTTTTAATCCAAATAGGTCCAAGTTATCAAACAATGCAGTCAAGATCAGTTTATTATTCAAATTGGTTAAAAAGTTTTCTATCCAGCAGTGACTCCCATGCGCACCCAATTCAATTCAATTCAATTCAATTCAATTCAATTCAGTTCAGTTTTATTTATATAGCGCCAATTCACAACACATGTTGTCTCAAGGCACTTCAAAAAACTCAGGTACATGCATTACAATTAATCCTAATCATTGAACAGTGCAGTCAGATTCAGTTATTTATTCAAATTGGATAAAACGTTTTTCTATCTAAGGAAACCCAGCAGATTGCATCCAGTCAGGGACTTGCAGCATTCCCTCCTCCCGGATGAGCATGTAGAGACAGTGGACAGTCACTGGCGTTGACTTTGCAGCAATCCCTCATACTGAGCATGCATGTAGCAACAGTGGAGAGAAAAACTCCCTTTTAACAGGAAGAAACCTCCAGCAGAACCAGGCTCAGTGTGAGCGGCCATCTGCCACGACCGACTGGGGGTTAGAGAGAACAGAGCAGAGACACAAAGAGAACAAATAAGCACTGATCCAGGAGTACTTTCTATGGGAAGGAAAAGGTAAATGTTAATGGATGTAGCTCCTTTAGTCGTTTCACCTAGAAAGAAAGAACAGATAAACTCTGAGCCAGTTTTCAAGGTCAGAGTCTGAAAGAGAGCACATAGAGTTAGTCACAATAAAAGCTCAGCCAGTAGCCATGTCTAGGAGAGAGAAAGGGTTAAACACTGAAAGACAGGGCCATGTGGATCATCGGTAGAGGGTGAGCATTAAGTTGCTGCCAGCAGAAGCTTGGACGATGCCCCTCTCCAGAAAGGTGTCACAGGTAGACACAGAGTCAGGCCAGGTGTAGCTTTTAGGAAGAGAAAAGAGAGAGAAAGAAGTAAAAAGGTGAAATAACAACAAATAATGCAAAATTGGAGAGTAGTGTGAGAATGTTATATATTATTATAACCATTGGAAAAGAGAAGGGGTCATACAGGTAGCAGAAATGCTACCTCCTGAATGAGCAAGTAGCAACAGTGACTGTTACTTGAATTTGGATTTTGACTGTTTTCAGTCAAGGTCACAAGGCATCCCTCATGCTGAGCAACCATGTTACGTCAGCACAAAGAAAAACTCTCCTTTAAAAGGAAAACAAGCAGAACCACGCTCAGTGTGAACGGCCGTCCACCATGACAGACTGGGGGTTTGAGATGACAGAGCATACACACAAAATAAAGACACAGAAGCACTGATTCAGGAGTACTTTCTAAGTTAAAGAAAAGTACAAAGTTAATGGTGGAAGACGCTCATTTAGTGGCTTCATCCATGAGAGAAACACAGCTAAACAGATGAGCTCTAAGCCAGGTTTCAGGTCTATAGGCTGGAGAGCAGATGAGAAGCAAAGTGATTGACATCAGCAATCTGGAAAGGGTTACAATGACAGTTTTAGCAAACATCAGTGAGAGCCATTATCCACAAATGGAGAAAAGCAATGCCTGCACTGCACAAATGCCCTTCTCACATTGACCAAAAATATTTTGATGATTCCCATGACTTTTAGGAAAATAATTTGTGGACTGACAAGACAAAAGTGGAACTTTTTGGAAGGTGCGCGTCTTGTCACATAAGATGTAAAACTAACACAGCATTTCAGAAAAAGAACAGCATTCTGACAGTCAAGTGCGGTGGTCGTAGCGTGATGGTTTGGGTCTGCTTTGCTACTTAGGGACCTGGGGGACTTGATTAATTAATAGAACAATGATGGAACCATGAACTCTGATCTTTAAAGTCCGGAAGGACAATATAGTCATCAGTTCATTACCTAAGTTTTAGTAAAATTAGGTCATGCAGCAGGAAAAAAATCCAAAGGGCAACAGCAGGTCCACTTCTGAATGAAGAAGAAAAAAACAATGAAGGTTTTGGACCAGCCTAGTCAAACGTCAGGATGGACCAAAACTTCTCCACAGCGATGTAAGACTCATAAATTATTTCAAACACTTGATACAAGATGCTTCTGCCAAGGGTGACATGACCACTTATTAGTAGCAAGTACTTTTTCACAGCATTGTACAACCAGTTTGATAAATATTTCTTTAGTAATCAGTGACATGCTTCCATGCTGGACTCAGAAAGTTTGGGTTATTTGTTGGGGGGTGTTATCAAGGAATGGGGTTCCTGGGTTGCTTTTAAGGACTATTTCCTTCTTGTACACCAAAAGCAAGAGCTGTGTCCAAATGTTTGGCAAAAAGTACAGCTTGTTCCCACTGAGTAGAATCTCAATGTGTGGTCATGGAGAGGAGGGTCTCTGGTTTGGGGTCTTAGTGTTGAGGTCAGTCTCTGCTTTAAGCAGAGGAGTGGAAGCATGTAGGCGTCTTGTTCACAAGTGGTTGCAGAACGGAGCTGGAGACAGAAATAATATTTGGGAGTTCATGGACGCCATATTTTGAAGTTTTGCTGGTCGCAGTCTACTTAAAGGAGACTCTGGGACAGACTCAGAACCTGCTGGGGGGTTATATTTTCCCTCTGGCCTTTGAGCACATTGGGATCCCCCAGAATGAGCTGGAGAGTGTTGCTTGGGAAAGGACGTCTGGGTTACCCTACCTCGATGACCCGATCTCAGATAAGCAAAAGACATTGGATAGATTGATGGCCTAAAGGAAATTGTACCACAACTTGCATATGTCATACTGAAAAAATGACCTCACTCTTCATTGTGTTCCTCTGAGACTTTCAATCAAATCCACAAAGATTGCAAACAGTTGTGCCTATTAGCACATTGTGGTGTCAAGTAGTTTCTAAAAGACACCACAGCACATCTGGTAGACTAACAAGCATTCTGCAGACGGGCTGCAAAAACACTAGAAACACCATGTGGCTGGAGACACAATTGTCTCTTGTGGAATCTGTGAAATCGGTTCAGGATTAGGTGCTACAGATACTGAAAACAGCTTGGAAATATCTCACTGCTTTCATTCAGCACCTTGTTTATAATTAGCTACAAATATTTTTTAATCATTTTTTGTAATTTACTGTAGTATCTGCAACCAGCTTCTGACATTACATTAATCAGAGCAGAGGTGTCCAACTCAAGTCCTCAAGTGGGATGCAAGTGTAGATGTGTCCCTGCTCCAACAATAGTGATTCAAATGGCTGAATTACCTGCTCACTTGACATATGTCTGCTAATGAGCCACTAATTTGATCTGGATGTGTTGAATCAGGGCAACATCTACAACATGAAGGACATTAGCCTTTCAGTACTGACTTTGGACACCATTGTCTAAGGGATTTCTTGAAGGATCTTTGGTGTCCTGCATTAGTAAATTAGGTGTATTAGGTTGATCTGAACGCCTGCTCTACAAATTGCTGAATGTTTAAATAAAAAAGAAGGTAATCTGTAATTAGGTTGTAATAGATAAGTTAGTGATAAAATATGATTGGTAAAAGTAAAGGCATGCCTTGGGAATCCCTGCCAGCTCTTTGCTTTCTAAAGGCAAAGTTGCACCAGTGAGAGCAAATTAAAGCAAAACACAACTTATATAGCCTTTTGAATCATTAAATATAAGGGTGTCCATTAATACTAGTATGAGCCCAAGTCACTTAGCTGTCCTTTCATGCTTCACTTTGGAGCTACGAATTGAGCCAATTAGGCTTCCCAAAAGAAGACAAAGATGGCACGGACATATGGTGCTGCATGGGCAATTAGTATCTGTAAACGTGGATCAGACAATATGAAGATGAGAGGAACAAAAAAAAAAAACTGTGTTTTTTGGTGTAACAGCTTGTGTTCTTAAAGTTAAAAACTAAAGCTGGACTGACAATTGGCTTACTCTGTTTTTTTTTCAGATAAAGTGGTGAGTGGGGAGCGTCAGATATTTGCCAGCCACTTCTTCTTAGCTGAAATCTGAAATGTAAATGAGGGCATGCTAGGAGTTGAGACGTTTGAGAAAAGGATTTTCTCTTTGAACATGTGGCCCACTCGCTGAATTTCACTGTGACACTGAAAATGGGAATTTTGATTGACTGAATTTTTTTTTTGCACTCCTTGTTCTGAAGTTCACATTCAACTTTAAGAAGCCTGATAACTAAAATGAATCACCCTAAACTTGGAGAAGGGGAGCCTTGTGAATTCTACAAAAAAAGCATTACTTAAAAATACCATTTTAATGGTTTACCTCTCGCTCAGACCTCTCCAGCAACCCTTCCCCCTTTAGGCTATTTGGATAGAGCCTTTGGAGGAGATGATTAAAAATTTATGATGGCTCAAGATTGACAGCAAGCACTATTTGATGTGAGCCACAAAGAGGCAAAGGGTTTGTGGTTAGCTGTTTCACAGGCACCACAAACCCTTGCTTATTCCTCAGTGAGAGGGAAGGGGAGATAGAATGAGATGGACAGGCTGAGGATTTAGCTCAGCTCTGGTTATCTCCTGACAATATGCATGGCAGCCTCCTGCAGGGCTGCAGAGATTCAGAAAGGTGCATAAAGGAGAATGTGAAGGCATACTATACCATCCTCTCTCTGTCCTCAGCCTTCGCCTTGGCCATCGTGGGTAGCTTCTTCGTTTGGGTCCTGATGTAGCACCTCTGATGTTCGGCAAACCATATCCCAGTGATCCCCTTTTGAAAAGGAAAGATAAATGAAGAAACACTCAGAAATTCAGATATATGTATCATTCATCGGCCCATCTGTGATGTGGATGTGCTTTAAGAACTGGGGCGTTCGTTTTAAAACTGCTTTTTACTGATGGCCAAAGTTGTTAAAGTTAAACCTAATGAGTGAGAAGAGGTGTGTTTTGAACTCCTTTTTCTTATATAAAATTGATGACTGCTTGGACCTTCACAACGCTGCGCTTTCTTCAAAGGTGGATGAAGTAAAAAGAAAAGCGGGGGGGGGGTTCCACCGTGGCTGCATAATACTTCATGGCAGGATATATCACACCGGAGAGCCAAGTGACATTGTTGAGAATGAAGTGTTTTCTACAGAGAGTGCTCCCATTGAATTAGCCAGTCATAGGTCCCTGTCACTCTCTTAATCTGCGCAGTCGAGTGTGGAGACGCTCTCTTCAGCTCCAATGATGATCCTCCACTGTGTGGACTGTGGCTCCATTCAGTCTGACACACACAGCCTCAAAGAAAGATCTGTTGATTTTCCCTCACCGCTATTCTGTGTTATCTAAGATATTCAGCCACAATAAGACTGTAAGACTTTCCGGGGCTCAATCTGTATCCCTTTTAATTTTTTTTTCTCTTGCAGAGCATGGCGGCTCTCTCAACTTCCCGTATTAGAACAGACGGCTTGATCTACATCTAAGACTGTTTAAAATTGTCTCAAACTGTTTAAAATTGTGTCAGACTGTTTAAAATTGTACAAAGTGAAATTTGCATTTACCGAAGCACGATAATGGACTTGATTCAATCTAAATTTAATTACAGTAACACATGAGTGTTACGACATCTCCTATGAACCTGTTATCTTGACCATTTGACCATAATTCTAACCTTTTTCCATTTTTTGCTGCATTGCCACTCTAAAAACTAGATACCAGCTGCAAGGGACACAACATAAAGTGATGGCTGTCACAATCTTCTGCAAGAGATTTTCATCTGCAGGAAAAAGAATGGGGCAATAATGGTCTCGAGTAGGAAAGCATGATGTTTATGCCGGGCTTTATTGTGATGAGTCTTTGTTTAATTTGGGTCGGCTGTGTTGGTGAGCTGCAGCAGAAGGAAAGAGGGCAACGTCGGGATGAGATACAATGATTACCAGGCTTGGTCAAGCAGAAAATGAAGAAAGACACATTAACACAGACAAGAGAAATGGAAAAGTGATTTCATTTTAATAGACGGTGCTGAAATATTTGCACGTGCATGCTCCAAGCCTTTCATAACATGTTACTGTCAGTCTGTGATTTAAGAGTTGAAATTGCGTCATGAGGTATTAGTTTGGTGGATACTTTGGTAGCAAAATATCCTAAATTAGGACAGATGCAGACAAATTTACTTGCACACCGGTAAAAATGTACAAAAAGTCTTAAACTAAATGAATTCTTCATTACAAAAGGAAAAATGTAGAACCTTTCTAAAATCCAACCTTTTAATTTCAGCTCATTTATTCAGGAGTATAAAAAATTCTCATTTCAGAAATTACTGTTTTTAACAAACTCACCAGTGGCCCAATTATTGGGTTTCCTCGCAATCATTTAAAATAAATGTAACTGAATCATTTTTTCATTCATTATTTCCTTTTTCCAAGTTATTACAGGGTTTCTGCGAACTTCTAATTAGTAATCTATTGCTTTATGTTTTCGTGGGGTATAAATATGATGTGGCACAAAGGCTCATTTTATTTAGCCTCTGGCCAACAGGCTGGACAAGCAGCCACATTTATTTTGGCCCCACACACATTAAGAAGAATAGTAGGAGAGATAAAAATCTCAATCAAAGCATCATTGTCGGAGAACAGGAACAGACAATAGTATCCATAGGTCTCCATAACCTCTTGTTTTGGAGTGATGCAACAAAAAAAGTATTTTTCCGTCCCACCATCACAAATGTAAACTTCAAAGTTTCATCAAGTCCCTCGGACTTCAACTGAAACTATTTAGTTTTGTCAATTAAGATTAAGACTGAACTTGTCAACAAAGCACACCCCATGTGGGTTTGGAGTGTAATAAAAGGACATGTCCACTGTTACCTACGGTGGAGGATTTGTATCAGTGGGTCTATTTTTCTTCCAAAGGGCCTGGGAACCTTACTGTACAGTACAGCATCATGAAGTCTTCCAACAGAAACAAATGACCTGAAACATATGGCCAAATCAACCTGATTCATCAACCTTCTTCCTTGGCTATCCCAGTCTTCAGACCTAAATCCTATAAAAAATCTGTGGGGTGCTCTGAAGAAAGGAAAGCATAAGAAAGCACCAATGATTCTGGAAGATCTAAAGAGATTGTGTAATGAGGAATGGTCAAAGATCCCTCTGTCTCTGGGCTCCAACCTAATGAAATATAACAGAAGACTAAGTGCTCTCCCAATTGGCAAAAGGGCTGTACAAAGCAGTCTGCCACTGGTGGATTAATTAAAAATAATGACTTCTTAACATTGGAATTCCAAAATAAATGTACTCAAGTTAAGGGTAGAAGCAATGAAAGACACATTTAAGGTCTTTTACACTTCCTTACCAGGGTTTCCTGTACATATCCATTCTTAGATATTTTACATTAAAAATGATGCATCAAATATAAAGAAACTGGACTACGTTTTCGGGTTGATCATTCTTTTACTGTTACACCTAGACCGTCTCCCACTCTCCGGATGTTGCACTCAATCACGAACATGTTGGATATTGGATTTTATGTTTCTGTAGGCTATTCTCCCTATCATCAGTAGAGTTCCTGGCAGTCATGATTTATTTAAAAATGCTCCAAAGAAATTTCAGATGGATGAATGCTGGAGGCAGGTTTTGATGGTTCAGTTTCATTTGCAGAAAGAAGAGGATTCGGTAGAGCACATAGCAGAACAGGTTAGATTTCTTTTAAATTCCCCTTTGACCAATATATCCTTATAGCTAAAGGCTATCTGAAGAAAGATAAATGCATAAAACCTAAATAACCACATTTTAGATGATGTTTCAGCTGCCCCATTTGTAAAAGAGGAGATCAGGAGTTTTAATTTTCAGTTTTTACAGATAAATGAAAGTTTAACCCCAAAAAATAGAATGAACTAAATCAATTACCAAGAATTTCTCTTTTAAGAATGGCTGAACTCACCCGCTGTTTTTCATAGCGTCTGTGTTGATTTATTGCAGCTGGCTACATCATATTTCAGGCTAGATGCCATTTGAAGGTAGGAAGCCAAAACTGATTACTGACAGCTTCTGCAACACGAACAGAGCCAAACATCCCCATATCTTTGCAGAGAGGTGGCAGCATTCATGTCTGAGGGTTATGTCTGTGCTGCCTGATCAAAAAAGCAGCCAGGTGGTAAATGAAAAAAAAAACACTGCTCACTCTTGTTTAACATAGGCAGGTGTATTGTAACCTTTAGAAAGAAGCTCTGTTTTCTTTTCACAGAGCAAAGACATTCGTTTGTCTAAATGTAGATATGCTAATGTACATGATTATCTCCAAATACAAAAACTTCAGCTGTGTTTCAGCTGTTGTGTAGGATATTCAAGCATTGGCTTAAAACCTGCTTTAATTAATATTTTAGACCATCATGGTTAGTGAAACAGAATGAAAACAGTTTTAGAGCCAGCAAATTCTCATAACTAGTCCTATCTACAGAGTGTTTGTCTATCAGAAGCAATCTGTTTCCAGACTTTCCAGGCAACATGTGTTCACTCACTTGCCACTTACATTTCAGCGACTGAATCTATTTAGGCATCTAGACGATCTGTTTAGGTTCAGACCGGGCATCAGAATGGGGAAGGGACTTTGAAAGTGGCACGATTGCTGGTGCCAGACGGGCTGGTCTGAGCATTTCGGAAAGTACGGATGGGATTTTCACACCAAACCATCTTGGGTTCAAAGAGAATGGTGAAAAAATATCCGGTGTGCAGCAGTTGTGTGGATAAAAATGCCTTAAAGTCAGAGGAGAAAGGGCAGACTGGTTCCAGATGATTGAATAGAAACAGCAGCTTGGCACAAGCAAGGTATGCTGAATAGCATACCATACCGAACCTTGAAGCAGATAGACTACAGCAGCAGAAGACTACACTGGGTGCAACTCGTTAACATGAAACTGAGGTTACATTTTGGACAGACTCACCAAACTGGACAATAACAAATTTGGAAAATGTTGCCTGGCTTGATGCGTCTCGACTTCAGCTGCAGCATTCAGATGGTAGGTCAGAGATTGGGGTAAACAACATAAAATTAAAGATCCATTCTGCCTTGTGTTAATGGTTAAGGATGGTGGTGGTGGCGTAATAGTATTAAGGATATTTTCTTGGCACACTTCGGGTTGCTCAGAACCAAACAAGCATCATTTAGACTCCAGAGCATACCTGAGAATTGTTACTGACCATATTTATCCCTTTATAACCACAGTATATCAGTCTAGGCTAGGTTCAGCAGGATGAAACACATGAAGTCACATAGCTCAAATGATCACAAACTAGTATCTTGAACATGCCAATGAATTGCCTACACTCTAATGGCCTTCATAGTCACCATGATGCTACATGTCGATATGGACAAAAATCTCTGAGAAATGTTTCAGGCATACTGTTGAATCTGTGCAACAGAGAATTTAGGCACTTCTGAAGACAAAATAGGGCCTAACCCTGCATTAGCAAGGTTTACCAGTCATTGATGTGGGCCCCATATGGATTTTTACTTAGGCTAGACTTAGACTACTAAATAAACATATCTCTGACACTTATGGGTTCAACCTTTTAACCGAAAGTTGCCTGGCATCAAACCTCTATAGACAATTCACATGGCCGTTGTGTAAACTACGGATCATCCCACATGGGTCCAGTTTTTCACTCCATTTCCAACCCATAAGCGGCACCTTAACGATTTATATATAAAGAGAAAAATGAGAAATGAGCGTTTTCCTAGTTCAATTCAATTCAATTCAATTCAATTCAATTTCAATTCAGTTTATTTATATAGCGCCAATTCACAACACATGTCGTCTCAAGGCACTTCACAAAAGTCAGGTACATACATTCCAATTAATCTTAATCATTGAACAGTGCAGCCAGATTCTGTTATTTATTCAAATTGGATAAAAAGTTTTTCTATCTAAGGAAAGGAAACCCAGCAGATTGCATCCAGTCAGTGACTTGCAGCATTCACTCCTCCCGGATGAACATGTAGAGACAGTGGACAGTCACTGGCGTTGACTTTGCAGCAATCCCTCATACTGAGCATGCATGTAGCAACAGTGGAGAGGAAAAACTCCCTTTTAACAGGAAGAAACCTCCAGCAGAACCAGGCTCAGTGTGAGCGGCCATCTGGCACGACCGACTGGGGGTTAGAGAGAACAGAGCAGAGACACAAAGAGAACGAAGTAGCACTGATCCAGGAATACTTTCTATGGGAAGGAAAAGGTAAATGTTAATGGATGTAGCTCCTTTAGTCGTTTCACCTAGAAAGAAGGAACAGATAAACTCTGAGCCAGTTTTCAAGGTTAGAGTCTGAAGAGAGCACAGAGAGTTGGTCACAGTAGAAGCTCAGTCAGTAGCTATGTCTAGGAGAGAGAAAGGGTTAAACACTGAAAGACAGGGCCATGTGGATCATCGGTTGAGGGTGAGCATACCAAACACTGCAAATTAAGTTTCTGGACATTTTTACCCTTTGTGGAATTAAAAAAATATAATTTTGCAACATTTTCAACATTTCTTTCATTTCCCACTTTTGTTGATTAATAATTTGTCCTTTGTTCATTGCTCTTTTTACACCCAACAAAAGATTTTCTGCGATCTTTATCACTAGAAAAGACAAGGACATAAAAAACACTTCAACATGCTTATCTTTAGATAGCTCAAATCGAGACTAACCATCTGCCACAAACATATTCTCTGTGCTACAACCTTTTTTTAGGTGTAAATTTGAAAACCTTTACCATGTTTTTGTATTAAGGAGAGAGGAAACCTTCTCTATGTCAAGGTCAAATTTCCCAGCAGAAACACCAAAACATCTGCTAAATCATCCAGCAGGCGTCTGACAGTCCAATAGAGGGTTTTATTTTCCTCTCTGGCAGTCCTACAAGCTGTTTTGATTTATTGGTCTACCAGTTTTAAACTATTATTCATGCTGACTTCCACTGCTTAATTACATTACAAACCGAGGAAATGACCCCTGAAAACACTTTGCTGTCCTCTTACAGTCTTCTCCAGCTTTGTGGACTTAAATTACTTTAATTATCATAATGCTAGGGTGCTGCTTGCTGTAACAAGGTTTGAGGAATCAGGTATTTATAAAGCTTTAAATTGCCTTCACTTGGCTTTTCTTAATGATCACTAAATAACATATACACCTAACAAGCTAATCAAGATTGGATCTAAAAGTTATCTGGGAGCTTAAAGGTGTACAAAGTTTTGCATAGTACTTCTTTTCTTGTCATTTAATAAGTTTCTTGGATTTTTGACTTTTTATGAATCATTTTATTTTCTTCTCAGTAATCCCAGATATTTTAGGCAGTGGTGCTCAGATGCCATTGTTTTCATTTAAAGTCAATTTGTGTGGGCAACAAAGCAATTCAACTTCAGCATATAAGGAGTTTTTCATGTGATAAGGTCAAACTGGGATCAGAGGTATAGCTTAAAGTAGCATTGTTTAGTGAATTACCCAACAATAAACTACTGCAGAGGTCTGGAAAGATTTGAAGTGTTAGTATAAAAATAGAGTTTGATTGAGGGCATAAGATCTTCTTTCTTGGAAAGACACTCAAGCACAAACAAAACAGTTTTGAACCTTGTCAATCACCTTTTCATACCGATTTCACCTTTTGTTGCAGAGGAAGTTTAATGGATATAACTAAGCACTTATACACATGTGGGATGTATATGGAAGTAAAATAGTCTCATTAGAATCAGACATTTTTTAGACATTGAATTTATGACACTGAATTTTTATCCTGTGCAATTATGTATGTGATTTTTTTTTTGTACTTAACATTTGCCAGCAAAAATTCACCTGCAAGAATTCACCTGCAGAAATTCGCCTGCAAAAATTCACTTGCAGAAATTCACCTGCAAAAATTTGCCTGCAAATGTGTTGCCGCTTCTTCCGGTCACTTCAAAACAAGAGCATCTGCGGACAGGGTTGGGGCACTAGCTGTCATCAGGTCAGTCAAACATTTAATTCAGTTCTATTAGATGAAAAAAAATACCGAATCTCAAATGGGTGTTAATTACCTGGCGTTTTGTAATAATATATTTTTGGCAGAAAAATCTCATCACTGATCTTCATAAAGCCAGTATCCAGCAAACTGTTAAGAGACTCGCCTCTGCCCAAGGCAATGGTGTGTCACGTGATCAAATAAGCGTGATCTGATTGGCTAAAAGACGCTCGACTCGATCGAGTGCTGATTGCTTTAACACCATTTGAGATTCGGTATTTTTTTTTCATCTAATGGAACTGAATGAAATGTTTGACTGACCTGATGACAGCTAGTGCCCCAACCCTGTCCGCAGATACTCTTGTTTTGAAGTGACCGGAAGAAGCGGCAACACATTTGCAGGTGATTTTGTGCAGGTGAATTTCTGCAGGTGAATTTCTGCAGGTGAATTTTTGCAAGCGAATTTCTGCAGATGAATTTCTGCAGGTGAATTTTTGCAGGCGAATTTCCGCAGGTGAATTTCTGCAGGTGAATTTCTGCAGGTGAATTTTTGCAGGCGAATTTCTGCAGGTGAATTTTTTCAGGCGAATTCTTGCAGGTGAATTTTTGCTGGCAAATTTTAAGTACAAAAAAAATTCACATACATAATTGCACAGGATAAAAATTCAGTGTCATAAATTCAATGTCTAAAAAATGTCTGATTCTAATGAGACTATTTTACTTCCATTGATGTATGGATGTGTTTTAAATGGTGTTTTAATCTTTGATTTGAATTTCACACAGATGTTATCTTATGCTCACATGACTTTTATTATGGGAATTCAGATTTTTAGGACTATAACAGGAATTCTATAAATGTTGTTTTTTAAGTCTTTAAGACCACTGTATTATTTTCTGAAGTGGAGGTGCAAACAAAAATGTTTTTAGCTTTACTAATGTCTCCTCTTAAGTACAAGCTAGTGATAGCACTGCTACTGTTGGCTGTTAGAACAACAAACTTCTACAGGATGTTAGAAAAATTATTTCGAACAAATGTTAAGCCATTGCTCAAAAGACGAGGGATTGTTTCTGAAACTGTTAATACATTTTCACACAAAAGTTTTCTAACGCTAAAAACATTGGTATATAACCTTTTCCAAACCCTCAGCTTTAACATGCCATAAAGATATTGGTTCATTCTTTAGTGTGTGTATTGTGGGGCTCCCATAACTGCAGTGGTGGATAAAAAACAATTGGTGATCTTTAATACTTTATCTGCTTGTAAAATAAAAAAAATAGCCGTGTCAATGCTTTATTTCCTGGGATCTAAAACTGATCTAGTTTGAAACTAAAGATCCAGTTGTTTAGAACCCAAGTTACATGTTCCTTTTTTGATACATTGATTTAGTCTTTGGTTCCCAGTAACTCAAAAATCAGATTTTTGCTTGTTAAAATCTAAGACAAGTGATATAAATCCATTTAAAAAGTGTAACATTTTTATGTGAATTATAGACATTAAAACATTCTTCAAATTAAACTTTCAGCCATATCAGGACCTGAAAAAAGGAAAATCAAATTCCATACTCTTCCAGCTGCTAATAGACTAGAGGAATTAGAACGCTGTTAAGAGGGCGGACACCGAACATCTTCCTGCCGAGTTCACCATTGCTAAATGCTTTTGGTGGGGAAAAACCATGCAGATTCGAGCTATGCAGGCTAAAGCTAACCAGCCAATAGGCAGAAGTTGATGCCTGAAAACACAGCCCCTCCTCATTCGCATAATGAGGCAGAAATGCATACGAAATTTGTAAAAAGTACAGGCATAAATAAATTGCATTGAACATATAAATAGAGTAAAAAAATACATAGGAAAAATAAATCAGAGAAAATATTAAAACACACACATAAATAAATACATTTCAAAATAAGTAATTAAGGATCTGTCCTGGAGGGCATGGCTGGTCAGCAGCAGGCAGCACACCTGTAAGCTATCTGCTATCAGGCTGTGTTTATAACGAGCTGCAAGATGATCACTCAGATGGTCAACATGCCCGGTGAATTGCTGTATCCCTTGAGATCTGAGTTTATGCAAAACCGTTGCATGTTTCGAGTGTTCCCTCACTCGGTTTACCTCCTTGTTCTCTGTGTTACCAGACTGAAGAAACCTCTTGATTTCAGGTCTGGTTCTGCAGTCTTGTTGCAGGCTGAAAGCTTCCAGTATTCTGCTCAACTAACGACTATTAAACTCCAGCGGCTCCAGAACTCCGATTCTCCCTGCCTGCCTGCTCTCCATCCACTACCTAAAAAGAACTCCAGCTCGGACTCCCTCCTCCCTCTTGACATCGGACTTCCCCCAGGATCGCAACCTCACCCCCCAGCCTTTCCCCCTCGTACTAACAACTGTAAGCCTCTCTTATTACTTCCACATATTCAACTGAATTCTGCCTCACCAATGCCTCTTCTAATTACAACTCTCCCTCAGAGAAAAGCTGAAGCCTTGAACCCGGAGATCCTTCCAGTTCCCCTCAGAGTGGGTCACCCCTGTGATAAATAAATCTTTGAAATATCTTACCTGGTGTTCTTTGTGTGGTTCTGCATGTGGGTCAGGAAATTATCCCAGAACATAACATAAATAAGGTAATTATTACAAAGGTGAATAAATAAAAAAGCTAATCAAGCTAATTATATACATTTATTTCTCACTGAATAATTTAATTACTGCCTACATTTATTTATTTAACACATGTTTTGTGTATTTAATCATATGCTTATTTATTTATTTACTGAGCATTTATTAATTTCTGTATATATTAATTTTGGCAGGATTGGTCCTCCATGGTAATGTTTTGTGAAGTAATTGTTTCGCTGTGTTTCCCTTATGTTCTCTTCTATTGGTTACTCTCAGTTGCTTCAGTCTTCCTGGTTTATCTTTCAGCTGTTCTAACTCTGCTGATTAGTATCACCTGCTTTCCATCCAGTAATGACCCGCCTGCCATACATTAATTCCCTGGTTTCTTTAGTCCAATGTCAAATCCTCTTGTTCTTAATTCTGTTTCCATGCCAGTTTTTTTTTCTGGTCACCTTATGGTGCTCACCTTTGGACTTTATTCCACATTTCTATTGGTTTGCCTTGGTTGTAATTTACAGATTCCTAGTTTTCTTTTTCTCTTTTCATCTACCCTGCCAGCTGCTCCTCCTTTCTGCAATTAAGCCCTCATAAGACAATAAAAACATGTTAAAAATACAAGTGTTAGAGCGTTATACTAGCATCAGGTGTTTAGTTCTGTATACCAAACTCATTCAGAAAACGCTTATATGCCTCGTTTACTCCACATTTTGCTATATGTGCGTCAACACACAAAACCAAATGTTTAGACTGTGTTCAGGTAAATGTAGACAGGTGTGCTATTTGTGAGTTTAAAAAAAGTCAGATTGGTTGCTACAGTATAAAAATTTACCTGACAACATTTTCTCAGGTTCTCTTCCTTCCCTAGCTAGGTCAAATGTAATGGTCCACAGCTGTAGGGAAATAATAGTTTCATTTTCCACCTCTCTTAATAACTCCCAGGTTTCATTGAGTTCGTGTTTGAAGGCGCTTTGGTCCTTATAACAACCAAGGATAGTCACTTTTTCTTATCCTAAAAAAAAAAATCAATTCTAACATAATTGCTCAAGCACAAACTACGTACAAACTATTGTAAGTTTTGTCACTTCCTCTCTTCTTGAATCACCGTGTTCAGTCAGTTGTTACTTTTATTCTTTCATGGTGGAGCACCGGATCAAACAAACCTCCTCAGGGGATGTGCTTCACCCACAGGATGTGGGACAACACTCAGCATTTGTGTTTATGCATGTTTACAATTTATTCACACAGACCTACATTCATTGCTCTTATTGGTGTGGAAAAAGGAGACTTCAGAGGTTAAAAATGCCCTTCGTTGTGCTGGTTTCCATCATTGATTCATTTTCCACTCACAAAGACCATTGTAACAAAAACAATAACCGCTCAGTGTGGGTTTTTTGTTTGGGATGAAGTGCATCCCGTAACATTCAGCCTCGCAACCCCAACATTTCACAGTAAATAATGGAGTGAGAGTAAGAGCATTCATTACCCAGTCAAGCTGCACGTTTCTTTCTCCTAGGAGCAGAATGTGTAACATCTTGCACACTCGAGCAGGATTTGGGAATGAAAGGTAAGTTAATGAGTTTTCCTACAGACAAAATTGCAGTTGCAAAGTGTGAGAAACACATAGAGAAGAGCTTCTTAATGGTGTTTGTCTTTGTACTGTGAAGAAGTTGCTGTATAGAATTAGTGTGAAGGAACCACTTTTTTTTAGTAAGACTGATGGTTCTTTTCAGGCTGTTGAATGCACATAAATCTCGACTTCTGCTGCTGCTTTAGCATACTTTACTGATGTGTATGTACATTATTTATAAACAAAATAGGTTGCTAAATCCCCGTGTGAACCCTTTGCAGCAAATTATTTACTTTTCCACTGTGTCTGCGGTTTGTCAAACTATTTTTCCTGTTTAAAGGGAACAAAATCTGAGAGAAAAATATGATTTGAAGAAAAGCATGAAAGCTGTCTTTCAGCTCTTTGATAGGAGCACTATGTGAACACCATGACAGTTTCTCTTCTAAAGAGAAGATATGATTGTAGTGTCAATTTTACATCAAAAAAGGGTCAACTCGATATGGATTTGTTTAACCTTTTACTTACATTCTTAAAGTCATGCACCTCCACAACCTCCTTACTGCCGTTTCCTACTCTGAAGATCTCAGTGAGGTCATCTGGGTCAATCTCCATCACGCTGTTCGTCTCTACGCCGTCCACCACAGCTTTATACTCATGGTCATAGACCTGCAATGATATGAATAACCAGAAAACTCATCATACAGTAGCTTAGGTCGTTAAAGAGATGGAAAACTCTGAATATTTTTTAGTGTTGTGACCCAGCTACAATGTCAAAAAAAACTGTTTTGGACTTTAACAACACTGCCAGCATCTTAGATTTTTAATTTAAACAGGTCTGGATCTCACCGACAGCTGGTCTCTGAATGGAAAAAACAATCTTCATGAGATAATTTTAATGCAGGATTAGAAACCTGGACATGATTTTGTTTGCTAAAAAAAAAAAATGCATTAATGAAAAAAGAAAGGCAACTAATGTTGGTTAGATTGACATCTGGAAAACAGCAAAACTACTGGCGCTCCTCCAGTGTCAGATTTACAAATGTTCTGCAAGAGTAGCTCATATTGAATAAGGAAGCTGGTCAAAATTATACTATACAGTGATGTAAACTAGTATTTACCCGTTCCAGCATTCCTTTTTTTTTCACACTCAAATGTTTCAGATTATCAGATGAACTTTAACTGTCTCACTAATATTTTAATTATGACATACTGTATATAAGTATTTATTCTTTTTTATTCCACTGTTGCATATTCAGCACTTGATACTTTAAACACTTAACCATCCTTCCTTTCCTACAGTGTTTAGCTGGAGAAATGAAGTTGTTGGAGATTAATGACCAAGAGATCAGATATTCCCTGACAGGTATCATAAAACATGAAAACCCATGTGCCCATGAAGAAAACATGCAAACTTTACACAGAAAGGACCAAAACAAAGGTTCAAACTCCGGGGTGGAGACCTTGCAGAGAGGAATACACCTCTGCAGCCATAAATCCAACAAACATTGCCTGGTTGGGCTTACTGTAGACTTCTGGAGGGTTTCTGTGTGTATGTGTGGGGCCCAAAGAGGAGCCACAGTGGGCTGCCCATATTTCTTGGCCCTAAATGTGCGACAAAAATGTGGCCGATGTGTAGGTCCCATTGCATAAGGCCCTAGTAGAGCCACAGTGTGCAGTCTAGAAATGCAGGTTTGGGTTGTGTAAAAGCTAATGAAAGATAAACTGAATTGTTACAGTAGCATAAATTTTTAAATTTGCTCTGTCCTGCATCTCAATTCTCTCCTAAGACAAAATGAAAACCATTGATTTATAGCAACGTAACTATGGCTGTGCTGTGCATTCATAGCATTCATTTTCAGGGTAACAATAAAAAATTATCGCCTTAAAATTTTATTAATGCAGAGGAATAGTTTAAATAGCTCTAAAAGGTAAACCAATACGAATAACAGTGGCTTGGCGAAGTAAAATATTTGTGTTTGCAAATTCAAAAGGTCAAATATAAAAAATGTACTTCTAGAACTTTGCCTCCAGAAATCAAAATAAAGACATTTTAAATCTCTGGTACAGTTGAGGTTTTGTCTCCAATGTGTTGCCTTTAAGCGATGTTGTTCATCACAACCGCTCGCTTATGTACTGTTCTTTGGACATGCATGGATAACTCTTAAAATTCCCTGTCTGAAAAATGATTCATGCCCACCAGCTGAAAATATGCTATTAATATTTATGTGAGGGTTGTGTTATGATGAGAAATATATTGCCGAGTTCATCTTCATCTGTCTCAGTGGCAAATCATAGCCTCGCCAATGAGACGCATGATTAATGAACACACTCAGATGGGGTGTCCATCAGGATTCATATCCCCCATCAGAACCATCTCAATGTCCTCTAACACTCTAATCCAAAATTAGCTTTCACTCTAAACTCCTTTTCTTGTTCAGTATTTAATATGTTTTGTATTGGCTTGCTTGTACTAGGACATGTAGATGTGCCACATTACATACAATGATCACTTCTCTTTTTCTGCTGGGGAAAAAGTAGTAATGATGAACAAATGGGATATAGTTCCTAATGGAAGATCACTGTCAGAAAGGCACAAGCCAATATATCTCCATTAAAACGGGTCGGAACAGCCTGGGCTCTGAAAAGGAGTCGAACCTAAAATTGTCAGGAGAAGGCAAATTAAGATGGGCTTGAAATTTAAGTGTCAATTGAGCAGTTATAGATAAAATTGTGGCTATTGAACATCCTGAAAGTCTGTGCGGTGCATTAAAGTCCTATTTGGGAATTTCTTTTGTATTAACATAAAGGTGGGAATGAGGGAATAGATTTCGGAGGCTTATTGATTTATACTAAAACAGTGCATTACATTTTCAGCAGGCTATCTCGTCTGATGAAAATCCAGCAGCGAGAATCTCCCCACCACACCGGGTTGAAATAGATAATAATGAGTTACAACAGTTTGACTTCAACTGGTTCGATAGCTAAAGCTGCTGCTGTGCACAGTAATTGGCATTCTGAAAATAGAAATGAATAGCCTTTGTAAGGCCTCTTTTAATACTTATACTCAAGTACACAGGAAAAACCTTCAGAGTGATTTTTGCCACAAAGTGTAGAAGGCTTTTAAGCACAATGTAGTATTTTACCTTTGTGTACTGTCTGTCTGAATGGCTTTTATGCACATATTCCAATATCCATGTATAAATATAATATATACCAACTGGATTTAGAAGAGAAAATATTAATGAAATTCAAAAAAACTACAAACTGACAGTCTGTGAAGGTTTATAAGCTTCACATAATAAAAATACTCAAAAACTGATTAATTGAGTAATTTGATAATTTGTTTTTTATTTAACTACTTAGACTTATTTCATGAGTAATAGAAATACATAAAACGGAAAATGAAAGTAAAAAAAACTACTTTTTGTTTTTCTTAAATTAACATTGTACTGCCTAAAATGCAAAGGATGCATCTGCAGTTTGAACAAATCGTTTAAGCTTGAGATGCAAAGGTTGAGTTTACATCAACACAGTGCTGGCTGCCTCTCTAGTGAAAATGGTCACAAACAAAAACGTGCATAAAGATTTTTTGTGATTGTTTTTACTTCAAAAAGCATATTGTTATCCAGATGAAACAGAACCCTTGTGGTGTACTTAAGTGCCAATCTACCATCTTCTTGTTTTTTTAGTGCAAAAACAGAACAAATTTAAAAAATTTCCCCTATTGGAGATTTTTTACAGAAGTTGAACCGGGTGAAGCAAAAACTTTGCCATTTGAGGAGCTCTGGATAGAACATATTTACAAACAAAGAAGGTTGTACATCTTAAATACAAAATGTATGTATATTTTTTGTACGGTTCTGACTTAATTACTGCTCTGAGTGGGTGGCTCTTTCAGCAAATTGTATGTTTTAAATTCTTTATACTCCAGTTAACGATTATTGTGTGGACGATTATTTCAATATTCTATTAATCATGATTATTTTGATTAACTGTTTCAGCCCTATCTAGTATTAGACATTACTCTCCCCAGCGACATTCACCAGCTCTTTGTGGGAAACCCAAAGACCTTCCTAGGCCAAATTGAAAATATAAGCCTTCCAGTCAGATATGGGTTTCCCCCGGGGTCTCCATCCAGAGGGATGTCCCTGGTAAGCCTCCAAAAAGAGATGCTAGATGCCTGAACCACCAGAATTGCCACCTCAATGTAGTGGAGGGGTTTGAGTACCCCTATTATCCTGGGGGATAAGTTGACTGCGGCTTCTGCTACCGGTAGGGTTTCTTTTGGAAAATTGGTCCCAGGGGTGGGGACAGACTAAGGACCTCAGAGGGAGACCACCACACAAATATGTTCACCTTGTTAAATGATTAGGGAAAACAGGACATGTTCCTGGAGTTTGCCTGGAGAGAGGTGGTGGTTGAGCCTTGGCTCCTTTGGTCTGTCCAGACTCAGCCTGAAAGAAAGTATCACTAGGCCCCCTTCACATGGGATGCTCATCTACATGAAGGCATGTTGAAGTCAAGAGGCTATGTAAGCAGGGTGGCAGGAGTAATCTGGCTATTTGAACATAAAATATAGTTTAAAACACATATTAGATATATACTACTGTAATACTGAAGCTGCAGAGACAACTGACTGGTCATCAGAACTCGAAGGAGGAATGGGAATGCTTGCCTCATGCAAACCTTATCACACCCTAGCTGTACTCTGATTTACTGACACGCTTGGCATCATGTTGTTAATGTGATCCTGCCACATCTGGCTGCAGCAGAAAGAAACCCAGGATCTGAAACAAGCAATACACAACCTCTGGAGGACAAAAAGACAAACTCAAAGCAGAAAGATAACACATATGAAGATAACTGAGAGACTGACAGAAGCCTTGAGTTCTTCACTTTGCATTTTAACTGAACAATGGATTTGCCGCACTGTCAAAGAGAAGCCCTGGCATCATAGTTTATGATGAGGGGGGGAGGACA
This sequence comes from Crenichthys baileyi, assembly GCA_036173005.1. Classification (NCBI taxonomy): domain Eukaryota; kingdom Metazoa; phylum Chordata; class Actinopteri; order Cyprinodontiformes; family Goodeidae; genus Crenichthys; species Crenichthys baileyi. The sequence goes on from JAHHUM010002449.1 coordinate 78,385, forward strand.
GTCTGTAAAAGTTTATTAGTTTTGTCGAATTATAATATAACTGAACAGTCACAACCCATCACATTCAGTAGGAAAATAGGAAAAAAAACACTTGAAGGGGTCTCCAGGAGGTTACAATGTAATAAGTATGGTCACAAAGACATGTACCACATTTGATGCATATTTCAGAATAAAATACTACAGTAACACTACAGCTGCTGAGAACAAGACAGGACACAGTCATGTCAGCGGATCAACAATGACAAGAACATAGCAGAAGGTACAGTCAGAGGTTTGTGGTGCAGCAGCAAACAAGGCTGGCACCAACAAATCAGCTGCGAAACGCTTAGAATCTCATTCTACACCTGATTGAATATGATTGCATATTACTCACTGCTAGTCAGCTGTGAATGAGACAGTGATTGTGACAAATGAATAAACCAGATGATGCAAATATATTAATGCAAACTCTACCGCTGTCTCTGCTCGAATTAGCACTCTGCTCCACTTTCCTGAATCGGCCACATTTCTCACCTCAGTGGCAGCAGAGCCAATGCCAGCTGACGTCCTTTGGAAAACACATAGGCCCCCTGATTTAGACAAAATAGAACCTGTCGATGGGTCCAGACCTGAGATAAAGTTTCAAAAACAAATCTACAGACCATATATTGAATCAGGAGTTCCACAAATTAGTATATAGTTAGTAACACACCAGTTGACAATGTAGAGCCTTTGATTTACCACGGACACACACAGCTTCTTTCTCATAGCTACAGCAGATCTCCAGTGTTTATATCTGTTAATTTGGATATTTTTGACCTATAGCTAATGATACTCCAAAATTCAGTTTCTCTGAAAATGTGCATATTGTAAAAGCTAATAAAAATACAAAAATTTTGTCCAGGCCAAGTTGTGGCCAGTTCACAAAGAGCGTATCCCACAAAAAGTCATTGCTAAAGAAACCGACTATTCACTGAATGCTGTGTCCATGCGTATTAATGGAAAATTGAGTGGAAGCAAAAAGAATGGTAGAAAAAGGTGCACAGGAAACAGGTATAACCACAGCCTTTAAAATATTGTGAAGCATAGTTCATTTAAAAAAATCAGTTCAAGATAACCAAGACGTAGACTGCTGCTAGAGTCTGAAGTCTAACAAGAAGCATATTTTATTATATCAGCAGATTATAATTTCACACCTGGTTAAAATCTTTGTTATCTTTTTTGTTCAAACACTCACTTCCCCTGCTAGTACAGTTCTGCAGAAACAGACTGTGAAACTAACAGTAAATTGTGTGGCAGAAATTCAGAAAATAAGTCATAATACGATTTATAAATAAGATTTATTAAACACCCTTTCCAAATCTTGTGCTCTTAAAGGGATACTTCCAATAATGCATTAGCAACAGGACCAGATCACACCTCTTACATAAAGGTAGCAGTGTTTGTGATTATTAAGAAGTTTATAAATTCTTTGTAACAGATATAAACTATATAAGATCTGCCTCAAGACAGACTAACATTTAAAATCATATGTGCTAAGCCTTTTCTCCAAGTGGTTAATTTGATGTTATTAATTATGGGTTACAAGATAGATGTTTTAAGTAAAACAAAGACAACAAATATCATAGAAGATGTAAACGTGAATTATTAAATATTTGTTTTTGTTTTATTTGCTTTTGCCTCAAAGCACAGCATTATCAGAAATTTCTAAGTTCAAATAGCAGACAATGATCGAAATTAATAGAGCTCCCATGTGGGAAGCTTTTGACTCCAAAATCTTCTACCACGCTGTGTTAACAATAAACAGGCTGATATACCTGGCTAGAAAACTTTCTCAGATTCTGGTGCTGCCAAACAGCAGATACCACTTAACTGTCAAACTCAAGCATTATATATACAAGCATGGAGCAGTTTTCCTTTTCAAATGATAAGTCAATTTTAAATTTAGAATAAGTTCCACTACTTTTTATTTCTACTACTTCTTACTCGGGTTTTCTTGAGTCATCTTAAATTCTGTTTTTTTATAATTTTGCCCTGTGTTTGTATGTTTTTAGATCTGCAATACTTTGGTCAACAGCTGTTGTTTTAAATGTGCTTTAGAAATAAATATGACTTGACTTGATTATAAAATTATTTAAAACTGACACGATCATGATTACATCAGATTGCCGATACTGACCTTAAGTGATAAAATATGATAAAAATTCTTCATTACAGAACAAAAACATTTTCTTTATTTTATCTCCCCTAACTTTGAAAAACAGGAAAAAAAGAGAGAAAAATAAATAAACCACAAATAAAACTATACATATTAACATTTGCAAAGGAGCTTGCATGTTTAGATCAGACCTCAGTGAACATATTGTAAAGTTTGGCATCACAAATGTAATGACAGTATTACAGGCAGTTTCCAGAGCATCCGACAGTTAGTCAAAAGGATTGAAGGACACCAGTCACACAAGATACTTTGTACAGTTGCACCTAAAGTTATTCAACCCCCACTTAGATTTGTTGGCAAATTTAAAATTGTTCAAGTGCCTCCAATAAATTACACAAGAACTATTTAAATAGCTAACTAATCCTAATATTACAACTATTTCATACAAATAAAACACTACATTCAACCCTAAACAGAACTCACCATAAGAGAACACCTCTGTGAATCAGGCCCACCCGATTCAACCATTTAAATGCTTTATTGATTGCATTGTGTGTGCTTAAATGAGAACACTTGAAATATCTGGACTGCTGACTGTGATGTTTCATTGTATGTTAGAAATATGTTTTTGCATCTTGCACAAACAAGGAAAACGATACAAAAAGAGAAAGACCCTGAATGTTCCTAGAGATGCAGTTTAAAGCATTGTGTGGATGTTTAAAGGAACAGTGGTTACACTGCTTGGATGTGGCAGAGATGGAAGCTGAAACCAGTTTTTGTATGGAGGCAGGTGGTCAAAAACCCTCAACTGCAGCAGACCTGCAGCAAGACTTGGGGCAGCAGCCATTAAGGTTTCAGTTTCCAAACAAAGGAACATATTAAACACTGAGGGACTTTACAATTCCAATATGTACAACACTACTGACCAATAAGCACAAGACCAGCGCTCACAACTCCAGAATTGAGCCAAGGAGGTTCGGGGAAGTTGTGCTGGAGTTCTTTAAAGAAAACTGAAACTTTCAGATCTATGGGTCAGCTGTACGTCTGGAGAAGGAAGAATGAAGACTGAAAAGAACAGCATGCTTTCACTGAAGAATGGCTGTGATGCTCAGTGATGAACCTCCAGCATGTGGACAGGAACGTTGGTTCAGTTGAGTAAAAGGAAAAGCTTGGAGAAATTTCCTCCCATATGTGAGAAAGCTGAAGCTTTGGCTTCACTGGTCCCTCTAACAGGACAATGACCCAAAGTATATCTCAAACTCCACAAAGTTTGGTCCCAGAAGACCTCCTGGGAGATCCAAAGATCAAAGTCACATGACTTGAACTCTGGTGGTAATTGTAAAAGGCTGTGGCAGCAGGCAAACCCAAGAATAATGGCGGTGGCGACAGGGTAAAGTGCACGAGCCATGTAAGGAGGCTACAGTCCCCGATGCAGCCGTCACAAGTTCAGGTCCCGTCCACTTTGACCTTTGCTGCCTGTCTTCCCTTCTCTTTTCACCCCATTTCCTGTCGGTCGACTTACAAAATATAGGTCCCTAGTGCCACAAAAATAAATATATAAATAAATAAATAAACTGGAAGGTATTTTGCCATGAGGAGTTGGCCGAGATTCCTCAGGGTCACTGTCAGAAGCTGGTGTCTGGTTATGAATCACATTTACACCAGAACAGCAAAAGGGTGCTCTAAGTAGTAAAGATACTTGTCATAATAGGGCTTGAATAGTTTTTCATCTGCTGTAGTAATTAAAAATTATATTTTGTGTTGAATTTGAAGTAATCACTGTAATACTGATGGTGTTGAGCTACTTATTAAGTTATTCTTTGATTTGTTTATTGCAACCACTGATTTCACTGTTACAGAGGCAAAGCACCGAGTGTGCAACCAGGCAACTATGCAAAACACGCGATCCAGCCTGCTGCGCGCCCCCAGACCTTTTGCCAGTATTTCCTCCTCTTGATGCAAGCACACCGCATCTACTGTGCTGTTTACTTGCTTCTCTTCTGCTTCCTACGATGACAGCAAAGACTCCTGTCATCCTGTGCTACCAGGGAGGTGTGCGCAAGTTGGAAAGAAGAAAAAAAGCTGTGAGCTGCATCACCCAAACAATAGGCGGGCATACCTATACTATGGGCATACCTATACCATACTATGCAGCATACCTCTGTACCATTATGTTAAGGCACTTTTATTAAGATTTTAAATCCAGGCAGAGACCCATGTCTCAGACCGATTCTTAATTGCAAACCTGGAGAAAGAAATGATGTCTTATTACAAATGAAACAGCTCCTAAAGCCGGCTCTTTGAGTGAATGACAGGAGTCGGCTCCTGATTGGGAGCTGTTTTTTCCTGCTTCTCTCTGTCTCTCACATTTCTTTCTTACAAAACCACACATGATTGGTCAATATATGTGTGTCAGTGTCTATATTTACAGTAGGGAAGAGGGTCGGCAGTTATACACATTGGATGACTATTTGGGTATTTGCCAATGGATGTGGCCAGCAATACAACACCATGAGCGAGGCTGCTGTTAGAATTAAATCTGTTCAATGTTGCTGCTAAGTGTGATGTTTAGTGTTACAGTAGTTGGAAATTGGTGGTTGCACAGTTTATGAGACATTGGATTAACACTGAAAATGAGACACTGTGATATCTGGCATCTTTGTGGATGCATTTTAAACCAATCATTTATTTTACGCTGATATTTATGTTAATGTGGGCCATAAATTAATTCAAGCAACAAAAATGTTAACAGCTGTTTGGGAGCCGAAAGAGTCGGCTCTTTTAAGTGAGCCTAGCCAAAAGAAGCGGTTCTCCTAAAGGAGCCAGAGTTCCCATCAATCAGAGAAAGGGACGCAAGTGCTGCCAGCGGCTGTATCGACATACATTTGGGATGCTAGAGCCGCCACAAATGTTGTGTGATTGTGTTGGTTGATGGATTCAGTGCAAAATGTTTTAAGACAGAGAGCAATCATGATATGTTTGCTTAAGCCATAATAAAAGTGTTTTTTCTTAAATAAAACAAATAAATATGAGTTTGAATATCCCCTCCTCCCCTTGCTGCATATGGATGACCAATCCTGCCATAATAAGGAATACATACAGAAATAAATAAATGACTCAATAAAATAATTACTAGGTCAAAAAGTGGCTAGAAATGTAAATAAGTGTGCCATTAAATGCTTCAAAATAATAACAGGAAGAGATTTATTTTATCTATTTTAAAGCAGTAGGACAAATAAAACAGCAAGAAATTCACTTGTATTAAATTGAATTCCTGATTTGAAAATTAGTGGTTTTAATAAAAATAGACAAAAATAGAAATATATATCTTTACATTGGGTCTCTTTATTTTCATGACTATTTAAAGGCAACAAATGAATGTGTGAATGAACACACATGGAGGTGGGTCACCCAAAAAAATGTGTTCCTTGTCTTTATTATTAGGTTTCATTAATTTTGTCACAAATGCAATGCTTCAGTGTTGTAATTAGGTTTAAGGACACTATTATGCTAAAAAAATACTTTATTAATTAATCAACATGCACAATTGCAAGATGCAAATTGCCTGTTTAAGTGTAATGAATTCTTATGGAAATTATCCTCGCAACATTTCTTGATCATTTAGTAAGATTTATTAATTTCGAGCCGGGTTTTAGTAAATTGTCACAATTCACACATCTAACACAACAGAGAAGCAGATATATGATTTCACTGGCTTGCACAGATTACAAGGTAATAAAAAGCAACAAATTTGTGATTGGAAAACATGTGGGCTGACAACTAAAGTAGAAAGGCAACATCCAACTTCCTCCTGACATTTAAATCTAAACAAAGAGTGATGCATCAAAGTTAGTAAAGGAACTAATGTATGCTTAATGTTAAGTAAACAAATATGTTTTTTGTGCTTGCTAAATTAATAATGGAGCCTGGAAAGTCACAAGTTTCAGTGTGTACATTACAAGTCTCTGTACTTTGAGCCTCAACTACAAAGTTAGTGTGTCCAACCTGGGAGATAGCAACACAATAATCATGTCTCATATCATGAACTTGATCACAAAATTCATTTTCATACAGTTGTACAAATAATTTGAGTTGAATTTGACATTTCTGAATTCAAACGAATTTCCTCTTTCCGTGTGAAGTTTCTCACTACAGCTCTAAGCAACTGTCTCTCATCTCAAGTTCAGTGTCGACTCCCAAACGTCTCACCAGCCTTACAACTTCTAAGAGCATGCTTAAGTGCAAAAACAAATTTCTGAGCTGGTTTGTAAGAAAGCACCAGGAACACAACAATACCGTGGTGTATTTGGATGGACAAAACTGAGACATGAACACTTCAAAGTTGCGCAGAAAGGAAGCTGACAACACTACAGTAAAATGCACACTGGAGGCAAAAGGAATATTCCCAGCAAAACTACATGGTTCATTTTAAAACTTGCCTTCGAGGGTCTATGATAGCCCTCAAGAACTCCCACATCATAAGACACCTCCGACTGTAGCAGAGTACAAAATAAAGAATTCACATCTACACCCGTAAGAAAAACATTTAGGCTCTGGAGCTAGAAGCCTTCACAGACAATGCCTTGTTTATTTCCTCTGTTCAAGATTTTTGTCTAAAGTGGTTCTTAACAACCCCCACCTAGAAGGTTTCAAGCACAGATTCACAGGGAAAGGGAGCGAATGAGTAGTGGCAGACAGAGCCAGTTCTGGAGGCTGTTTGTGTGAATGGGTTGTGGTGTGGCACCCGAGGACATTAAGCAAAGGTCACGTAGATGTTGTTACAGGTGAGTGGCTCACAGTTGGCTTGGGTTTTGTGTGTGTGTGTGTGTGTGTGTAGGAGGCAGTTGTGGGAATGAGAGAGATGAGCTGATGACAATATGTCCCCTTAGTTGTCCTTGAGGGTTAGAAGAAAAAGGCTCCAGTCAGGCGGAACTGGATGCCTGTCACTCATGGCGGGGTGGTAATGGCCATGGAGGCTGTCAAGGCGGTGGAAGGTTGGGAGATGAGGGGGTGGAAAAATGGCGTGGGGGGGCTGCACATTGCACATGTCCTCCTGGGAGCCATAGGCAGCACTGTGATAGATCGAGGGGTGCAGCAGCTATGACAGTCTAACCACCCAATGTTGTGTCCTTTTGGTTTTAGTGCTTTCCAAGTCTTTGCTGGTTTGAAAACAGCAGTAGATGTACAGCCATAAACTCTGTTTTTTCAAATTAAAAGGTTTTGTGGCACTAGTGGCCTTTATATGCAGTATTCAGATAGGATATGGGCAGAGAGAGAAGGGGGGAAGACATTCAGCAAATGTCCCAAGGTTGGGAATTGAACCCCAGACTGCTGCATTGAAGACTATAATAGCCTCTCTACGCAGGGTGCACGCTCTACCTCTACACCATGCACCACTGCAAGCCTTAAACTCTGCTTGACAAGAAATCTCAAAATCAGGCCTTCTGGGTCATAAAAAACAATAAGGTATGTATATATGTAATATAATACTAGCAATAAACAATAAAGCTGTGGCTTTTTAAGTTACTGCTGACATAAAGGATTTCTGTTCTATTCTATTCTATTCTATTCTATTCTATAGCTACAATGAAAGATAAGGGCTATAATTGCTTAGAATATAAGTTAAAGGTTATTTTTGTAAGTCAGTCAGTCATTTTCTACCGCTTATTCCATAGTGGGTCGTGGGGGAGCTGGTGCCTATCTCCAGCAGTCTATGGACCCTGGACAGGTCGCCAGTCCGTCGCAGGATTTTTGTAAGTGAAGATTTTAAATTGTGGCTCCTTATATTCACAGAAAAAAAAGTTGTCACAGTCTTTCATTTATTTACTAACAAATCCATTAAATGCAGTAAAATGTTTTAAAGTCACAAACTGCCAAGACAAAGTAAAAATGGACCAGTACATTCTGTTCTTATGCAAAAACACATTAGTTTAATAGTAATACTGCATGTATCATGGCTGATGCTAAAATGATATTGCTAATATTAATCAATATAACTGTAGCTTTAAATATACTTTTAGAACTTTTCATGTAGTAGGTCATTTTAATATTGATATGCATAAAGAGAGTAAGATGGCTGTTTCCTCATGTTGTGTCCTCACGGATTTTAGATGATTAACTACTGATTATTTTGAAATTTTGAAGGATTTCTATTCTAGTTTTTCAAAAATCTTGCAGATCAAGACTGAAATTTTAATTCAATGTAAATTATCAACAATTATTTATGGCTAAAAGTTCGATGAGGTCATTTATAGGTTTTGAGTGTTTTATTTTTTGACAGATGTACACAGTGGTGGAAAACTTTGTTAGAAATATATAATGAAGTTTTATAGTAAATACTGTTATTGCACATAATATCATATCTTTTCTGTCATTGTGCCACACCTTGCCAGAGTATGTATTTACCTTCCAATTTTGTAGCAGTTCTAAAGCAAACATGCTTAGTCAGAATATTATCTCTTTCCTATAATTGTTCCTTGTAAAGAAACAAATGGGAGCCTGTCAAGTAATTTTAGCGAGTTGATTTGCTGGGTGTGCTGCCCTGGTAGCAAACCACTAGTAGGCTGCTTATGTTACTGACAGACCCAAGCTAAACCTAGCAGCAGTTCGAAAATAAAAAAAATGCTTAGTGCTCTGGATATTATGACTTTTCTTTGATTGTTCTTGTGAGCAAGACAAGCTGATCTTACCTAGTATATAACATGTATTTGCTGCCCTGTAAACAAGCCACCAGTAGGCTGACACACACAAACAAATTTCTATTGCCATTATAAGTAAACATGATTATTGTGCAAAATGTTAGCCATTTCCTGGCATTGCTTTTTAAAAGGTAGCAAATGGAGTCAGAGAAGTTGATGTTAGCTAGCGAATTTGTCGGGGTTTGTGCCCAGGTGGCAAACTTGCAGTAGGCAGCTTATGTTGCTGTATTAAATGAATGCTGGAGCCACTTCAAACTTTTGGCATGATGAGGTAAATTAATGTTAGTCAGTGCAGACACAATCTTATATATATAAGATTGTTACCGCTGACATAAAGCATATATACTGTATATATACAGGGGTTGGACAATGAAACTGAAACACCTGGTTTATATATATATATATATATATATATATATATATATATATATATAGCCCCTATATATATATATATATATATTATATATATAGGGGCTGGACAATGAAACTGAAACACCTGGTTTTAGACCACAATAATTATTAGTATGGTGTAGGGCCTCCTTTTGCGGCCAATACAGCATCAATTCGTCTTGGGAATGACATATACAAGTCCTGCACAGTGGTCAAAGGGATTTTAAGCCATTCTTCTTGCAGGATAGTGGCCAGGTCACTACGTGGTACTGGTGGAGAAAAACGTTTCCTGACTCGCTCCTCCAAAACAACCCAAAGTGGCTCAATAATATTTAGATCTGGTGACTGTGCAGGCCACGGGAGATGTTCAACTTCACTTTCATGTTCATCAAACCAATCTTTCACCAGTCTTGCTGTGTGTATTGGTGCATTGTCATCCTGATACACGGCACCGCCTTCAGGATACAATGTTTGAACCATTGGATGCACATGGTCCTCAAGAATGGTTCGGTAGTCCTAGGCAGTGACGCGCCCATCTAGCACAAGTATTGGGCCAAGGGAATGCCATGATATGGCAGCCCAAACCATCACTGATCCACCCCCATGCTTCACTCTGGGCATGCAACAGTCTGGGTTGTACGCTTCTTTGGGGCTTCTCCACTCCGTAACTCTCCCGGATGTGGAGAAAACAGTAAAGGTGGACTCATCAGAGAACAATACATGTTTCACATTGTCCACTGCTAAAGCAGCCCTGCCGTGTATATTGACCCTGTGGAGCTCCCGACGGACAGTTCTGGTGGAAACAGGAGAGTTGAGGTGCACATTTAATTCTGCCGTGATTTGGGCAGCCGTGGTTTTATGTTTTTTGGATACAATCCGGGTTAGCACCCGAACATCCCTTTCAGACAGCTTCCTCTTGCGTCCACAGTTAATCCTGTTGGATGTGGTTCGTCCTTCTTGGTGGTATGCTGACATTACCCTGGATACCGTGGCTCTTGATACATCACAAAAACTTGCTGTCTTGGTCACAGATGCGCCAGCAAGACGTGCACCAACAATTTGTCCTCTTTTGAACTCTGGTATGTCACCCATAATGTTGTGTGCATTTCAATATTTTGAGCAAAACTGTGCTCTTACCCTGCTAATTGAACCTTCACACTCTGCTCTTATTGGTGCAATGTGCAATCAATGAAGACTGGCTACCAGGCTGGTCCAATTTAGCCATGAAACCTCCCACACTAAAATGATATATATATATATATATATATATATATATATATATATATGACAGCATGGCTTAGATAAATAAAGATAAATCATGAGATTTGGCTTTATTCGAAGAATATCACTAAGCTTTTAGTAGGATTTACAAGAACCTACTAAGAAGAAACTCATTTTTTTTCATATTTCTTTTTTTCCAGGGGCAGAAGAGAGGTTTGGGCAGTATAGTGGCCCTGAGTGGTCAAGAAAATGCTTCATGAATTCCAGATTGGAATGCCTAAAGATCAATTAGGAATCGGTTGTGATACCTAACAATGATCGATAAATTTGTTACATTAACTGAGTTTCTTTGGATTCAGGAGTCCGGCACGTATTCAAGTTGGCTCAAGAATTGCAAGAACAGACTAAGAATAAAATATGAATCAGAAACGAATTCAGGAACTTATTACGATTCAACTAAGAATCCTAAAATTCTGACATTCTTAGCTATTTGTGTTTTTGTTGGTCTGTGGAATAGCGGCTTAAAGCAGGCATCCCAAAGAATGTTTTACAACTATTTAAGAAAGCATGAATTTCTCTGGTACCAGACAATTTGTGATCTGATAGAACAGTGAGGGTCTCTAGACTTAGCGATACAACAAGATTTCTTTAATCCGACTTGTATGGAGACAAAATACATGCGTTCACTTTTAACACCTTGCAAAGTCTTCATAAAGAAAGTTTTGAACGCAGAATTTGTTTTAGCTTTAGTTGCCCTCATAAGTCAAAAAAGCTTCCTAAACATATTTCTCAGATTTGTTTCAGACATCAGATATTGATTTTTTTTAAAAAAGGTCAGAGGGCAAATATCTTCTTAGAAACTCATATGTGGAAGCATTTTAACCATTATTTGTCTCTTTAACCTTGTCTAAAATGTGGTAGTAAGTTTTGTTTCTGACTCATACAAACTACATGTTCAGCACTTTTTATTCTCACTCATACACCATTTGACGTCTTAGTCAAATAAAGCCAAAACTAAGCATATTTTACGCAATGTACAGCGCAAGCTGAGAGCTCTGAACATTTTATCTTCTGCTTTCTTAAGGTTTGATGAATGAGAGAAATTACCACCTCTGAAATGTCAGTCAGCTTTTTTTAACCTGCCTTAAAAGTCCTAATGAGTCAATTAAAGCCCAAGAAACCAGTAGCGCCATGACACTTTACATGTTTCAGTATTTTGGAGTTCATTAAAAAGCAACACCCCATTAACATTTTAAAAAGGCCACATTTTTAATGTGTGTTTACTTCTAGGGCTGTAATACCTCATTTTTTTCAAAAAGCATAAGGAGGATCTTTACTAAGGCCAAACTTTCAATTAAAGATAACACATATTACTTCAAGCATATTCCTCCTATCATGTTTACATATTTTCATGTTTTTTTCCTGCATTCACTGACACACATAATGGTTTGTGGCAGTTTCGAGATAATAAAGTGCATTTGAAGATCAGAAAAGGTACATTAATACCAAGCTATGTGAAGACTTCACCTTGTTACCAATGACGGTACAACTCTCCCACTCAAGTCTTTAAATGAAACACTTATCCATGTTTGAAACAGAAGACATTAATAAAGGATTCTTGAGGAAACTCCTGAATGCCACTCCCAATAAGCTGCAGATAGCTGTGCAGCATAGGCGCTGAGTCACTCAGAGTTTAACATCTCTCTGCTGCAGTATTGTTGATGTAATGTCAGCCAGGTGAGTAGTACTGACATTTATTTACTGCACCTTCTACTGCTTTTATTTGTGTCTGACTGTCCGGGATTTCCACCTGAGAAATGATATTGTAGCAGCATTTTGCAGAAAGAAACCGAGACACATTGCAGCTCAGGTATCGCATGTCTCATAAATGATTTAAGTGAGTCCGCTGTATTTGTCTCTGAGGTGTAAAAGGAATCATCTCACGTCTTATTTTTTCTTACGGCAAAGTTTAAACTCAAGAAGTGGGCAGAGTTCGTTGATCACCTCAGCCTTTCTGCCAGTGATGTAGAGGAAATTTTATTTCTCTCTACTGCAGACTCCTTGCCCTTCGGAAGCCTGAAACACAATTTCTTAGAATTTTCAGAGCCCAGTTCTTACACAGATATCCATACAGTGCCTTGTGAAAATATTCATACCACTTTAACTACTTCACATTTTCTCATTTTACAACATTGACCCTGCATTTAATGTATTTTATTGGGATTTTGTGTAGACCAACACAAAAAGGTGCAAGAAAAATGATACATGGTTTTAATAGTGACTCCGAAGGAGCTGCGAGATCTACAGATCAGGGGAGGGGTCTGTTGACAGGATAATCCAGAAAACTGGGCAAAATTGAAGAGTAGCAAGAAAACCATTGTTAAAAGAAAGCCATAGAGTCTGGTTTGCAGGTTGCCATAAGCCACGGAGGGGGCACAGCTTACAGGTGGAACAAGGTGCTCATGTTGAATGAGACCAAATTGAACATTTGAGCTAATTGCAAAAGGTTATGTGCGACAGAAACTAACACCCTGAACACGCTGTCCCCTATGGTGAAAGATCGTAGTGGCTGCATCACGCTCTCGGGATGCTTTTCTTCAGCAGGTTAATGCAGGTCAATCCTGCAAGAAAACCTGTTAAAAGCTGCAAAAGACATAAGCTTGGCGCAGAGATTCACCTTCCAGCAGGACACAAACCCCAAACCTTCAGCCAAAGCTACAGTGAAATGGTTTAGAATGACCCAGTCAAAGTCCAAACCAAAGACTACAATAAAAAACATGTTTTAAATGCTCTTAATACAATCTCACTGAATTTGGGCTATTATGCAAAGCAGGATGGGTAAAAAAAATCTGTTTGTAGATGTGTAGAGACAAACCTTAAGACTCGCAGTTATAATTGCAACTGAAGGTGGTTCTTACTCAAGAAGGCTGAAGACAAATGGATGACCCACTTTTTCGATTTTTATTTCTAAAAAATGTTTTCCTCCCATTTCATAACTATGTGCTACTCTATGTTGGTTTATTATAATAAAGTCCAATAAAACACATTAACGTGTTTGTAATCCGACAAAATGTAAAAAAAAAAAAGTTCAATAAGTATGAATACTTTCATACGACACTATAAGAAGTACTAAAATCTCCTAAACCCTCTTGTGTCAGTCTGGATGGCAATGTTTTTACTTTTAAAGAGTTTCTCTTCTTTACAAGGGTAAATATTCACTGCAGATGCGTAACCTTTTACAAAGCAGCAAAAAGTCACTGCCTCCCCTATAATACAGATAAAGAAAGAGAAACACAAACACACACCAGTTTACCCTGAATGCAAAGATATTACAGATATTAAAACAAATACAGGAGAATTTGCTGGAGTAGAATACATTTGGCAGTGATAAAAGTAGAGACAGGCTCCAATGGAAATATTACTTGAAAATGAGGATCTACAAAGGACATAATTACAGCCGGCATAGAGCCCCCACCCAGAAACAGCAGTACAGATGGCCTCCTCACATGTGAACACATGCTTCTTGATACCGTGTTGTGCATATTTATGCATGTGTTTTCCCTTGTTAGGTGATTTTTTTTAATTAAATATAAAACAGAGAAAGGAGGGTGCAGAGATTGGATTGTTTGTTGTCTTGCGACCATAGGGATTACGCTTGTGGACACTGATTACCAAGCCTGTCAAGTCTCAAGGTCTAGTGAATTTGGATAAATGAAGTAGGAATGCTTTGCAGCTGCCATACGCATACAGGCTGGTTTTTAGGGATGCCTGCTGAACAAGAGCAGCAGCGTCTGGACAGGCGCCAGCACGGGAAAATTCAATTTAGAAAATACTGGTCAGTCACTAATGCGTCATCAACTTAGTCAGAACAGGGTAAAATGAGCCCACTGGCAGAGCATGACATTAATCTCACTGAAGACAGCCTGACAGAACATTACAGTATGCTGCTTCACGTTGCAAACTAAAGCAATGCAATATGAGCTTGTACTGCAGCAATTTTATCATCGCTCCATCTTTTGTATATTTTCCCTCTGCTTTACAGTTCTTTCAGTAAGTACAGCTGAAACCAGATATTGACATACTCTATAAAAAGAAGTAACCATTTTTTTCTCACTGATCAGACTAAACCTTTCTTGTCAGTTTATGACAGTTAGGATGTTTGGGTCAGTTAGGATTACCAAAATGGTTTTATTTACTAAATGTCAGAATAATGTGAGAAATACTTTTTGAGAGAATTCGTTTGTTACTTTCTTTAAAATTCAGACGTTTGCCTTTCTTTAATTATGTTTGCCTTTTTGAAATGTATGACATTTGTCAAACATTTTTGATATTCTTCCAAAAGCCTTTCACAAGAGTTTGCTTGAATATTGCCCCATTCCTCCATTTTGGTTTTGTGTTCAGGTTTATCATGGTATTGATTTTCTTTTCCCTTGTTCCCTATATGTTCTTTTAGCCATTTCTCCTATTTGCTCAGTTCAACCTCAGTTACTTGCCTCCCCTTACAGCTGCTCCCAGTTTCTAATCAGTCACTTACTCCTTGTTCAGTATTCAACACCCCAGCCTAAATGTCTCTCAGACAGTCAGTTCTTGCACTCAAAATGCAAAAATCAGTACTGACAAAGAACTATGGGGAGAGAAGCAGAAGAGAAGAAGAGATAATGACGAGACTGAGGGTAGGTCATACCTGTCTAAATGGCATGCTGTATGTAATTAGGAGAAAAAACAATGATAAATGTGAGGGATGTGGAGAAAAATAAAATGTGGAACATACTGTATATTTTGAAGTGTATAAAACTGAAAGAGAAAGATTGTGGGAAACAGTAAGAGAGGTGGGTAGGAATATTGGGAACTAAAGGGAAGAGGTGGAAAACCTCTGGAATTAGAAAAGCTTTGTATATTTATCTATATAACACAAAACTAAAAGCATAGTTTAATGGGTGGAAGCTGTGGAAGTTACACACTTATGTACCGTAGGTGGCGGTATGCACCTATAAGCTGTTTGCGATCCACCATAATAGAAAAGAAGAAGAACGGTCAGATCATCTTATTACACCAGCATGTTTCACTGTGTTGCTCTTGTAATTCAGTATTTTGGATGCCCCAAGGGCTTTGTGATTGCTGCTTCAAAGTATTGACTCTGTTTTCATTAAGCCACTTTGTAAGTACTTTGTTGATATGATTAGGTCAATTTGGAAGACCCAGAAGTTCCCAAGCTTTAACATCCCGGCTGATGTCTTGAGATGTTGCCTCAATATTTGCACAAAATATTTTTTCTCAATATGTTTTGTGAAGTTCACCAGTCCCTCCTGCATAAAAAAACACTAGAGCATGATGCTGCCACCCTCGTACTTCACAAACTTGAAACCTTCCCTTTTATCACAAAACTCTGGTCGTTATGGTCAAATACTACAATTTTAGTGTCAACAGACCACAGCACGATTCTACAAAGAGTGAGGTCCTTCAGTACATTTCCAACCTCTAATCTGGTTTTAAATGTTGCTTTTTACCAGCTTCGTATGATGTTTTGCATTTACTCTGGGGTTGAGTCACACATTTCCTTCGAAAATACATCAATCTCTGGGACAGATAACCCGTTTCCTTGCTGAATGGAATGATAGCTGGATATTCCCATGCTGTTTATACTTCAACAGAAGAAAGTGGCACCTTCAGGCACCTAGAAATTGCTTCCAAGGATAAACCAGAATTGTGGAGATATGCAATTCTTTTCTTGATGTTTTGCCTGATTTTCTTTGATTTCCCCATGATGTCAAAAAAAGAAGTGTGTTTGAGAGGTTGCATTAAAATACATCCACAGGTGTCCCTCCATTTACCTTAAATCTTGTGAATGAATAATAATTAATTAATAATAATTAATCAGAAGCTTAGAAAGCCAAATGACATCAACATTTAGACTTTCCTAAATCTCTCTGTCATTATTGTAATGTTTAGCAAATTTTTATCCCACTGACCTAAAACATGAAAGATTTGAATTATCATTAGATAGTGAGGAAATAAGCTTATGTTTCAATTTAAATTGTATTTAAATATTTGGATTCAACTGTATGTTTGTCCATGCGTGTTGTAATAAAATTGTTACAGAAAAAGAGAAACTTTGCACCTAACTTTGCAACCCAGACCTAACTCTTTCTATTTATGTAGTTATATTTCTTTATTCACTAACAGTCCATGTGACAGTAGTGAGGTGACCGCTGTGCAGTTGCACTGATCCAATTAATGCTGCTATGTTTATCACAATCCAAGTTTGTCAGCCCAGAGGAACAAAGTCCTTCATTTTCCTTCAGCTCTGTTTGAGCTCCACACTGTAAGTCATGACATTAAACTGCATGTTTACTCATAAATTGGAAAACTCCCATTTTATCTTAAAATAATACTATGTGGATTTTCTTCAACCAATCAACCAATCAATCAATCAATCAATCAATCAATCAATCAATCAATCAATCAATCAATCAATCAATCAATCAATCAATCAATCAATCAATCAATCAATCAATCAATCACAACGTGCTTTGCTCAGGTGAAAAAACAGACATTAGAAGCTCTTTAAAAATGTGTAACCTTGTAAAAAATAAACAGAAAACAATTAGAACAATTTAAAAAAAATAAACTTTTTCAGTACATATCACAAATAGTAAAATTCGAAAGAAACAGTTGCAAAAGATTAAATATTTAGGACAATACAGCTAAAAATATAAACTAAATACATAAATTTGAACTAAAAGACAGACTAAATAAATGTGTTTTATTTGCTTTTAAAAACACTGAGGCCAACACTTTTAGCTGTCTGCAGGTCTTCAGGAAGTCTGTTCCAAGAGTAAAAATTACACATCACTGTGAATTTTAGTTCACTTGATCAGTCAGTGAATGTTTTGATATAAATGACATTTTGTTGAATTAGTAGCTTTGCAGAAATAATTTTCCTCCATTTCTGTGTTTAGCACAAGATGTTTTCTAATATTGGGGGAAATTTCTGCCACCATTGCGATTAAGCTCTGACAACCTGAAGTCTGACTGCAGCAATATTTTAACTAGGACTATAAAATACCAAAACTCACAAAAAGAAAAGTGGGATAAAATAGAAGATAACACTGTTTCCAAACCTACGAATTACAACAGGATTTATGTTTGGACTGACTTGTAGATCTGGGTGATTGATGTGCAGAAGGAGAGATGATAAAGTGAACTTACAACATCTTTTTCAGTCTGTTTCTCTTTAGTTTTTATTGTCTGCAGTGAATTAATCCAAAATTGCAGTTGCTCTACGATTGTCAGCAAATATTGCTTCAAGCAAAAACATAATCCATAGGGTAGGCCTATATAAACACAGTTTGGACCCAAGTTATTATTTACAATAATTTTTTATTGTCTGATCCATTAACTGGTGAAACCTGGGGGCCAGCTCAGCATCCTCTCTCAGGAGATATCAGTCTCCAGTGTTTTATTTGGGAGAAACAGTCTCAGACCTGACAAATTTTCATCTTTTTATTATCTTTCGTAATCTCAACAGACATTTGTGCTTCAGCACCAGATCAACGCAGAGCTTACAGCATGACCATGCACAGTTTGTCAGCCTCCTCATACCATGTCGTACACCTACACAAATATCTAGAGAAGACATTATTTTTTGAAGGCAATATAAAGTCCTGAGGTCTTAAAGAAATGTTTGAGACATACTTTAACTGTCGATCTAATCCTTTGTATTTTGTTTAGGTTTTAGCAGCTAATGGAAGGAACAATGGCTTCTGATGAGGTTTACTGATTATTGTGATGAAGACTTCTGCTATACAGGCAGAGTGCACTTAATAAAAATGAAGATTCATATTTTAGTCCCAAGCTGAGAGAGAATTAAATAAAACGAAAAAGAAGACAATAAGGCTGATTTGCTAGTTGGGGTACAAAACTTTAAAAAATGTTCTGTATGAATATTCTTAGCTATTCTTTCCTAAAGTATTCAAAGAAAAAAAAGGAAAAGAGTTCACACTTCTGTGGTACAATAAATGGTACATAATTTAAAGTTACTCTGAGATAAACAGTTAGTGCTTTCTGAACTTCTTTTTAGTCTGAGCTGGGATTGGGATGTACTTCCTCTCCCCAAAACTCTACATAATGCGTGAGACATTTTTATAGCAATGGGTCTTAAAACAAAGACACAGGCTTTAGTTTCTAAGATGTTTTGAACTGGCTGAAACTTCAAGAAATGCAGCATGTTCTGCTAAACATTGAATGAGGGAATCCATCTCACAAAATGTGCCATTTAAGTATACAACGTACCAACAGACTGCAGAAGTTGTGTCTGCTCCAATGGGTGTGCACAGAATGCTGTTATTTTCAAACATAATGGCCCTGTGGAACTTAAGTGTAGAATATAATAAGCTGTAATTGTTTCAAAACTGCCTGTGGCTACTTTCTTGATCTAAAAGCTTTGCTGGTCTGCCGCACACACATTTCCTCTGATCTTTTGCCTGCTTTTTGTACGACAGTTATTTCAGCTACTGTTCAACATCTGCCAGCTTCGCAGGTATTAAATGATTCTGAGTTACTTTTGTTTTCAGTTGCTTTTGTTATAAGTGGCCGCATATTATGGCATCACACTGTTACTGCAGATTTGTCAGCTGCACATCCAAGACGCAAATCTCCTATTCCACCACATCATAAAGGTGTTCGATTGGGTTGAGATCTGGTGAAAGTGAAGGCCATTGGAGTAATGAGAACTCAAATCAGTTTGAGATTATCTGAGCGTTGTATTATAGTTTCTTATCCAACTGTTAGTGGCCATTAGAAGATGTTTACAATGTAAACATAAAGGGAGGAATTTGGTGAGCAGTGATCTGAGCTACATGATGGTATTTTAAAGATGCTCAGTTAGATTAAGGACCCATAGTGTATTAAAAAAAATATCTCCCACACCATTACACCACCACCACCACTAGCAGCACCCTGAACAGCTGACATACAAGGCAGTATGGAAACCATGCTTTCATATTTCTGATGGCAAATTTTGACCCTACCACCTGCTTTGAAGTTGGACAAAAAGGAAATTGCATGCTGCATGTCACAACATGCATAACTTTTTACTGCATCACAGTAGCCAAAGTAACCAGTGAGGACAATGAAGCCCATGTATCCCTCAGACTCTTCCACTCTAACTGCAAGGTCATGTCTCGGCAGCATGGAGAAAAATCAGCCATCAATCAAGCCTTTGTATATACCCTTCAGTGATGGTTTCCTTTTTGCACTTAGTGCTGAACTTTTGGTAAAACTAGGTCACAAAAAGCAAAAGCTGTTAGTTGTTCACAACAACATTTTCTTTGCTATTCTCTCATTTAATGATAATATATTTAGCCTCCAAAATATATATGTTTAACATTCAGAAAATATGGAAAATTCTCATCCTCCAATTATAAAACCACAACATGCAGTTGCTGCTTTTGTCTGGGAGCTGTAAACATGCACCCAGGCACTGTGTAATGAAAGGACTCAAAATTAGAGTCTTACTCCAAATATAAACATTTGTAAGGCCCTGAGACATTCCTTCATTGTAATTAGTCTAAGCCTCCATGTGGTTATGTTGTATATGAAGGTAAGTGGCTGGATGTAAGTAATTAAGAAGATGTTTGCCTTTTTTTTATCCCCAAGAAGCTCCATCAATAGTTCCAACAAACACCACAGGGGTGTTTAAACAGAACCCCTCTGAACCACTCACTTCTCTGACTATTTAATGACAGTAAATAATGAAAGTCCCTGAATTTGGTAAATGCTTTGAAGTTGTTGTGTACTTAAGCTAGAACTTGGATGTGGTGTATGTAGCATTACATTGAATGCTAAAACTAGGTTGGCATAAGGCTAATGTGCTTTTGGGAATTCACCCAAGCAATCACTCTAAGCATCAATTTGTTGTTAAAATGTTTTGCTGCTTCTGATGCCAAAGGTCGTTTTAACAAAATGCTAAGGTCGCTAGCCTTTCAAAGAATAAGCTACAACATGTCAAGATGCAAAAGTATAACGCTCCTATTTTCCAGAAGCACATTAACTGTTAAAAATGAACAGTCACTGACAATGTACCCTGTATGTACCTCCCTTCTCAGCCAATTCTGTTTTCTGACAGGGATTTTCTTTTGTGTTGTGTTGGCAGACAATTTACCAACACAAAGCTTGTTGCCACCCTCAGATATTTCAAGCAGAGCTGGAGTTTAGTCAAAGAAACATGCATAACCATCTAAAACAGTAAGTCACTCACCCCATGGGAGAGACTGTGGTGGCCGCTAACAATGGAAAAAGAAACATGAAAGGGTCTTCCTTAGAGATGGTTTTGGGCTTCTCTGGGCGAAACATGGTGGTGCTATATTACTCATTCTAAACCAATACAAACAAAATAATGCTTGTTTTGTTGAATGTTCACCATGAATTTTCACACACCGAAACACTGTGGATCTAACAAACAGACATATAATGACAAAAATAATCACTCCTTCAGTGTTTTGATAAAACAGAAAAACTTGGACTAACACCACCCTTTCTCTTTGAGACAGTCCAGGTCTAAAAATGTCAATCTCAAACTAATATGTTATGTTATATGTTCCTTGGAAATCAGAATTCAGAGTTGTCTTTGATTTATTTTAGTTTTGTCATTAACTGTTGATTCTCTTCAGCAGTTACAGGGTTGAATTTTGGCAGTTGGGATTCCCATTTTTGTTTGTTAGATCTATTTGTTCCCTGGTTTGTTTTAGTTCTTGCTGCGTGCTTTCTTCTGAAAACAGAGTTGTATTTTTCTACTTATTACTCCTGAACTGCATTTACCGCCCTTGCTTTATTGTTCTCAGCTTTTCAGTGGCTCCTTGTAAAATCCTCTTTCTCCGTCTGTAGAAAGCTCATTTCACGTCGCGCTTTCGCTTTCCTGTGCATTAATATAACCATTTCCTTCCTTACTGATTTAAATACATTTAAATGCAGTATCTATCATTCATGTTATGAAGATACGTGGATCTGATACTTCAGCATACTTAATTTGATCTCCAGTTAAGTCAAGCCACCACAATTTTCGTTGACATTAAAAGATTCTGGGGCATGAGTGTATCGCAAATCAGAGAGGTCATATATAACACAATTATCCTTAAAAGCAGTAGTTCTCAAAAAGTCAGGGTTTTGGGACCCACCATTAACTCTTATTGACAAGCTGTGACCGAAGTGAAGGAAAATTTTCAGTCAGTGTTTTGACGCTGGGCTGCATGGTGGCGCATTTGGAAGCACTGTTGCCTTGCAGCAAGAAGGTCCTCGGTTTGACTCCTGGCTGGGGGTCCTTCTGCACAGAGTTTGAATGGTCTCCCTGAGCATGCATTGGTTCTCTCTGGGTACTTGGGCTTCCTCCCACAGTCAAAAAACATGGCTGTTAGGTTAATTGGTCTTTCTAATTTGCCCTTATGTGTGCATGGTTGTTTGTCCTGTGTGTCTCTGTGTTGCCCTGCGATGGCAACCTATCCAGGGTGTACCCTGCCTCTTGCCCGTAGACTGTTGGAAACAGGCACCAGCTCCCCTGCGACCCAGTATGGAAGAAGCAGGTAAAGAAAATCGATGGATAGATGTTTTGAAGCTGACATAACAATCAGAACGATTATAGCATTTTAAACAGACTGTTTTTTTTCAGTTTACATGCAAATTACATTAAATGAAAAATGCATCAACTGAGCAGTATTTTTAAGAATTCTAATTATGTAGTTTTACCTGAGAATCCTGTCACTGAAACTATAAAAAACAATCTATGGAAAAGAATGTTTGTCACAGTTATTTTAATGCACAAAATGAAAGAAAATGAATGAAAAAACAGTTTAATTCAAAAGTTTTTAAAGTTTAAAAAACTAAATTTTCTCCTTGCTGCCAATCAGTAGCTAAATGCTGCAAAATATTGTGGTATATAGAGACTTAAGCAGCTGAATATGCAGATTTAATAAGAGAACTGAGCATAAAGTCTAGAGTTATAGTAGACAAAGCAAGTAGAGGTCAGACTCAATATCCAGTCTGTTTCTGTGTTTTGTCTTCAGTTGAACCAGAGCTCAGAATGCACACTCACATACTGTACATAGCTAGTGCTTAATGGTAGGAGCTCGAGGGGCAAGGGAACGAAATTCACCCTTTACTGTGCAATACCAGAACTGAGAAGGGCTATCCTCCATGAATTTAAGCATGTGGTCACATGAGTTTTATTCGCCCATGTGTGACCCCCTGGCAACTGGAAGGTGGATGGATGGATGGATGGATGGATCCAGCATTGCAAGTGCCACAAACAAGTCATACTGTTTTTATTTTATGCTACAGGGTGCAGACACTCTGTCTGCACTAATGAAGATCCAAACATTTCTTTAGATTGTCATAAAGTGCTTTTTTAGATGTGCCAACTTATGTAGCAAAAAAAAAAGAAGTGACAGCAGCTTATTCTTATTTAATGCCATTGTTGGTGTTTCACAAGCGCTGGTCTCTATGCCCCATTGCCATTTTGTAAGTACCATGACTGCTCTTTAATGGATGTTTCATACCATCCATGCTTTGATTCAAACCTGCATTGGGGATGTCTCAACCCTTCTTTAACGGCTGGGGTTTTAAAAGCATTTCTTATGATCTACTCCTAGTCCATAGGAAGGAAATGTGGTTATGTAACTTCTTGTTAGTAATATCTACAATTGGAGGTTTCTCATAGTTATTTAATGTTCATAGTTTAATGTTCAAGTTGTCATATTTCATTAGAGTTAAGGAGGTGAAATGGCCAAAAAGAACTAAAATTAATGGATAAATGGTGTAGTATAAAATCTTCATAAAATAAAACACAACTGGAGTACATTACGTGTGAAAAAATAGCATTTTATGGTAATTTATCGTCATAATTCATCAAAATACTTGACAATGAAGAGAACTAAACATGATTCCTTTATAGCAGTAAGACGTTCTGCAGCGGCAGATTTCTGTTGAGCTTACTGCTTCCTCCAGCCCCCATTCATTGTACTAAGATATGTTATCACAAAGTTTTTAACTCCCAGACTTAATGCTGAGATCAGTGCTCTTTAATTTTAAAAAGTCACAAATAAACATATTTCCCAAAGTGTTTAGACCAATATCACAAACAAATCTTTGCATGGCTCTCTGTGGATTTAATGACTCAAAATTTCAGAGGATTGTTCCTTTAGACCTCCTACTGACACTAAAAGTAGAGAAAAGAAAGCAAAAGTTCTAAAGTACAAAAACTGACACAAAATAACAGACAGTAGTTTGGTTCAGGATTATTAGAACGTTTGGATTTCTGAGGTCTTGTGGAAAATCTGGAGCATATTTCTGCAGAACCTCCAGCAGAGTTGTGTTAGTCTTCTCAGGGTATCATCTCTCTCTTGCTGTATTTTTCATTCATGGACTTAATTTATTTCTGTGAATCTTGTACAGAGCATATCTCTCTGCCTCCATCAACCCATTGATACCTGTAAGGAATGTAATGACCCACTTTCTGCCCTTGTCCCTCTGCGACTCTGACGCTTACCACGTTTGACCACTTTACTGTGGTCGACTACCGGGTGCAGCTGCTGTTAATTTACAGGAGCGCTGTGCACCGCCTTTTCAGCTCTGAAGCATATATGACTAATCACACCAGTCATTTTAAACAACTTGAGCTCTCTGTGGCTATAAATCACCATGATGCGTGCTACTATGCCCATAATAGAGCTGCATTCAGTTGGGAGGAGGGCAGTGGGGACTTTGGGAACTATTCACCACTATTGGTTAACAGACTATTGTGAAACAAACTCAGGGGCAAGAACATATAGTTGTTCAATGAATTGTTTGTTTCTATGATCTCAATAAAAGTCAAGGTGAAAAAAACAAAGGCTTGCCTTTTCTTTAAACAGAAATCCCAGGTGTATGATCCTTCCTGTTGAGACAGTGCATTTTTCATTGCTTTTCTAATTTTTCCTTACAGTCGCAACCTTAACAAAAATCCATGATTTGCATTTGATGCCCTACAAATATCCAACAGAGGTTTTCTTTGAGCATAAAGGTTCTTTACATGAATGTTACAGAGATCCTCTGCAGGTTGGAAAAAGGATCCTTTATTTGAGTGATGTTTGATCTTCTTTGAACTTGCCTTTTCTTAAACAGTTGTAGCCAAACTCTAAATAGACTAAAAAGAGGAAACGCTGGCTTCTTTTCTTCAAGTCAAAAACACGAAGAAGTAGGCAACGTTTAAACTACACTGAAGAGTGCATCCTTATTTTATCTCAGCCTGACATCTGAGAGAGGACAACGAAACCTCACAAAGCTTTTAATGATGGTCGTAAACCACTCTTTAGAAAAGTGACAAATTATCCAACGTTCTCCAAAATCCTCAAGCTGATGCGAGACAGATGCAGTGCCTTGCAAAAGTCTTTGTCTTTACGTCTTCAGCCAGTCATATAGCTCTGCAGAGACCTAGTAATAAGCCATTTATTTTATTCTGGTGTATTGGAGAAGGCATGCACATAAAAGGTGCAGGATAGTGGCTCTTGAGGACTGGAGGTGGGCACTCTTGTGTCAGTCTGTCACATAAAATCCCAAAGAAAAACAGTGAAGCTTCTCAATTAAAGCTTTTGCTTCATAATGCATACTGAAATAATTTAAACAAGCTGCAAAAAGTAGTTTGAAAAATGAGCTGAAGCTCAACATCACGAAGGCCTGGGTTATGACCATGTCGTGCTGTTTCTTTTTTCAGTCGCTTCACTGCTCGCTGTTGCGTTCTCCCTTCATGCCTTTTCCTGCCAAGTGACCGCTGCGCTGAACTGAGGAACAATCTGCTTCTTGTCAGGAGCGCTGAATGAATCCTGTTGGCTATTGTTTAGGGTGAACACGTTATTTGAATGACCAATCTCGTGTAATAAAAGGGCTGTTGCGGTTTATGAAATATTCATCAAAGGTATACCTTGGAGACTCGGATGTATTCAGATGCGTATCTCAAAAATCTGCAGCAGACTTTAGCAGACAAAAGATAGTGGGGAGCGATTGTGTGCCTTTGAACCATAAGGCTGACAGTCACCGGGGGAGTGACCTCTACAGTGGATGTGTCCCCTTGTCGCTCTGCTGGTTTTCAGCAATTCTGCCTCCTAATAAATCAACAAGAGCAGACTCTGGGATCCAGCAGCTAAGTGGCATTTAAGAAACAGCTTGTGAGACCTGTAAGGGTGCAATTTGGATCATTTAGACGCAAGGCAGTAATTTAGCCAGACGACCAACATTAAGGCACCAAGAAAGTTTTTAAGCCACTTAAGCCCTAAAGACGAAGTCCAAAGTAGTGTTTTATTAAAGCAATCAAGGTTGAATATCTTGCTGTTCAGAAGGGCAAAAAATGCTCTCTGCTTGAGTTTATTCAGTATTAAGGTGGTGGAACACAGAAATTCACTAATTCACTGGCAATTTTACAAGCTGATGGATAGTTGGCTTGCTTTTCGTTGGTTGTGCATTTAATTTGTGCCATCAAAGTAGTGCATGGAAAGCAATAAAGGTTTCTGCCACAAATAGCAACAACAGCCACAACAATTTTATAACCACCTCTTGTCAGGATGTGACATTTTGGACTCTGTGGTTTGTTTTTGTTTACTGTTAACCAGAGGTTTCTTGTTTATGGTTTTGTATTCATGTTTCTGTTTTTCCTACAGTTCTGGTTTTCTTCTGTCTCCCAGTGTGTTCTCCTCTGCTTCATCCTCAGTTTGGTTCAGTCAGTGTTTTGTTTGGATTTGTTTACTTTTTAGTCTGGGTTCCCTTTTGGTTCCTATTTTGTTAAGTGTTTAGGCCTTAGGTTATTGTGTTCCCTCTAATATCTCAGTTTCCTTTAGTTCATGTTTATTCTTGATTCTTATGTTTTAATTATCTCTGTTTATAGTTTTGTTTTAGGTCTGCTCATTGTGTTGTTTATTAGTTGTATTAGGTTCACCTGTTCCCTCTGCCTTCCTGCCTCCTCGCCTTGCCTCACCTCACCTCACCTGTCCTTAGTTCCTTTGATTACCTGCCTTTGTTAGTAGGAACCCACCACAAGGACCAAGCAGACAGAGCTACAGAGCTAAGAAGATGGATTGTGCAGCAGGAGCAGACGCTACAGGTTATGTATGGGGAGGAGGTGGAACTTTCTCACTCGCCCTTATTGTTGGAGGAGATGGAGGAATGCTTCAGCGAGACCGACTGGGCTGCCTTGGATTTTGGGCCGAGTCCGAACCGTTCCTCCCCAGCACACACCTCCTCCAAGCCACGTCGCCCTCGCTGCAAGTGCTCCACCCCAGCAGCGGCAGCTCCGGCCGAGCTCGTCACGCCCACAGCAGCTTCGCCTCAGCTCTCGACTGCAGCAGCTCCGGCCGAGCTCGTCACGCCCACAGCAGCTTCACCTCAGCTCATGCTCACAGCGGCCTCAGCTGAGCCATTCTCACCTCCACCAGCCGCAGCAGAATTTCTGGCTGGGTTCTCCTCCTGCCCGGGACGACGTCATCGCCGAAGGACAGCCCCCACCGGAGGGGTTCAGGTGGACGCCTCCTATGCTTCCACGGAGGGTCCACCCGCCACGGCTTTCTCGCAGCGGTTTCCTCCAGTATGGGTCCCGTCCGGACAGGAGATTCCAGAGGAGGAGCTCATGAGGCAGCGGGTGAGGGGCTTTGCTGAGTACCTGAGGTTCTTCCCCAAGGACTTGGACTTAATGCACCTCATTCTGGAGGCGGAGTTCCTGGGGAGGGGGTGGCTTGACGCTCCAGCACCACTCGCAGCTGGGGGTCCCTTCGCGCCCCTTCTTGAGGCCGTGAGTGCCGTCGTCGGGTCTGCAGAGCCATAGCTGGCCGCCGCTGGGTCATCAGGGCCACAGGCGGCCGCCGGGTCTTCATAGCCACAGCCGGCCGCCGCCGGGTCTTCATAGCCACAGCCGGCCGCCGCCGGGTCTTCATAGCCACAGCCGGTCGCCGCAGGGTCTTCAGAGCCACAGCCAGCCGCCGCCGGGTCTTCTGAACTTCGCCTTATCCCGGAGGAGCCCGTGGGTGGGCTGCCTCCACTTCCTCGCGTGATTCCGGAGGAGCCCGTGGGCGGGCTGCCTCCACTTCCTCACCTGATTACGGAGGAGCCCGTGGGCGGGCTGCCTCCACTTCCTCGCCATGTTCCAGAGGGGCCCGTGGGCCGGCTGCCTCCACGACCAGGTCCTGAGCACCTTCTTAGTTTTCTCTGGGGGGTGCTCAGGGAACTCATGCCATGAGCTCCTGCAGTGTCTGCATCTAACTCTGGTTTGCACCTATCGTGTTTTTGTATGTTTTTTTTGACCCTTTGAATAAAGATGAAGACTGCTCAGAATGCGCTTCCCAAGCTCTTGTCTGCGCTTTGGTCCACCCACAAACCACACCGTGACACCTCTGATCTTTTAGGCTCACAACATTA
Organism: Crenichthys baileyi; assembly: GCA_036173005.1. Lineage (NCBI taxonomy): Eukaryota > Metazoa > Chordata > Actinopteri > Cyprinodontiformes > Goodeidae > Crenichthys > Crenichthys baileyi. The sequence continues at coordinate 106,258 of JAHHUM010002449.1, forward strand.
ATGGTTTATCCAAAATCTCCCCCCTCCCCACCACGCCTACATCATAGGGACCTTATTATATATAAAACAGGCCAGCAAACACAGTATCATGGTAGATGCTACAGAACAAATTTTAAATTGAGCTGCTGAGAGATATGCAGGCTTGTAATTGTTCAAATATTGTTTACACCATAGCTCTGCCTTGAAGACACAATAAAAGAGGAATTGATAATTCCAGGCAGAGACATTGGGGTGTAGCATTGGGACTGTGGGTACTGATGAGAAACTCTTGGTCTGTTGCCATGGTCCCTGTATGAGTTTGCATGTCAGAGCTGGTTTGCCCTTCTTTTTAATAGCACTGAAAAAAAACAGCTTTAAAGACCTACAGAAGGAAAACAACACATTACACTCCCAGTGGTGTGGTTCTGCAAATTTGCAGCTTAACAGCATCTCCTAACATGAAAAATAAAGTTCAATTTGTTCAGTTTTCTGCACAAAATATTGGGAAAATAAAAATACACATGCAGATGAAGCTCTTCTTCTTGCAGTCCGAAAGTTGTGGGTTTGATTCCAGCTTTCTCCAGCTAAATGTCGATGTGCTCCTGGGTAAGGCACTTAACCTCAAGTTGAATATCGATCTGTGCATCGGTGTATGCATGTCTGTGTGATTGGGTGAATGCGGCTCTAGTTTAAAGCGCTTTGAGTGGTCAGTATGACTGGAAAAGCAGCATATAAATTCAGTTTGATCACCATTTACTTTGCAAGATCTTTTTCTAACCATCTGGAAGTAAAAGGAATTAGGAAAAATTGTTGTGCTTGAAGAGAATCAGCCAATGTAATTTATTCTTCTTTGAACCTAATGAATAGTTTTATAGCACAAGTCACAGTTTCAAAGTTCTTCCTCAAAATGTTGCTGAGCTGAGGTTTAAATTTCTTCTAATGAGTCTTCATTAGACAATGAGTGTTTGTTCCCCTCCCACACCTGTTGTTGCTAGTCAACCTGGAATGTCAGCTGGATGAGGAGAAACCCTGTAAACCTTTAATTATTTAACCCCAAAATTATTCATACCCCTGGCGAATTTGGATTTGAAATTATTTTCATTCAACCAACAGCTTTGTTTCTGATGACAAATTAGACATTTCTCAAAAGAGTATCAATTTTAAAATGTTTATTTCTATTTACATATTATTATAAAATGGCATTTTTTTATACTATTGATAGGTTTCTCAATAATCCGTGGGATATCTTTATTGGTATTAAAACAGTCAAACAATCTAACTTTTTGCATGTTTCCACTATTTTTTGACTATTTATCTTTGGTGATGTCCTACAAGTCTCTGAAACTGGAGGGCCTCCTTGCCATCAGCCTAATCCTTAACTTTCTATACAGATTCTCTATCAGATTTAATTCTGGACTTTGTTTTTGGGCTGCTCCAGAACCTTGAAATTACTCCCAGTCATAAGAAATGTGTAATAGATTAGATTAAACCTAAATCTGCTAGAGGTATGAATAATTTTGGGCTTACATGTAGACTGGTGTATGCTCTCTGTTTTAAGAATGTGCCAATGTTTTGTTATATGTTTTTTTTTCTTCTCTGCTAAAATGCTCAGAAAAAACACAATCTTTACATTTTTTTTGGGCATTACTTTTAAAAAAAAGTAAGGTTCATATTCCATCGATATTTCTCTCGAAATCCTAATTTTTCTTGGAACACTGTATTTTAAGGGTAAGTAAATAATTTATTCTTCTGTCTAATACCCCAGCTAAAAAAGCTACATTTAGTTCAGAGCATGCGTCAAGACTTAGCAAGCAAAAATAAATCTAGTTAGTTCTTGAAACTTTTAAACAGACAAAAACAATCTTGCTCAAAGATATTGACAGAATCGTAGCTCATGTTTACTAACCAGCAGCCAATGTTTGTGCCATTAACCAGCTTTTGTTGGTTCCTGTTAGGTATTGGAAAGTGAAGACCATTTACTTTGATCCTGATTAGATTGTTTTTGCAGAGATTAGAGCTGACATGTAATTATTCACAAACAGATTTATTGTATTTGTGTAATGAGGCCGATGTGGCGCCGTCGTTTGATTAGAAGATCCGTGTTTCTCACATCATGTCCACAGCTGAGACTGATTAAGAGTCAGTTTGGAAAAGTCTGAAAACAGAACTCAGATTTGGAAACATTGCTGCCTCCTGAAGATGATGAGGTTAGTTTATGAAAGCAACAAAACCTCATTATCAATTTATAAAGTGTCAATAAAAGCAGAAAAATAAAAATCATGTTTTAAAAATAGGTAACACAACCGGTTAAAATTCTCCTCTTTCCCAAAATACTGTTCTGTAATTACATTCCTCCACATCCTTCGTTCATCCCATCACAACCACTGAGGCCTCTTGCAGCATTTTGTACAGTTAAAGAAAACTTACTACACAAAGCATCTTACGTCTAAAAATTAGAATTAGATGGTATAATCCATTAATTTACCACAGATTTTCATCTTCAGATTTCTATTTTGTGGAGAAGAGTCACGGAATATCTGTAACATTTTCTCTGTTTTTTGTGAAGAAGCTCTGTAACCAGGTCAGATCTGACATTGTAAGTACTGGAGAAAAAAACACTGCATCTACAACACTCAAAAGAGATGCTATTTTATGAGATCTGAGAATGTATCGGCATGCCTGAATCTTTCTGAGTGCCTCTGTGAACAGCAACTGCAGGAGAAGGCTCTGATTTGATGGGAAAACATTACTCTAGTCAGAGATCATGGGCATGAATTTCATTAATGTAGAGATCTTCTTTCTGCCATGGACCTGATTTCTAGGCATAGTTCACAGATTTTCAGTAGAGTTGAGGTGAGGGCATCTTTAAGGCTATTAATGTCTGGCTTTATCATTTCCAAGCTGGTTGTAGTGTGTGTTTGGAAAATGTTTCTTGTTTTGAACTCCAAACTGTGTTTAAGACTCAAACATCTGACCCAAAATTTCACCCCCGAATGATAAAAAAAAATTATTAGGATGTTAAAGAAGAACCTAGCACCCACCAAGACTAGCATGTCAGAAATGGGAAGGTGCTGAAACAGCAGTTTCACCAAACATGTCAAACAAGTTTAACATCTATGTGGACTAAATGCCCACAAAGAAGCCTGCTCAAAAATTTGAAGCTGGCCACATGGACAAGACAAATGAATCCTGGAGGAAACAAAAGACTGAGGTATTTGGCCACAATGAGGAGACATGTTTTGTGGAAACAACTTTCAAAACTAAGAACAACGTATCAGCTGCCAAGCATGGAGGTGGTAGCATCTTTATATGGGGTTTGTACTGGTGCATTGGGCAAAGGGGATGAAGCAACAAAAAAGGTAAACTACCTCCAAATTCTTCAACTTCACCACGAAACCCCAGCCAGAGTAGTATAACTGGACAGTGACCCCAAAACACATCAAACTGGTTTTAGGGTGGATAAAACAGGCTATCATTAAGGCTCTTGTGATTATGAATATTAATATATTATTTAGTATTAATATTTTAATATTTCATCAAATAATATTTCGGTCTGTTAAGGGTTGTCCTGTGAATACTAGCCCAGTAAGGCAGTGGTATTAGGACAAAATCGAAAGGGATGAGCCAAGCTCTGACATTATTGAACAGCAAAACTCTGCACACACATGGAATTAATTCACACAAATTCTTAAACTACAAGAATTTATTAACAAAAATAAGTCAACTCAAAGTCAAACATATTTCAATCAGCAAACTCTTTACTATGCTAAAAACAATCCAACTAAACTACCAAGCAGAATTAAAGAATAGGGAAGACTAATGGGCTATGTACAATATAACAAGTTGATTAAAGATGGTTGAAAACCATGACCGAAAGAGTGATGCAACATTACCATGCAATGTTTATGTTTGAGAACCAAGGATTATCTTGAAGAATCTGGAAATGAAGTTAAGTTAGTCTTGGAACCAACTTAGGCAATAATCAGCATACCTTTAGACAACCATTCACAATGCAAGATCAGATAAAATATTATTTTAATAAAATAATGTTTTAAAGAATGATCTGCTGAATAAAACCAACCTTCTGGATGACTAATTCTCAACGGTGTCTGATTAGCTGCCTTTATTTATTAAAATACTATTTATGGAAATATTATTCAGGAAATAGTAAAATATTTAAGGAAATATTTTGAAGAAGAACCAAATCTTTCTGGAGAAATGGGGCTTAATGGTGTTTACTTAGTTATCAAGTTTAGCAAAACAATGTTTAGGGAAATATTTTACTGGATTGAAAATTAGCGACTTTTTTGGGTAAATGATCTTAGCAGATTAGCTGTAAGCACATGTGTTCTTAGCTGTTAGCAGTTAAAGCTAACAAAAGAAGCTTATAGCTTATCATCAGAATCAAACACACACCTTTAAAATACCGTTAATAAAAGGGTTAAAATGCATAAGCGCGGACGGCGCGTTATGATCAATCTTCTGTGTTTAAAATCACCCTTCAAGTAAAGTTTGTCTTAACTTTAAAAACAAACAAACACAGAACAGAAGACTGAGCACGTGTGCTGAGCAGATAGCCTGCTACTACCAAGATAGCTGAGCTTCAACACAAACAAAACCGAACTTCATAAAACGAAAAATGTTTAGATTATTTCATTCTAAAATACTTCTATCACTCTGCCCAAACATAACCTCGTATGAACCGCGGTGAGGAAAAGTTGCCCGGGCGACGACGAAGTTTGAAGAAAGCTCTGTGAACAAAAGATTAGCTTCAGCTAATCTCCGTACCTGTTGGGTGGGGCGGCTCGCTCTGTCCGCCGACCAAACTGGACAGTTACTGCCGTAACCACGGTGATGCGTCCCGTTGTTCTTCCTTTGGGAAACTGCTTCACTCAGCTTGCTGGAAACTCTCTGGAAACAGAGTTTGCTTCTGTAGATTTCAGAGAGAAAGTCAAGCAACGCTTGTACCTTAATTACCCCTTTTTATGAATGAATACCGGATACACAAACAGCAATTCATACGTACTTAACTTAGTGAATATGACCGCGCGATCTTATGACACTCTTGGATCCAGTTTGAAGAGTTATGTCTGTTTGCCAGCAAAGAGACATTAGCGCGCTGTGTCTCTCTGTCCAGAGCCCTGGGGGACCCGCGTAGAAGAGATCGATTCATTGGAAAGGGGGTGTTTTTACACAGCCAGTGACATCACGGGAAGTCCGCTGTTATCCCCTTTCCTGGCTGGCTGGAAGTAGGTTAATGCGATTTATTTTGAAAGTTCCAGAAAAGTTTGTACCGGACCTTCATGTTGTAATCCATGGCTGTGGGTCCCAACACACTGAAAAGAACAATCTGGCCACGATGACAGGAGGTAGGTTCGGCGAAATCAAGGGGAAGCTTTTTATGTCTAAAGGCCTGTGTTAAGAACTAGAACAAGAGTATGTCTGGTCAAATCATTTTGCATTTAAAAACAAAAGTCCTCACAGGACCCCTCCAGAATTTGCAGAATTTGCCAGTGTAATAAATACAAAAAGGTTCTGTCCAAGGCAGCAGAAACTGAATGACAAATATATTTTTTGGTTCAGGCCATAGGAACTCTGTATGTACTGTCAAGCAGGGTGGTGGCAGCATCATGCAGAGGGTCTGTTTTGATTTCAGTGGCACTGGTGCATCACACAAAGTGAGTAGACTAATAAAGAAGGACTACTACTTATTACTTTTCCACCTTCACCCAAATACACATCGAACCTGGTTTAAGATTTTACAGGTTTAAGACTTTAAATTTAAGCATGTTTCAGCAAACGTGTACGTATTTTAAGTTTAATTTGCAGAGGTCTGGATGTTTAATGTAATATTAGAGGGACAGTATCCATTTTCTATACCTGCTTTTTCAGTACAGGGTTTTTCAGTATGGGGAGCTGGTGTCTATCTCAAGCAGTCTACGCTCAAGAGGCAGGGTACACCCTGGACAGGTTGCCATGGTACATTGCACGGCAACACAGATTCACACAGGGCAAACAACCATGCAGACATCTATGGGCAAATTACCTAGACCAATTTTCCAAACAGTCATGTTTTTGAACTGTAGGAAGAAGCCGGGGTACCTGGAGGGAAACCACGCATGCACGAGGAGAACATGCATAATTCTTGCAGAAAGACCCTGGCCAGGAGTCAAACCCAGGACCTTGTTAATGCAAGTGCACCACTGTGGGGCCCTCTGTAAGGATTAAAAAGGACAATAGGCAATATAAATAAAAGTTGTAAACCCCGTTCTTGTTTTTTGCATCACCAAAGTTGTTGTTGATCAATCAACATCATAGAACAAAATACAAAAATACAATAATACAAAAATGAATAAAAGCCCATTCATGATTTGAGCCAATGCATGTTTAATAAGAAAGATGATGTCACATACAATCACAACATCCAACAATGTGGCTGTGTAGCAACATTAACCTACATGCAAACCTTTGGAAATATTAAACTTATCTGTTATGAAAATATGAGAAAAAAAAACCATACAGCGTGCCAGACTCAGAAATGCAATAAAGGGATAAGGAACCAAACAAAAGTGAAACTCTATCAAGACCAGACATGGGTAGAGTTTTTTTTCCACATTTCTGTGAAAATAAGGAGCGGTAAACTGCTTGCTCAATTTGTGGGCGATCTACAACATTCAACATGAATGTGCATCGTGTGGAGTCTGTGAAGGAGCATTGAGGGAGAAAAATAAATAAAAATCTCTTGTGCACAAGATAGGAGTGCGCAGGATAGTTATTTTTTATTTGTTTTTCCTTCAGTGTCCATTTTTCTGGTCTCTGGTGGATGTTGATGTTCAGATTTGTTGATTTATAAACACGGCGCAATATTTAGGTTCAGTCATGGTATTTTTGGTTTTGGTTTAATTGCATAAAGATTGTCTGCAGTCCTGCTGCAAACATGCAGCAGACAACTTGAATCTGCAGCACCTTTTTTGGGCTGTATAGAAGCGCTGCTCTAGTGCATCCATACATTGTCTGGATGCACTAGAACCCTAGTTGTTTTATACACAAATGACTGCCAGAGCCATTAGAGTGGACACCACATTATTACATTTGCTGATGATTCTGTCATTGTGTCACTTCTTAGCAGAGCAATCTCCGAGCATGGCTTGGTTGTCAATGACTTTTTAAACTGGTATGAATCCTTTTTAAATATTAATGTCAATAAAACAAAAGAAATGTGCATAGACATTGGGAAAATCCCCACACTGATCTATCCAGTTGTGATCAATGACCATTTGGAAAAATCCCCACAAAAAAACACACATTTCCAAATTTCCTTTTCACGACATAACATTTTTAGAAACCAATATATAAGTGAAAAAGAAGAGCTCTCAGTTTAACATAAACTATGTGGGAGTGTGTCTGTGCATGTTTGGTGAAAATCATACTTACTACCTCAAAATTGTTGTTTGGTTACTTTTATTTGTCCAAAAAAGAAAAATAAACATTTTACTGTTTAACTACAATTTTTAAATGTTTAGTCTAGTTTTAATAATGTAACTAATATTTTTGAAGGCCATTTTTTCTGATTCTGAGTAATGTATGTGGAAGGACAAAGTCATTGCTATGCCAATCAGTAACCTCTGGATTCTGTCCCTGTGAGTCTGAAAGACAGGTAGGACCATTATTAAGGAATTCTTGTTGCAGGTAAATCCAGAAACCAGTGTCTCTGCACATGAAATGAAAATGAAATGTTTAGAACCAAGAAATCATTTTGAAATCAAATTACAGTTTTTGCAGGGCAATTCAATTATCAGGAGTTGAATCCAGAAGTCACGTTTGACCTCGTGTGTTTGGATTCCTGAACCCATCTGCTGATAGATGGCATGAGAATCTGTTTCACAGCAGGAAAGATTTTGATATTAATATTTAGTGTACGACTGCAGTGTTGTTAATTAAACCCTACAACATTTTCACCCAGGCTATTATTTGTTCCTGCCACACAGCTAATGAGCCCTATATTATCTCAGCAAGACACAAAAGACCAGAGGACACTCTGTTCTTTAAGGAGCCTTGAACCCCTGGTGGAGCTTCTCAGAAGACAACAGCAAGTCTGCACTTGCACTCAGGAGAGGGAGCAGAAAGTTCAAAACAGGCCTCCTGCTCAAACAGTGTTTTGCATTTATTAGTCACCTTTATTTTCATCTGTTTGTGTTTCAGTGCCACTGCCATGAGGAAATGAAGCCTGACAAGCGTTATGACCGTCAGCTGACAGAGCAAGGTGTGGTTTCTGGCCAAATCAGGGGCAGCAGCCAAGCAGCAGCTGTCATCCGTAATACTTGTATGGATGACTGCTGGATAAGTAGCCAGCCAGTCGGGAGCAAAAATACACCAGAAGATTTAATGCTTCAAAACATAACTGATGTTACAGTTTAAGTGGCAAAAAGGACCATATATCAAACATGATAAAGAATTATATATCACTTTAATCCTAAAAACTGAGAGAATTAGGCTAATTTAAATGCGATCAAATGTTTTTTTTACAGTACATTCTGCAGTTCATATAAAAAATACATAATAAACTTTGTGAAACTGTCAAAGTTGTTTAGCCATAAAAGACAGGGCATGCTGACAATGTGCTGACAGTGAACTTGAGAGAGGGACTGGCTTCTTCATCTTCTGGATTTGACTGACATGTTTGCTTAATGAGCTTCACCAGTTTTGCATTTCTTCACTGTCAAAGATGTGCTCAACTTGTACTTTACATGTAATTTTGGGTTTTACATTAACGTCGAGGTCACATGACCGCACTTCGCGACCGCCATTTTGGGTGGCAGCTGCAGCCTGTTTTCGTTGTTTTAGCGTGATCAGTGAAGCAAAACTCCGGACCATTCATTTAACTATGGGGAAAACTTCCCTTATTGTGGGTTTTGCTGCACGTGGTGATCAAGACCAACGTTCAGTCTATCGTCTGCCAGCCGTGATAGAAAATCAGTGTGAGAAAACAAAAACACTGAGTACACAACGTCGATCACTGTGGCTGACTCAAATATCCAGGGTGGATTTGGACAGCTTGAGCCTCACTCACGCCTGAGTGTGCAGTGCACATTTTCATCCACATGTAATAATAAAGTAGTCTGCCAAGATCGTGAGCTGATCGGCTGATTCTGAGCTGGGTGGCAGCACTCAGCACAGTGATCTACTCCTATAAGCAGCGCTCCCACGCCTTGACCAGCTATATGTAGGCTGTAATTTACCTTAACTGTGATACTGTAAATGTATTATCTAGTAATATACCTATTATATAATTATCCACTAAAACACAATATTGAACTTATTATGGATTTTTGCTATGTTGTGGCTTTGAAAAATAGTTGTGCGACCAATCGTCCAGATTTGCACTAAACAAACACACAGGCAGTACAAATGGATCCACCTTGTTGATGACCGCAATTTTCTTGAGGTACATGGCCTTATCAGGAGGCTGTAGACTCTAGATTCTTACCCATTGTCGAAAAAGTATGCAATGCTGTGAAATGCGTGAAGCAATAGGAGACACACAAGATGGCGGACTGGCAACTTCAATAGAAAATCCCCAATTATCTGTAATTAACAAAATTTTTTAGAAAGCTGAATTCAGTTTTACTAGCCACACCTAGGCCTAATTACCAGCCAACGTTTAGAATCAAAATATTACCTAAATAGGACCCGTCCCACAACATAAAGTAGGCTGAAACATGTCAAAAGATACAAAAGTAGAACTTTCTGAGAAAGAATCACGCTGAAAGCCAAACATGGTTCTGATAATTTCATGTTCTTGGGCTGCTTTGTTGCTTCAGAACCTGGACAACTTGCCCTAACTAACAGAGCCAGGAACTGTGCTCTCTTCTAGAAAATCTTGATGGAGATTATTCAGCCATCAGTTTGAAAGCTCAAACGCACTTTGATTAACAAGCAAGACAGGGATTCAGAGCACACCAGCAAATCCACCTCTGAATCACCCAGATAAAGAAGTTCTGGAGTGGCCTTGTTAAAGGATGGATCCCACTGTGGCATGACCTTAAATAAGCTGTTCAAGTTCAAGTCCGAGTCCAAGTCCAAGTCCTCCAATATGGCAGAATTAATATAATGTTACAAACTAGAGAGGGCTATCATTTTTCTTTCTTAACGATGTAAAAGACTAATTGCCAGTTATTGTAAATGTTGGATGGCAATCTAATTTTAGGTTAAGGGGGTAATTACTTTTTTTTTTCAGAGCCAGGTTGGTTTGGACAGATCTTTGTATCTGAAACATAAAGGTGTGGCAAAAAGGTAAAAACTGACAAAATCTGTAAGAGGGTAAATAGTTTTTTCACAGGAGTTTATGTCTCTGGAAAATATGAATGTAAGAACTTTTCTGATTTTCTGATCTGATTTTAAACCAGATATGTTTGATTTTTTTATAATCTGTTAAGAACAGGTGGTAATGATGATAGCTACGCTACATAGCCTTTTTCAAATGCAATTAGCATTTAAACAACTATTTAAGGATTTTTTCAGAAAACCAGGACTAAGGAAAGGCGCATTTATTTTTACATATTATAATTATGTCAAAATAAACGTAGACTAAAGTAAGATAAGATACATTTCTTAAAATGTCCTCTAAAAGTACAATGTGACATTACTGAACAAAAAGGCATGGTAAAATGGACGTAGTGTCATCAAGAACAATGTGCAACAAAGGAAAGTTTTAAAACCTAAGATTCCTTTTCAAGTTCAACTTATTTAATTATCAACAGAAGTTCATCAGATTTTCACATTATCCATAATGATCAGATGCATATTTCTTCATGTTTAGGAGCTGAATTAGTCCAGAGCCTTTACTTTTAATTGTTTTTTGAGTCAATTGTTCCCCACACAAAAACTTAATCTAACCTAATTTTCATGTAGTCATAGTATAAACATAGGTAATGATGTGAAAAAATCATTCTGAAATTACTCCATCAATCTAATTAGCAGACTGATTGCTGTAAAAGAGGGTCAGATGATTGCAATCATTATCTTCTTGTGTTAGCAGTAGTTACCTCAAAAGAAACCATGATTGCTTTGTCTTAAACTGTTATAGAAGATTACTCCTAATTATCTTGAAAGAACAGTTTTCTGTTTTTCAACATACGTCTAGCATAGTTCCTGAGGAGTTTACTTTAGAATCACATTATATCCTGTCGGTGACTCAACATTAGCACCATGTCCGTCTGAGTGAATCTCAAACAGCTTTGTTACATGAAATGCAGGAAAGAGACCCCTCTCTCCAAGAAAAACATCAAGGAAAGACTGAAATCCTACAGGAAGCTAATGATGGACAATAGAAGACTGGTGAAAATATATTTTCTCTGCTGAATCCTCTGCCCATTTCTTTGGGACATCTGGAAAATCATTTATCTGGGGAAAAAGGTGAGCACAAAAAGTCCTGTGTCATTCCAGTAGTGAAGCATCCTGATATAATCCATGTGTGGGTTGCTTCTCATCCAAGGGAGTGGGTTTATGCACATTTTTTCCAGGAATGCACACATGCACTCTTGGAAAGAGTGGGATCAAAACGTCTTTCAAAAACGACTCCTTTCAGCGATTCAGACACAGCTTAGTGCTGATTTGTGGATTTGCCAGCATGATGGAGAACTGTGTTTTAAGAAAAAGGGTTAATTAAGCTCATCATAAAAGGAAATATTGAACCTGAAGTCAGGGAACTACCCTGAAATTAATACATAACTTTTTAATTGTTCTACACTACACAGTAGAAGCATAAAAAAATAATCTTCAAAACTTTTCCTATTTTAAGTTAGTTTGAATTACTGCAAGTATTTCTATTTCTGTAATGCAAGAATAAATATATACATAGAGTGTTTTAGAGAATCTTTTTTTTTCTTTCTTTAAATTCAGATGTTTACACCAAGATATCTTTTTTTTTTAAATTGTTTAAATATCTGATTTCAACTGTAAAAATAAAAAGACAACTGCAGGGACTGCAGCTCATCCTAAATATTGAGCAAAGAGACTAATATTGCATTAACAAAAATCCAATGAAACCATTTAATTGCAAACAAATAAAGCAGAGAATGCTGATGTTGTGGGGAGCAACAGAAAGCTAAAATAATGGATTAGGAAATTCAGTAACATAACATCAAAATGTCTGATCTTTGCTCCTGAATATGGACATAAAGGACATAGAAAAACAATATTTCCAATCTGCTGCATTGTGGCAGCAAATGCATGTTGAGGCTGTGAGCAGCACAGACTTACTGGGGGAACAAAAGTGGATGTGAAAGCTCAATCACAGTGTAAATTGTACAACAGAGCAGAGAGTTGTCTTGGCAGTCACACTGGTGAGATGGGCAGGAGGGAGACAGGATCTGGAAAAGGAAAGGCGAGCATTTATGTCTGTTTACCCACCACACCGCACATATAACATTCTGCATATGAGCTGCTGGTGAATTGGCAAAATAAAGCGCTGGCAATTAAGAGGCAGATTTCTCCCACATTTGTATCATTCGAGCCTCTAAAAATAAAATCTAGCTGAAATGCAGCATCCCAGTAATTTTTGCAGCCATCCTCAAAGAAGGCAATGTGCCACAGCCGCCACGAAGCCCTGCTACCTCAGGCACTTTGATGGCAACAATCTAAAACAATGCTCTTCTGTTTTTTCATAGACTGCAATTCTTTCTACCTCTAGACTACTCCCCGAGTAGAAGGCATAATGCATCATCTTAGGAGGGAGCCTGTTGTGGCCTAATTTAACAGCCAGGGAGAAACACTGGTGGACATTGGCTTGCTAATGAATAAATGAGCCTGACAAGTAAATTCAGAAAAGATTACAGACTGAGGGGCAAGCCTCCCACAAGGTCCAGCTGTTTAGATAAGGCCTGTTGCCGCCTCAAAATGATAATTTCCTTGATCTAAAGTGACGCAACAAAATCCAGTTGGATTATATTGTTTTATTCCTGCAGAACAAAAGAACAAAAATGACCACATGACAGGAAGATAGAATCATATCCTGATCAAATCTTGTGTCTTCCTCTGTTGTTGACATCTGAACAACGAGGGGGCTGCTGAGTATACAGATCCTGCGTGCAATAAATAAACAGAGGGGCAGGCTTGGCCTTGGTAAGCAGTACACCTGTGACCAGCAGAAAAGCAGCAGGAGCTGCCGTGTTCATTAAAGCAGTTGCTGCTGACAGTGAGGCCTTTAAGAGGCCATCAGGAGCGACAACTCTGCAGCTACCTTGGGACCAAAGAGGGGAAGGCATCAAGGTGAGTAATGCAATTTCAGCTTGAATAATGGAGCACTTTCCTCCAGTTTGACATTCATGAATTTCTCAGCCAGTTCTGCCATACAGCGCAACAGCACCTGCAATCTATTCAAAGTTCTCCAGGAAAAACTAGTTTATCCACAGGTTCACAATTACTCTGTGCATGACTGCTGGCCCAGAGATAATCTCACTGAAAGTGGTTCATGAATTAAAAATAGCAGCAAGTGTATGAAATCCAATGTGATCATATATTTAGAAAACGTAAAGTTTGGGGGATGGGAGCTGCATCTATCACCAGCATGTTGATAGTTCTAACGGCGTTTTCTTCCAGTTAATACATATATAGTCACATGACCAACACACACACGCACACACACACACATATATACAGTACAGACCAAAAGTTTGGACACACCTTCTCCCTCAAAGAGTTGTCCTTATTTTCACGACTATGAATATTGTAGCTTCACACTGATGCATAAAAACTATGAATTAACACATGTGGAATTATATACTGAACAAAAAAGTGTGAAACAACTGAAAATATGTCTTATATTCTAGGTTCTTCAAAAGTGGCCACCTTTTGCTTTGATTACTGCTCCGCACACTCTTGGCATTCTGTTGATAAGCTTTAAGAGGTAGTTAACTGAAATGGTTTTCACTTCACAGGTGTGCCTTGACAGGTTTATTAAGTGGGATTTCAAGCCTTATAAATGGGGTTGGGACCATCAGTTGTGTTGTGCAGGAAGTGGATACAGTACACAGCTGATAGTCCTACTGAATAGACTGTTAGAATTTGTATTATGGCAAGAAAAAGCAGCTAAGTAAAGAAAAACGAGTGGCCATCATTACTTTAAGAAATGAAGGTCAGTCAGTCCGAACAATTGGGAAAACTTTGAAAGTGTCCCCAAGTGCAGTTGCAAAAACCATCAAGCGCTACAAAGAAACTGGCTCACATGAGGACCGCCCCAGGAAAGGAAGACCAAGAGTCACCTCTGCTGCGGACGATAAGTTCATCCGAGCCACCAGCCTCAGAAATCGCTGGTTAACAGCAGCTCAGATTAGAGAACAGGTCAGTCACACAGAGTTCTAGCAGCAGACACATCTCTAGAACAACTGTTAAGAGGATACTGTGTGAATCAGGCCTTCATGGTAAAATAGCTGCTAGGAAACCACTGCTGAGGACAGGCAACAAGCAGAAGAGACTTGTTTGGGCTAAAGAACACAAGGAATGGACATTAGACCAGTGGAAATCTGTGCTTTGGTCTGATGAGTCCAAGTTTGAGATCTTTGGTTCCAACCACTGTGTCTTTGTGCGGCGCAGAAAAGGTTAATGGATGGACTCTACATGCCTGGTTCCCACCGTGAATCATGGAGGAGGAGGTGTGATGGTGTGGGGGTGCTTTGCTGGTGACACTGTTGGGGATTTATTCAAAATTGAAGGCATACTGAACCAGCATGGATACCACAGCATCTTGCAGCGGCATGCTATTCCATCCGGTTTGCGTTTAGTTGGACCATCATTTATTTTTCAACAGGACAATGACCCCAAACACACCTCCAGGCTGTGTAAGGGCTATCTGACCAAGAGGGAGAGTGATGGGGTGCTGCGCCAGATGACCTGGTTTGGGGTGAGCTGGACCGCAGAGTGAAGGCAAAAGGGCCAACAAGTGCTAAGCATCTCTGGGAACTCCTTCAAGACTGCTGGAAAACCATTTCAGGTGACTACCTCTTGAAGCTCATCAACAGAATGCCTAGAGTGTGCATAGCAGTAATCAAAGCCAAAGGTGGCTACTTTGAAGAACCTAGAATATAAGACATATTTTCAGTTGTTTCACACTTTTTTGTTCAGTATATAATTCCACATGTGTTAATTCACAGTTCTGATGCCTTCAGTGTGAAGCTACAATATTCATAGTCATGAAAATAAGGACAACTCTTTGAATGAGAAGGTGTGTCCAAACTTTTGGTCTGTACTGTATATGTATATATATATATATATATATATATATATATATATATATAATATATATACGTATATATAGGCTGCTAAAGGTTCAACTTCCAGGAGGACAGCAACCCTAAACTTACAAGCAGAAATCTGGTGTATGCTAACTGGGTCATGTTTTTGAATGACAATAAAGTTTCTATTCTATTCTATTCTATTCTATTCTATGGTCTTTTCTGCTGGATTCACCAGTCAGATCTCATTTTCACAGACTTGCTGAGGTGAACTGGTAATAAAAGAGGATTAATTTACAAGGAGAAGGAATCCCCCAGTGAGACTCGAGGCCCACAACAATAATGAGGGCACAGCAAACAGAGGTTTACTGTAAGCCAGGAGAAAATGCAGAGAAATCTATTCTAGACTCAGAAGTATTTCCTCAGTTGTGAAGAAGATGCATGCACTGCCATCCGATCCTTTCCTCCTCTTCACTCTGTCCCTTTCACACATATTCATTCAGGGGGAGAAAATGATGGCAGACTATCAGCCTTAGTCCTCTGTAACAACATATGTTTGCAGGTAATTAAAAGGAGTTCCCAGGTGGTTATCAAATCATGTTGAAATACAATGCACAGAGCAAATTATCTTTCTGTGGTTATTTAAAAAAAGCTGGGTGGGGGAGGTCAAGATGCTTTGGTGAACTGCAATGCAGCTGAGCGTGCATTGCTGTAGATGGGGATCAGTCTAATTGCAGCGCTACGGTCAAATCCCTGTGTAATATTTGATATACATTGCAGTGTGTAGTACGTGTACATCTGTGTGACTTTTTGTGACTTAATACGATTATGTAAATTAATCTATTAAATGAGTGTAAAAGAAATTACAGATGTGATTGTAAGTTGTAAATCTCACAGTTTGAAAGTAATTTCTAAAGTGGAGAAGAAATTTTGTGATTGCTGTTTTTGGTAAAACAATCTCCATTAGCATTCAAAACAGCTTCACCTGTTCGTTATCATCGCACCTGCCAATTCTCAGATTTGTCAACTTAAATTTGCATCACGGATTTGAAAACGACCAACTCAGTGCTCTGATTAAACTTAAAATCATTAGAATATCTCATTTTGAGTAGTGCATTGCAAAAATCTTGAGGCTGCTTTTATGATCCACACAAAGTAGCCCACGAATGCAAAGTCTAAGAAAAATTATGCATGTTTATTTTGTTGTTTTACAAACAAAAATTTGAGCAGTTTAGTGTGTATTCACTCCCCTTTACTTTTATACCCCAAAATAAAATCCAGCGCAACTGATTGCCTTCAAATCGCCTCATAGAGTCCACTTGCGTGCAATTTGATCTTGTTATAAAACAGAATGATGTAGAGAGCCAAGGATACAAAGAATGGCAGAAGAAAGCATTAGGCCTCAGCAGTGTTAGTGCTTTATGCTGCAACCTGTCACACAGTGTACCATCATTGAGGACAGTCACTGCTGGATTCCTTACCTTAGACAGCCTGCTTTGCGTGATGGTGGACCTGCAGCTGTAAATCATCATAGAAAACCAGGAACTGTGCATGCCTTTACTTTCCAGACCTGTGACTGAAGTTAACATTCTTTTATTTCTATTCTTTTATAGGTTTAATTTTAGGACTGTTTTAACTGATTTTGTGCATAAAACTTGTCTAATATTTAGTTTTACTGTCCATTTATTTAGGATTTTATTGTAAGAAAATTTCCTTTATGGACTGTGTTGTTGCTTGGTTGCTGTATTGGTCTGTTTGCCTAATTTTAAAATATTATTTGTTACAAAGACATTGGTGCAGGTCTTAAATTCATCCATGGATGTATTTTTTTCTGCTCCTCAAGCTCCTTTTCTGTTCCTCAAGGAATCCACATGCTTTTTCTTGGCCAATTGCTCAGACGGTATGATATTACAGTCGCTGTGGTGACTTACACCAAAAAGGCTAAGTTTGATGGCTTCCTCTTGATAAGCGTACTGTGGGTGTCAATATCTGTCTCCCTGCGATGCACTTGTGACCTGTCCAGGATTCATCATGCCTTTCAGTAGAGACTCAAGCTCCCTGTTACTCTCTACTGCTGTTCAAGAAAACAGGAGAAGTGTTTTTATGTACTCAATAAAGCCCTCAATTATTTAGCAGGAGCTACATACACATTTTGCATGTGACTAGGGTTAGGTTGTCCTAAACATCTTCAAGAGAGACCATGTGTGACTACAGCAGGTACTGTGACGCTGATATGTGTGTTTTTGCATGCTGCTCATAACATTCAGTTACCATTTCACATTATTCAATAAGGCACACAGCTATATGTAGATGTAGTATAGATATTAAGACAAAATTGTCATCACTATTGACCAACCTTTGGATGCCCTGCCTAGGTGTGAGGACTTTCACAGACAATTTCCTGCTGTGGACTGTATGTATGTGTGTCAAGAAAATCTCTTGTAGCCGTAGGTAAAAAAACAAGATGTTTGATATCAACCTGTCCACCTGAGGCCTTTCCAAACTTCCAGATTTAATGAACAGCGAGATATTTTAAAAGCAAAGTTTCAAAACCAGGCAAATTTCTGTTTTATCAAGATGTGAGAAAGATTTGAAATTTCTTTATGGAATGGAGCATTTGTAGCCTGCTCCTGGAAGCTGTCAGTCAGTTGTGTATAATAGCAGGAGGAAGTGAGTTCCTGTAAATGCCCTTCCTCAACACTTTATAGTTTTTGTTTAACAATCAAATAAAAAAAAAACAATACTGTTTAGAAACAAATGCTGACAACCAATAAACAAGCATGTCTAAAACAAATGGCCTACTACAGGTTCACCTTTAAAGGAGATATGGCGCTACTTAGCAGCTAATGTAAGCCTATCAGGTACCCAACGACATTTTGCAAAGAGAACAGCATCAAATACATAATCTCCTGTTTAATAAGCAACTTTAACTACTGCTCTTATTTATGCAATATTTTGTATTTATCTGTTTAAAAAAAGATTTATTTAGAGATACAGATTAACATTTGTGGCATATTTCCAGTCTCAGTCTTTTTTGTAAACCTTTGATCTTCTGAAGATCTATGAAATAAGAAGACAAAGGAACAGCAAATAATTTTTTCCAGGCTTGCTGCTGTTAATAATTACTTATATTAGGAACAGAGTTGACGTAAACAAACACTAACTGTATCTCATTTTAAACTACTGTTAGTATCCTGTTTTAGTAAGTAGTACAGCTGGCAACTCATATTACTAAAACAGCAGTCTCCATGTATTTATTCTAGAAAATATAGACCCTTACCTTAACTTAATTTTCAAAAGGCTGACAACATTTCTAAATAAAGCATGTTACACAAAAACATGGAGGTGAAAAAGGATTAAACAGAACAACTTTGCTGTACTCTGTTCAGCCTTCCTGTTATCTGCTAAACGTCTCGCTAACTCTCACATTCTTTCAGCCTGAATGAACTGCCGACATGTCACAGCATGTTGTGCAAAACACAGTTTCCTTTTAAATAGTGTCTTACATCTTTGTGAATCCTTTGATTTCACCTCACCAATAATGAAAATAACTAACATTGACCTCTCAAAAACACCCTGACTTGGTAGCATAGTATGGTGCATTCACTGGTTGGGAAAAGATTCGGGTTAATAAAATTAATATAAGTCCATGAAATAAGTAACACTGACTTTGAACTGTTAACGTCAACATTGTGGATCTTCTTGCTCTGCTCTCGGTGGAGGACGCACGTGTTTTCTCTCCCTCCCTCTTGCCTACTTCTTTATCTGCTTTTGTCTGTGTGTTTCTCAGAGCCTCACTTTACATATCTTCCAAACTTGCAAATTATGGATTTGGTCAGCTGGTATCTCAACGCAATTGATCAAATTTTTCCCACGGGAAGACAGGGTAAAGGAGAACCCTCTTGCCCAGCCGGTACATTCTTCTCTGGATACACAATGGATTCCTGACAACAGTGGAAGATTGTGTGCTTGACCACAATGTCGGTTGAGGACGCAGAAGACGTTTATATATTTGGATCTTTGATAACAGGATTTCTGCTTTTTGGAGCCGGCGGTTACCTGACTTATCGAATGAGTTGCAAAACGTCGGCAGCTGTTCAAAGCATCCCAAAGCTGCCTACGATGCTGGATGGAATCTGCAGAGCGATCAATGCTCAGACTGAATTGTTAAGAGAGCAAAGCCCAAGCTGGATACGGTTTTTGAACAGAATCGTTGCCTGGAAAGGGCTTTTGGACTCAGAGGTGAAAGGGGATTTAATCATGGAGAAGGCTTTTCGCTCCAAAAACTGGGGGGAAAGTCCCAGAAATTTGGATATTTGGATTTGGCAATTGAGAGATAACAGTAATAAGTCTTAAAGTGGTTTGGGAAATCCACACAACTGCTTGAACCAGAACACTGTTATTACTTTGTTCAACTTCAGTACCAGTAAAAGCAATATATTATTAGCACCGAAAATGTGGATTAAAAGCTTTTTTGTACCAGTGACTCAGCTTCCCTAGTAAGAATTCAGTGGAATGATGAGACTATCAATATTATCATCTTCTTTAGCATAAGATGCTTTTTTTAAAGTGGCTTGGAACCAATTTTCCCCCAGTAAAGGGGAAAGGATTTTTTTAATTATTTTTTAGCCCCAAGGATTAATAGTGTCATTTGATTTGTTTTTCCGTGTCTGTATCTGTGTTTATTTTCTTTGTGATTGTATTGTAATTGTTCTTCCTCATGTACAGCGCTTTGAATGTCTTGTTACTGAAAAGCGCTATGTAAATAAACTTACCTTACCTTACCATACCAGTCTAAATAACTACAAATAAAAATATGCATAATATTATAGTAATATGGAATACTATCTTAGGAGTAGAAATAGAAGTTGCATTTTATCTTTGAAAGCATTTAGATCATGTTATAAATATGTATTGTTTAAATTCATTTTGTTACTTTACTGTGCCTTAATCAAGTTAAACTACATTATTTTTATTCATTCTGATCCATGCCCAGATAATTATCGTTCATTAACCATCCATGCAGTCATACATCAGATTTAGTTTAATCTCATATTGTCAAGTGTGTAAATGTTATTAAGAATACTTGATGGAGGTACTGATTCACTCAGTAATTTAGAGCATTCAGTAATATATATGTCTGAGATTAAGGGTTTTCATAATTTGAGTATGTTTCCTAACAGCAAAGAGATCAAGAAAAAAAAAACTACCTCTGGGAACCATAGCAACCAACAGTGTATCTACATCTCTGAACATGATTGAGAACGCTGATATAAGCTCTTTATTTAGGTTGAGTTCAGGTTATCAGCTTCGCTCCTGTTTAAAACACAAAGACTGTACAGCTCCTCCCTGTGGCTTTGAATGACATACTGTACTAATTCCATACATGTAAAGATGCAGCTCAAGATTAGCTGCTAAATCAATAAATGCTGTGTAGGTGCTAGCTGCCAAAACTGAGCAAGAGAACCATCAATCAACTGTAGCAATCCATCTGTTAACCTTCAGGACGCTTGTGTTACGTTGAGCAGAAACAATGCTCTGAAAAAATGTTTGCTTTTTTACACGTAGATGTTTTGAATGGTTCAACAGTTTTATATGCCAGACAAAGATAACCTGAAGAAAGCCAAAAAGCAGTTTTCAAATGATGATTTTATTTATTATGGGAAAAAAAGTTTCCACACCAATCTGGCCATATGTGAAAAAGTAAATGCCCCACTTAAATCATTGATTAAGTGTGATTAACCATATTTTTGAATCAGTTTGACAAGCCAAACCTGGTTGCCCAATTACTGAATGGTCTATGAAATCATAAAATCATTTAAATATGACTTGTCTGACAACATGAAGTAGGCTAAAAAAACATCATGCAACGTTCTAAAGACACTGAAGAACAGATGAGAAATATTATTGACTCAAGAGAACTACAGTTAGAGCCAAAAAGTGGAGAAAACAAGGAACAGAGGTGAGTATTCCCAGGAGTGGAGGGCCTACCAAAAATACTCCACTGTAGGCCTCACTTACCTCATGATCAGTGTTCATGATTCATCAGTAAGAAAGAGACTGGGAATAAATGGCATCCATGGTAGAGCTCCAGGGCCAAACTACTGCTGACCGGGGTGAACATCAAGGCCCGTCTTACATTTACGAAAAAAATATCTCGGTGATCCTCACGATCAGCTGTGGACTGATAAGACTTTTTTGGAAGGTGTCCTGTTACATCTGCTGGACATCTAACCCTATTGTTTTTCACTAAGGATGGTACAACCATTTTCACGTAGGACCGGGTTGGTCTGGATATTTTTTTCTTTAATTACTGAAAACATAATTTACCAATATTATCTTTGTTTGATATTAAAATTAGTTTAATTGTTTAATTGTGACAAAAAGTAAAGACAGGAGAAATCTGTAAGGGAGCAAATACCATTTCAGAGCACTGCACTCTGTTTCCCCGTGTTTCAGGAAGTTTCCTTTCCCTCTGACAAACAGGTGATTTTTTCATTATTTTTTTGAGGTGGATCCATCTTAGTCTCTGATGCAGAGACCAGACAATAAGCATCCCCCTCAAGGCCCCATTAAAGCAAAACCCAGGGTCTGCAGGTTTGATATTCATCGCCCGGGCAACCTCTGCCATCAACACATTTTGAGCCACGTGAGAATGATCACAGCTTATTAAAGAGGAAATAATGACTGCTCTGCCTCCGGCATGAAATATTTAACAAGGACAAAGGAGATGGCTCAAAGGTGATTCATATCTGTGTTGAAAGGAGAGTGCACAGACAATACCGTCCGTACAGGAAGTGCATGTGACCCTTTGCTAACCTGAGCTGAGTAGGTGCTCTCTGTGGCTGATCTTTTTGCCTAACAGACTATGAATACGGTGGCAGAGGGTGTTCTGATGTAATGTTTATTAGCTATAACAATGATATTGGTATTAAAACAAGCGACTTCAAGGACACCACACACCCTTCTCATCTCTTGACATTTACCGAGCACACAAAGCAGCCATATAAATTCAGCTTTAAAATGTCTGTTTCATTTTAAACCATCATTTCAGTTTAATCATTTCTCTTTCCAACCCAGCTCAGGATATACACAGCATCAAATTCCTGGATGTGAGAATATTGATGTATTTTCCCTCCCACTTGGGTAAATTAGCTCTTTTGGCCTCTTGGGGAAAATCTGGGGAAAAGGAGGAGAGCGAAAAATGTTCTCCATCAAGCGCGATTGAATTGGATTTCACAAGATGAATTGCCAGGACAAGAGTTTATCCCAATTACATTGCCAAGAGGCTCTAGTCCTTCTGTGGCCACTCTGTTCAACAGCAATTAGGGTCAGCTTTTAGTTACCAGGATCCTCCATTGTGAAAAGATGTTTACAATCTGAGCAGAAAGTAGATAAATGCATTAGTCCAACAGTCTGAAGAAGTTAAAGTGGTTTGTGGTCTGAGCCAAGAACTCACAAAATTACAGATCTGACAGCCAAAACATGAGGGGAAGAAAACACAGCTGTTACCCATAGCCTACACATCTTTTAATCTACTGGAGCACAGCACAGACCGCAGAGACTGCCCCTGATGTTTTCTGTGGAGGTCCGTTTTTCTCTCACTTATGTTTTTGTCTTTGATGAAACCTGAATGATCTTCAGGGGTGGAAACTCATAATGTCTTTCATCCGTGATGAAGACCACATTTAACTCAGACAGAGTGGCAATAAGGCTGTTTCTGGCATTTATGCTTCTTAGTCTTACCTTCCCCAGGCTAGGGGCCCACAGATATCTCAGACTGAAAACGCAGATGGCTAGAACCAGAAACACCACAGCCAGGAACAGAGCCACCCAGTGGTAGTTGTGAGACCTGGTTTTCTTCTGTTTTTCAGCCTCCACCTGCAAACACCGAGAGTTTATAATTTATTTGTATAACCATGTTGAGGTACAGCTTAATAAATTAGACATAATCAAAAAGTTGATGTAGTGAGTTTTAATACTGAAATGTTGACCTAAAGAAAAGTATGTCCATGTAGTGTACATTATATGCACTCAATACTTGGTTGGGGATTACAGTATCAACGCAGCGTGGCATGGAGGTGATGAGCATCTGGCTCTGCTGAGGACTTAACAGTCTTCATCTAGCCTGGATTGTTGGTTCTGGAGTTTCTTATCTTTCTCCTGGCAACAATCCATAGTCTATTACTGAGGCATAGGCCAGGCCAGTCTGCAGCCCAAGCAAGCCCAGTGAAACATTGAGTGAGTCATTAATGTAGGTATTGGTATGTTTGGCAGTGTGGACAAGTCCTACTGGAATATAAAATCAGCATGTCCATAAACCTTGTCAGCAGAGGGAAGCATGAAGAGCTCTAAAATTTGGCGGAAGACAGAAGACTTTAGACTTGATTAAATACGGTGGACCCACAGCAGCAGATGACATAGCTCCCCAAATCATCACTGATTGGGGAAACTTCACACTGGACTTCAAACAACTTGGACTCTGTAATTCTTCACTCCTCTTCTATTGGGTCGACTTTGGATAACTAATCAAAAATCCAGCCCTTTTTCTCCTAAGCCCAGGTAAGATGCTTCTGACGTCGCTGGTTCATGTAAAGGCTTACAAAAATGAATGCAAGAGTTGTAGCTCATGTCCTGGAAATATGCTGCAGTCCACACAAGGTGAAACTCCATCAAACTCTTGATTAGCCTGCTTCACAGTGCTGTTCCTTGTGCACCTCTCTGTACCCCATGTTTTCCTTCCACTAAACTTCCATTATAATACATGCATACAGCACCTGCCTTGGGGAGGATTACTGTCTGCTAGAGAACTGTCAAATCAACAGTCTTCCCATGATTGGCCATTATACATCAACAATCTGAATTAAAATATTTTGCTTTTATTTTTTATTGTAATTTTCTATGAAATTGGGGTTTACATAAGCTCAATAGAATGCTTGGCATCTATCACAATGTGTGAGGTGGATCTATTCAACATATGAGTTGTACTTTTTGGCTGCAATTACTTAAATGAACTTTCCAGTTAATTTCTCATAATTGAAATTAACCTGTATTAGATGTAGGAGCCTGTATTGTCCCACCTTTATGTATAGCTATGTTTACAAACATGGCTTGGTTTTAAAGGAACCCTTACCTTGCTCATCTAAAATAAAAATTAGGTGAATGTCCAAAATGTATTTTTTATCAAAACAACATTCTTTTAAAATGGAAATTGACAAAAAGGCTACCAATTAAATTTGCATAAAGTTTATTGTATTATTTAGCGATCTTTATAGGTAAATATAAAGGAAAAGGTCGCCTTTTATTTCCTGTAGCTGAATCCTGACATTATCTCAGCAAATAAAAATTATCAATGAACATTTGATAAAAAACAATCCTTAATATTTATTTTAATACATAGACCTAACCACTGATAGCATTGCCCAATCTAGTTTGTATTTATTTTATTTTTAATATTAAATTTGTTTGTCTATAGATGATTGCATGAGTTTTAAATGGCTAATTTTAAAGGTTTTTACAT
The DNA here is from genome assembly GCA_036173005.1 of Crenichthys baileyi. NCBI lineage: Eukaryota > Metazoa > Chordata > Actinopteri > Cyprinodontiformes > Goodeidae > Crenichthys > Crenichthys baileyi. Next base: position 130,987 of record JAHHUM010002449.1, read on the forward strand.
TTTGTGCTTGGAAACAATCAATTTCTCAAACTTCCTAAATGAGATTCTGTTAGTTATGCGAAAAAATGGACCAGCTGTTGTGTAGTTCAAAAATGTTTCTTTACTGAGTTTGAAAATAAAAGCTTACCTTTGTCTAATTTTTACATACATTCGCTTGTTTTGGGTTAATCATTTTGACAAAAAAACGTAAATATTTTTATCTTTCTTAAAAGTATTGAGGGTTGCAAGAGCGTTTTATTTTATCTCTCATCGTTATCGTTAGTTATTTTGGTTAAATCATTTTGTTTTATTCTTTTCTTTATGTTGGATGCATTTTATTGGGATCAATGTTCTAGATAAACCTACTGGCCTTATTTAATATCCTTTAATGTCAGATTCAAAGTTGAGAAGAAATTAGCCACCCCCTGACATTTAATTGTTTTTCTTCTGAATGCTGATAAACCTATTTTAAACATCCTAGGCATATTGTGGATGTGTACATTATTTTATTTTGCAGACAAAAAAAAAAGTTATTTTACAAAAAACAAGAACTACCAGGGGTCACAATTATTAGCCCTCCTGGTGCTGTTAGTTCATTGTGTCTCCCTTTTGCTGGATAACAACCTGCAGCCATTCAGTCTTGGTCTTCTGGTGGCAGGTATTCACCAGCTGATGTGTTTTTGGTTTTTGGAGGACAAACTAATGAACCAGACCCAGTTTTTCTGCTACTTGCTTTACATTTCCTTTCAAAATCCTCACAAAGCCTTTTTTCTTCATTAATCCTCCACCTTGACAAGATTTACAGATAAAGACCTACTGAAGTAATCACATTTCAGAGTGGGGGCGATGTGTGTTGGGATATAGTCCCCTCCCTTCATTTTCCAAATATAAGTACGGTCTCTAAGGCCAGAGAGCTGATTTTGTCTCATTTGACCGAAGGAAATCCTTCCAGTATGCAGGCTCTCTCACCAGACTGCCCTTAACGTACTTCAGTCTGGCCTGAAAGTGTCTTTTCTGCAAAAGTGGAGTTTTTCCACTTTTCCAGGAATGTAACCCTGCAGTACGTTCCTCTGCAGAGTTCTTGTGATTCAGTTTGAGACAAAAATTCCTTCCTTTTAAAACAATTACATATTTATGGGGGGATAATAATTTTTCCTCAACTGTGCCTTATCATAAATTTTTAGGGTTCGATTTGATTTGATTTTAAACACACATTATTGTTTAATTTTATTTTTTTATCAGGCATGTGCTCATTGTTTTTGTCTTAATACTTTTCAGTCCTGCCTTCCCTCAGTTTGTGCCAAAATTTTGTTTAGTCAGTTTGGATCTTTGTGCTTCTTCACACTCTTTATTTTTGTTAATAAAAAGGCACCTTTTGCTTATTACTTCATTTTGTTCTGGCGAAAGCAGCATAAAGTTAACTTTTTTTGTCTGTTTGTGTATTTAATCAAGTAAAAAAACAATACAGTGAAATATTCCTATCACCAGACTGTTCTAGCTGAAACCTGAGACCTGACCACTGGAAATAACCTGAGCTCCTACTCAGTCCTTGGTAATAGTGAATACACTTTGCAAGATTGACTTTTAAACTGATGCCTATCTCATTCCATTTGTAGGTTCTGCATGTGGGTCAGTCAACAAAGAAAGAAAAACCTCCACTTAAAAGGCCAGCAATAAGAGGGCCAAAGGAAAAAAAAACACACAGCTACACGTGTCACAGAAAGGTTACGTTTATTAAACTTCTTTTCGGATTAAAACCCTGCCTGCTGCCGACAATTCCCCAAGCTTGAGGGCACAAATTAATAAAGACAGTATTTTGTTCCAGTGGAGCTCCAGCGGGGAAAAAATGGAAACTTCTCATTCACAGTGGACCACATCTGAAGGTCTCAGAGGACAACAGAAAAGCAGATATGTGAACAAACGGAACCAAGTTCAATTAGCAAAATTGGTGTTGCTTATCTTTATGTCTTTAAACTTATGATAAAGCAGCTTTGGTTTTTTTATTGTGGCTAAGCTTGTTAGAGTTGTTAAGCATGTTGTAGATTGGCCAGAGCATTTACATACTTGCTTTTAAATACAATACAGTGCTTTAAAAATATTTGTACTGCTTTAACTTTTTTTTTTTACATTTTGTCACTATAACATGACTAACTTTATTACATTTTCTTGGGGTTTTATGCGATTGTCTACCTTTTGCTGCAATTACAGCTTTTGCAGTACGTCTCAGCCCACCTTGAAGAAAGACTTAAAATGTAACCTGTTCTTTGTAAAAACCTTAAGCTCAATAAAACTGGATGCATGACTCAACTTAGATTTTTGCTTCAGGTTGTCAATAGGATTTAGGTCTAGACTTTGACTGGACCAATCTAACATAATAATGCTTTAATCTAAACCATTCCATTGCAGCTGTATGTTTAGGGTGGCCCTGCTGGGAAGTCAACCTCTGCCCCAGTCTCAAGTCTTTTGCAGCCTCAAACATGTTTTCTCCATCTCCCATCAGCTGTGACCTGCTTCCCTATCCTCTCTGAATAGAAGGATTCCCACAGCATAATTCTGCCATCACCATGTCTTATCCTGAAGGTGGTGAGTTTAGGGTGAAATGCAATCCTAGTTTTTCACTACAGGCAGGGGTTTACGACTGTGAAAAAGTTACGTTTTTGTCTCATGTGACTAAGGTATCTTCTCCCTGTGACCTCTATGTGATTTGTGGCAAACTGCAAAAGCACCTTTTACAGTTTTTGTTCAACAATGGCTTTCATCTAGCTATTCCTCCATTAATCCCAAATTTTTGGTGTGCACCACTGACAGATGTCGGATTACCAGATTCTTAAACCTGAGCTGTGGATATATACAGCTCTTGCAGAGCTGCTTCACTTATTAGTGCTCTCCTTGCTTGGCCTGTCAGTTTATGAGGATGGTGTCGGTAGGTTTCCAGTTGTGCTGTACTCTTTCCATGATCATATGATGGATTGAACAGTGCTCTGAGAGATGTACAAAGCTTTGAGTATTGGTTTATGGTCATCATGATGCTGCGTTTTTTACTCATAATCTCTAACAAACGTCTGAGGCCTTCACAGAACAGCTGTAATTATAAAAAAACGGATAGTCTCTATTTACTAATTAGGTGACTACTGACTTCTGGTTGCACTGGATTTACTAAGGGGTATCATAGTAAATGGGGTTGAATACTAATGGCAAGCACACTTTGTAGATTTATAATATAATGTGACAGGCTTTTCTTAGTCTATCAAAAAACATGCCAGTACAGTCAGGATGACCAAGTGGTCTAAGGCAATGTGTTCAGGTCGCAGCCTCCCCTGGGTTTAAATCCCACTTCTGACAATCTCCTTTCCTATATCCTCACATGCAAGTCATTTTGAATAGAAGCGTATGCCAAATGCATAAACATAAAAAAAGGAAATACATCAAGGTTTGTGGTTGTAACATGACAAAATGTAAAAAGGTGTATTTGGGAATAATTTCTGAATTAATGGTTATGTAATATATTAATGGCGTACAGTGAATGGAATTTTCCGATTTGAAGTGTACTAACCCTCTGACATTTAACTAGGTTGATAAAATCAACCTGAACGATTCTTCTTGGACAGCAGCCACAGAAATGTGAGGCAAATCAAAGTATTGTTAATCCTCAGGGCCTAATGAAAAACAGACATGTACCGTAGGAGCCAGAAATTCCATACTCACTTAATTTCTCAGCAAAGGTAGGGGAAGAACAGAAAAATAAATAAAAAATAGTGGATGAAATTCATTCTCATGTGGCAGGTTGCATAAGCAGTGGAAACTTAACTAGGGGACAAACCTCTCGCTGGCTGCTCTTTGAATATCAAATGCTCAGTGAGACAGACGGTTGGTCAGACAGAAATAAAGACAGGGATGGAGCCGGAGTGAGCAGTCTGAGTGCACAGCACCTGCCAACTAGTGTTTAAAGGTTTAGGGGTTCAGAATCAGCCAGACAATTCCTCCTGAGCCCTGGGAGGAAAAGTGCCCAGAGCTCTCCTGTTGTTATCACGCCAAGAAAGAGCACTTTCTTAAAAAAACAACAGAAACAAACGCCCGCTCGCCTACAATAACCAACAAGCTGAGGCTGTGGTTCACCCCAACAGGCCATACTCATACCCACATTTAAATCCCCGTGGTTGCTAAAATAGGCCACAGGTGATTTCTTATTTATAACCCTTTTGTGTCACTGAATATTCTTGGATTTGTACTTGCAGGAGCAGCGACCTTTTCTTTAAGGCACAATGAAACAATTAACTTTTCATTCTCTTATATGAAGGAATAATATTGTGCTGATTTCTGTTGCTTTGTTCAAGCTTTACAAGAAATCAGAGAAAGAGGGTTTCAGAACAAAAAAATCCCCTTTGATCCTTCATTTCAAGTAGCAGGAACAGCGAAAAGTCCATAAAATGGTTTGGATTAGACAACAAAAGAGTGGAGATGAAGGTAAAAACCCCTGAAGGATTACCAGGACAACTTACATTTCTGTGAAATAAAAACCCAAGGGATAATTCTGCGAGATATCAAGATACCAAAAATCCAGACTACTAAAATATTTAACTTGAATCTTACAGTCCAGTTTCACTATTTTTTCCTATCTAATTTTCAAAGCACTACTTCTGCCACATGCCCTTGCTTTAATGAGCTTTCAAATATTAAAGCTCATTAACTAAGATTCAATAAAATATACATATAAAACATCTTTTTAAGTTCTCTTTGCAGCTGATGAATTGGCTGCGATTAAACAACTGGAAAATTAGAAAATATACTCACATCTTTCCACAGAACTTGCTGACTGATGGACTGACTGCTAGCCTCCATGATGCAAGCCCACAGGAGGAATCTATCCGATCCTCTTAGCTTTGGAAAATACCAACGCAATGCAAGGCAAAGAGTCCAGACTTCATTCCACTGCTGTAATTTGGGAGAGTGCAGAAAAGGGAGGGGAGTTTGGGATGGAGTGGAATAACTGAAGAAGTTGTGATAGCCATTAAGGCAAAGCAGATGTCCCTCCTGCTGGCCTGCTCCCATTTTAAAGGTGGTATAGAAATTTCAGGCCGAATAAGTAACACCTCTGTTAAATAAATTACAAACTATGGATGGATTATAATACTACAGAGGCTTACTAAAATCCCAGTGTCCTGGAAAACACAATGATTGAGCAGAAATAATTACAGTGGTTCCGTAAAGTGTTCAAAATAATGGTACCAGGCAGGTTTTTATGATGTAAAAAAATTAAACCATGATAAATATTTTTTATATTATTTCGACCTCTAAAGTGACATTACAGCTAAACAAAAAATAAGTGGATATTTTAGAAGTAAACATGTAAAGAATGGAAAACCTGCAATTCAATTCAATTCAATTTTCAATTCAGTTTATTTATATAGCGCCAATTCACAACACATGTCGTCTCAAGGCACTTCACAAAAGTCAGGTACATACATTCCAATTAATCTTAATCATTGAACAGTGGCAGCAAGATTCTGTTATTTATTCAAATTGATAAAAATTTTTCTATCTAAGGAAACCCAGCAGATTGTGCATCGAGTCGACGACTTGCAGCATTCACCGTCCTCCTGGATGACAATCTAGAAGACAGTGGACAGTCACTGCGATGACTTTGGAGTAATCTAATCCCTCATACTGAGCATGCGCTGTAGCAACAGTGGAGAGGAAAACCTCCCTTTTAACAGGGGAAGAAACCTCCAGCAGAACCAGGCTCAGTGTGAGCGGCCATCTGCCATGACCGTGACTGGGGTTAGAGAAACAGAGCAGAGACACAAAGAGAACAAAGAAGCACTGATCCCGGAGTACTTTCTATGGGAAGGAAAAGGTAAATGTTAATGGGATATAGCTCCTTTAGTCGTTTCACCTAGAAGAAGGAACAGATAAACTCCGTGCCAGTTTTCAAGGTTTAGAGTCTGAAGAGAGCAACATAGAGTTAAGTTACAGTAAAAGCTCAGTCAGTATATAGCTATGTCTAGTGAAGGGAAAGGGCTAAACACTCAAATAGACAGGGCCAAGTGGATCATCGGTATAGAGGGTGAGCATTAAGTTTGTTGGCCAGCAAAAGCTTGGAGGATTCCCCTCTCCAGAAAGGTGTACAGGTAGACACAGAGTCCGGGCCAGGTGTAGCTTCTAGGAAGAGAAAAAAGAGAGTGAACAAAGTTAATAGCTGAGAAATAATAGCAAATAATACAATACAAATTGGAGACAGTAGTCTGAGAAAGTAGCGAAGGAGTGGGTAAGTGAGTCATTATGTGTGTCCTCCAGCAGCCATAAGGCCTATAGCAGCATAATTACAGGAGATAGCTCAGGATAAGTATCCTACTCTAACTATAAGCTTATCAAAAAGGTGAAAGTGTTTTAAGCCTAGCCTTAAAACGTAGACAGAGGTGTCCGCATCATGTGACTAAAACTGTGGAGCTGGTTCCACAGATGAGGGCCTGATAACTAAAGGATCTGCCTCCCATTCTTTTACTTCTAGGGGAGACTCTAGGAACCACCAGTAAACCTGCAGTCTGAGAACGAAGTGCTCTGTAGGGAACGTATGGAACAATCAGATCTCTGATGTATGATGGAGCTAAATCATTAAGGCTTTATGTGAGGAGGAGAATTTTAAATTCTATTCTGGATTTAACAGGGAGCCCATGAAGTGGTAAGCTTAACAATGGAGAGTAGAAATATGATCTCTCTTTTTAATTTTTATCAGAACTCTTTTGCTGCAGCACTTTTGAAAATCAGCTGAAGGCTTTTAACTGCTTTTGTTGTGGACATCCTGATAGTAAAGAATTACAATAGTCCAGCCTTGAAGTGTACAACAAATGCATGGACTAGTTTTTCAGCATCAATCCTGGACAGGATATTTTTTAAATTTTTGGCAATGTTTCCGGAGATGAAAAAAGAAATCCTAGAAACCTGTTTAATATGGGATTTAAATGACACGTCCTGGTCAAAAATAACACCAAGGTTTTTAACCTTATTATCGGGAGGTCAATTTATGCCATCCAGGTTAAGGTGATTGACTAAGCAGTTTCTTTTTTTAAATGACTCCGGTCCAAAGACGACAACTTCTGTCTTGTCTGAACTATTTAGAAGCAGAAAAATTTAAGTCATCCAGTTTTTTTATGTCTTCAAGACATGCTTGTAGTCTATCTAACTGGTTTGGCTCATCAGGATTGTATGGATAAGGTAAGCTGAGTGTCATCAGCGTAACAGTGAAAATTTTATTCTATGCTGCCTGATAATGTTTACCTATTGGAAGCATATATATATATTATTATATATATATATATAGTAAAGAGAATTGGCCCAAGTACTGAACCCTGTGGTACTCCCACAATTAACCCCTGAGTTTAAAGTAAATTTGCATCATTTACATGAACAAAACTGGAATCTGTCAGACAAATAAGATTTAAACCAGCTAGTGCTGTTCCCCTGATCCCTACAGCATATTCCAGCCTTTCTAGAGATATAATATTATGATCGAGGGGCTGTATCAAATGCAGCACTGAGATCTAACAGACCAGTACAGACACAAGTCCATTATCTGAGGCAATAAGAATATCTGTTTGACTTTCAGCAGAGCTGTTTCAGTGCTATGATGAGCTCTGACCCTGACTGAAACTCTTCAAACAGGTCATTGCTGTGTAAATGTTTTCACACATTTGATTAGCAACTATTTTCTTTCTCAAGAATTTTAGATAAGAATGGAAGATTGGATATCGGTCTGTAATTTAATTAGGTATTAAGCATCTCGATCAAGCGAAGGTTTGTTAAGCAAAGGTTTAATTACAGCTACCGTTAAAAGCTTGTGTACATACCCAGTTACTAAAGATAAATTAATCATATTTAAAATGGGGCTGTAAATCAGAGGGAACACTTCCTTAAATAATTTGGTTGGATTGGGTCTGACATACAGTTGAAGGTTTAGATGAAGCTATATTTCTGATAACTCAGAGCTCCACAGGATCAAAGCAGTCTAAGCACGAATCAGGTTCTACAGTTTACTTCAATGTTTCCTCACTTGTTGAGGATGAAGTAATCATCTCGGGAGTATGTCAAAGATTTTTCTTCTTAATAGAATCAATTTTATTTTGGAAGAATCCCATAAAGTCATGACTGCTGAGAGCTAAGGGAATGGAGGCCTCAACAGAGCTATGACTCTGTGTAAGTTAGCAACTGTACTAAAGAGAAACCTAGGATTATTCTTGTTCTCTTCTATTAATGATGAGAAATAAGCTTTTTTAAGCTTGGTGAAGTGTCTTTTTTATACAACAGTAGGGCTATTTTTTCCCAGATTAAGTAGGAATCCTCTAGGTTGTGGTAGAGTGCCTTTTTCGCTCCACTTTCTAACATTGTGCTTTAAAGTATGCAGCTCTGAATTAAACCAGGGAGCCTGCCTCCTATGAATAATTTCCTTCTTTTCAGGGGGCTGCATTGTCTAATGCACCACGCAATGATGAAGTAACACTCTGAACAAGAGAATCAATTTGTGAAGGGGAAGAAAACAAAATTATTGTGCCCATCACTCTGTTTTTTCTGTGATAATGAGGAAATTATAAAAGTTGAACGAGATCTTTAAAGGTTGTTACAGCATTGTCTGATAATGATCTACTATAATGAAATTTTTCTTTTCAGTGGTGGGAGTACTTGGTTAAATTTAAACTCAAAGGTTATTAAAAAATGGTCAGACAGGACAGGGTTATGAGAAAATATTGTTTATGTCTTTACACTCAATGCCATATGTCAGCACCAGGTCCAGAGAATGAAGACAAGGTGGGTAGTTTTTGTTAATGTTTTTAGCAAAGCAATTGAGTCTAAGATAGCATTAAAGGCTATATTTAGGCTATCACTTTCAGTGTCAACATGAATTTTAAAAAATCCCCACTTTAATAACTTTTCTGTATTTAAACACTAAATCAGATAAAAGGTCTAAAAAACTGATCAAAAAAATTGAGAGTAAGGGCCTGGTGGACGGTAAAAAACCAAAAACAGAAGTGGTTTTAGTGCTTTGCAATTTTTGGATGAGGAAAACTGAGGATTAAATATTCAAAAGAGTTGTAGCTTTGATTGGTCTGGGACTAATCAATAATCGGACTGAAAGATGGTTGCTATCCCCTCCTCGCCCAGTATTTCGAGGAATGTGAAAAATTTAAATAATTAGTAGGATTGACTCATTTATAGAAAATAATCCTCTTGCTGCAGCCAGGTTTCTGTGAGGCAAAATAAAAATTTCTGATTGTCACAAATCAGGTCACTAACTAGCAAAGTCTTTGAAGAGAGAGATCTTATGTTCAGTAATCCACATTTAAATTTTTTTATTTTTTATTTTTATTTGATTTTGGGTTTATTTTATTAGATTTTCCTGATTTCCTTTTTTTTAGATAATTTTTTTAATCTATTCAATTTTGGGGCCGTGGGCGGGGAACACTATCTTAATAGGGTGATGGGTGGGTACCAGTACAGAAGCTGCAGAGAGGAATGTTAAACTACGACCCTGCTTCTGGTCTGAACCCTGGTTTGTCAATTTTTTGGAGAACAAAAAATTTTTCCCCTTAAAAGGGGGCTCCCATCCAAAGTGGGTGGATGCCGTCTCTCCGGATCAGACCAGGTTTTCCCCAAAATGTTCGCCAGTTATTAATGTAACCCACATTTTTTTTCTGGACACCACCTAGACAGCCAGCGGTTGAATAACAACATGCGGCTAAACATGTCGTCACTGGTCAGATCGGGGGGGGACTAGAGAAAATTATGGAGTCTGACCTTTTTTTTGGCAAACTTACCCCAAAAGCAACACTAAATTTTATGACCCCGATTGACGTAACCGGGTGTCATTACGCCAGTGTGAATAACAATCTTACTGGTTTTTACGCTTATCCTTAGCCAGCAGTTTCAGGTATGATTTGATGCCTCGCCCGTTCTGGCCCCTGGCAGACTATTTGACTATGGTCGCTGGTGTCTCTAGACACTATGGAGCTGACAATTACCAGAGTTGGCTTCTCAGCGGGTGTGTCGCTGAGCGGGGAAAATCTATTAGAAACGCAGACGGGTTGGTGGTGACCTGTGGGGTGAGATCTAGGACTATGCTTCCTACGTACCGTCACCCAGCCGGCCTGAGGCCGCGGCTGCGTTGCATACCTGGTGCATACATTAAAACTGGAACTTTGTAAAACCACATTTTAATTTAATTTTAACATTCAATCTTCTTGAGTCTACACCTTCCCTCAATTAAAGTATTTCTGATTCACCTGAGTTAACATTCCCCCGCCCTAGCAGGATTTTTCTCAAATTTCCTCAGATCTGCATTTGCATCCTTTAGCTACTAAAGCTGAAGTTAACAGACCAAATGCAAAGGATCTCGGAGCGTCAAGGCGACATTCAAAAAGCACAAAGAATTTCACTGCATTTTTGTTTGTGTGCATATACACACAACATTACAACGTGAAAACAGTCTTAAAGAAGTGGAGAATGTTTGGGAATGAGGGTGAATGGCCAGAGGAGCTGCCAAGATGGTGACACCTCCACTGATTGACCTGTAGCAATTTACAAAAAGGTCTGGTTGAGTCCTACATGAGGCATCCATCTCCTGTATCCTCCATATGTCTGTACTAACCTTTGGGCCACAATCCAAAACACTATTTTGATTATACAAACAACAATGTACAGCATCAAAATAACAGTTTATCCAGATTAAAACATGACGGTGGCAGCATGTTGCTGTGGGGTTACATATCACCAGATGGCACTGAGCTGTTTCACATAACAGCAAGTGTTGATCCAAATCCTTCAGGTATCTGCTAGAAAGCTAAAGATGGAGACATATTTTTCAGCGTCACAGTGAGCCCTAGCATACATGCCAGTTAACTAAAGCATGTTGTCACCACAGACATGGAATGGCTTAGCCAGATATCAGAACCAAATCTGATGGAAAAATCTGTGGGGTCACCTGAAGAGGGCTGTGGACACGAGATGTCCTCATAGTATGACAGATTTGGATAACTTTTGCAAGACAGAGTTGGGCCGAGTCAAGATATTACTAAGGATGAATTTCTAAGGTGTTACTGGGTTATTGCATACTTGTTTTTACCTTTGACATTATTTCCACTAACAGATTTCTTTTCAGTACATTTTTCAGGATAAATGTCAAATCAAAGGTGGAAACACTTTTGGGATGATTTATCATGGTATCATTTGTTTACATAACAAAAGCTGGCATTTACACAGGTGTGTATACACTTTTGCGGTCCACTATGTTTAATTGATGCATTCAGATGCATTTATACCATTTGATTTAAGTCTTTTTTTCTTTAGCATCTTGGGGAGATGAAGTACCTTCTCTTGGCTTTTGTTGCTCAGTTGAATCTCCTTAAACCAGCTAATTGAGAAACCAAAAGCTGAGATAGCAGAACATTAGTACAAAGGAACCAGCTTTACAAATAACACAGGAATTTGCACTTGTGAACATACAAAAAAAACTAAGACTGAAAGATTTTTCTCGAGGACAGAAGATTATAAGTGAGTGTCAGTGAAGTTTTTATGACACAACAGAGAAATACTGAATCCATTCTTCAATCAATAATAAAACCTTTATCTTTAAAAATGAAAAAAATGGTTCATTTCAAAAACACACCATACGATCCTGATTCTCGGTGAGTGCACACTCACTTTCCCAAATGCCATATTGGACGCTGGCCTGCGACGAGTCTCCTTGTGATGTGATAAAATTAAACCACTCATGCAAGTCTTAACTCAAGGGCTGCACGTACATCAGGAGTACGAGCTGTAAACTGGTTTTAGGGGATCACATTGGAGGGGGATGAATAACACATGCAGCAACTGGAGCTAGTCAAACTTTAACAACCTCTGAACTGCGCTGGGCTCGTTGGCAGATACCAATCTGCTGGTCTGTTATCTTTTCAAACAGCAAGTGAAAAACTGAGACTTTTTCACTTTTATCATTTGTTTTGTTTAGGATGAGAATATTTAGAGTGGATGAACTACAACAAGATTTGACTTTTAGAGAATAAGATGGAGAAGAAATTCTGGAAATACAAAGTATTTTCCTTTGCTTATCCAGACATAGAAATGACCTTATCTAATTCCATACCTTCCCAGACAGCAAGGGAACTTCGACAAGGAACTTTTCTTGTTTTTGATGGATTTTTACAATTATTTCCAGTTGCTTCAGCTCATAGCTGTCTTGTTGGGGTCACATTTCCTGTGAATCAGCCAGATGCAACAGCCTCTTAGGGTCTGTAGGTTATCTGTTTTAACTGAAGCTCATTAGTAGAATTAGGCTTGAACAGGTTTTGGTTTTGGAAAGTCAAATAACAGAGTTATTTTTCATTTAACCAGAAGGTTCTGTGGAAATATATTCCTTGTGTCAGGCCTCCACCTGAGTGTAGGTCAGGGGTTAAGATGATGTCTTAGACACCATTTGACACTGGTGTTATGCAGCCATTTTTTCTGTAATATTAACTTGCTGGCAATTCATTTTATGAATCAAACGTATTAAGGAACCAATACAGCACCAGTAAGTATTATTTTTTATGAGAATTAAATGTGTATAAAAGGAGGAGTCGAATAACCTGCATTTTTTTTCAAATTTTTACCATTCTCTTATTTGTCGGAAAAACACGTTTCAGTATAATTGATGAAATTATTTTTTAGCATTACACCTTTATAACAGTTTTAGTTTTAGGGCTGTAACAATCACTGAACTCTGGCACCGGATGGCAGGTTTTACTTTTGTTTCTCGTCATCTTATCATGGATCTAATGTTCACAAACTACATTGTGATAAACTGATGTGAACACTTTTGTGTTTTTTTCACCAACTTGAGCCTCATTTGTTACAACTATCTACCCAGGAGCTATAGGAGGAAAGCAGCAAATTTTGTATAACCAAGTTCAATGCATCTTTCCATGTTTACTAAAACATTCATATTTTTTTGTGCATTCATGACAAATGTGCATTATTTTTTGGACCTGCTAAGACCCTACAATACCCAACTTGTTCTGCCTTTACACACTGTTGGGCACATTTTCACACTTTCAGAATCAGAATCAGAATCAGAATCAGAATCAGAATCAGCTTTATTGCCAAGTTTGTACATACAAACAAGGAATTTGACTCCGGTACACTTTGCTCTTTGGTTTTTGTTTTTGCACTACTTTCTTGATTCTAAATAGTGTAAAAGACTTCCACAGACTTATATGAAATTTGAAAAAGATCTCACCTGACTGCAGCTAAACTTTATCTGCTACTGATAACATTATTTAAAGGAAATGGTGAGATCTGCTAAATAAGTTTGTAGTCATAGTCACTTGACATTTCTATATAAATAATACCACAACACGATTTGTTTTAAGATACCTGTTAAATCGAGCTGCTTTCATCTTATCAAGTTGGCACAAAACTTTGCACAGCAACACCACAATCATCCCATCTCAATCCAAAAGAGCATCTGAGGGATGAGGTGGAACTGAAATTAGGATCATGAAAGTGCAGATGAAATCTGCCGCTGCTGTTTGATGCTGTAAACGTTGATTAAAATCCCTGAAGAATGTTGAATCCATGCTACCAAGAATTTAGGACAAGTGAAGACAAGTGGGGGGGTCCAACATTGTGATACCAGGTACAGTCATATCAAAAAAATTACAATATGTCTTCCAATGAGGACTGCTTGTTTAAAAGTATTTTTTGAAAAACAACCTAACCTAATTATTTATAAAACATACCTTTTAAAAAGCCCACATTTCTGTATTAAAAAAGTTGTTTCTTATTGGTCAGATGTAATATTCTTAAATGTTGCATTTTCTTTAAGATCTTAATTATCAGAAATAAATGCTTGAATACATCAGTGTGTGTGCAGTTAATCTATATAATGTGTCTTACTTAATGAACTAAGTTACTGAAATAAATGAACTTTCTACAAATTTCTAATTCACTGCATGGGTCTCTAAGGCCTAATAAAGTGGGTGGTGAGTGTATTTTGATCTCAGGATCCTGACTGTGTGGAATAAGAGGGTTTTTTGATTGGAGTCATGGTTCAAGACATTCAGAAGGAACCTGGAGAAAAACAGTTTTTATAAGTGGAAGGTTTAGATTAAAGGTGTCCATGTGCACTACACTGGTAGGTGCAAATTTAAAAACATCTTGCTGATTGTTTGGGTTTAATTTGATCTTCACTCATTCTTCAAATACCACACAGTACATTTAACACTTTCTGGCAGCTGTGTTCAGCTGATCATCACATCAGCATCATTATTAGCTCAGAAGCTTTCTCACTGTATATCAGAGCTCCATCCTGCCACCTGTTCCTCTGTTAAAATGTACACAATGAACAATTCATTATATTTAAGATTATCCTGAGGGAGGGAAAGACCTGAATCAAAGAATACCTTGTGTAACGTTTGCTTGTTTATACAAACCACCTGCCAGCTGACGAAAACGTTATCTGAAACGGCGCACAAAGCAAAAGCTCAAGTGTTTGATGAAAGCCCTGTGAAGTAATTCCAGCTTATTAAAAACACAATTTCACAACCTAAAGGTTCCACTTCACACTTGATTTGCTGGAGTGAAACCCGGCGGCTCGGTCAATATCAGCTGAGGTGGAGCATTCCAGGTAAAATTGGTCAACCCGCAAGCCTTTAGTGTGGCAGGCAACATTTGAGCACATATTAGGTCTGTCAGATCTGATAGCCGCGGGACCTCGTCAGCTCTTTTCCATTGATATAAATCTTCACAATTACCGTGACATTTTGCTTTGGCAAATCAAGTGGTGGGTCTTTCAGGAATAGTTGTTGTGTCAGCAGCAAGTGTGGAGAACATCCTGGGACCCTCTTTCCCCCGATAGCATTCAGTACCAGGCTGTGGCTTTCACATCCACAGAATAGAATAAACAGCAATTTAGTCTGGAGTGTATAGCAGATACTGACAGATTAGAGCAAGGGTTGATAGAAGCCGCCTCAGCAAAGCAGAAAGAATCACAAAATATTTACTCTCTCCTTGTCATGCCTCGGTCCCGATAGCTTCGAAAGGAATTTTTCTCTTTTTGTATTTGTCACTTTTGCAAACACTGAGCGCTGTGACCAACAGCAGCGAGGCCCATTACAAATCCAACAGACCAAGCTGGAATCTGGGGCTTTGTTTTTATTTTTTTTTAAATAAATAGACTGTTTTCAGCCAGATAACAGTAATTTTGCTCAAAATGGCTTGTGGTACTTCAGGCAGGCGCAGCCTCTGGTATATTTCTCTCTCATTCTCCATGGCCGTCTGTAAAAAAGAAGATCCTGTTTGCTTCCTCAAATAAAAGAAATTCCCCAGCCAGCCTCTATAGCCTTGTTGAGCGTCTGTCACTCAGAGACAGAGCTGAATAACCCACAAATTTCCCACATGCACAATGGCATTCATTAACAGCATCTTTCATGTGAAGGGAGGTCATCACTGTTAAAAACAGAGAAAAATATGCAAAAAATTCTCATAAAAAAATGTTTTGTTTTTGTTTGTCAGAGTAAAAATATTTCTGTGGATTCTATCCCACTTTTCTACCTAGAAACTAAGTCCATACAAAATAAACGTGACACATCATTTTGATTTCATTTGATTATCTGGCTCATTCTTCTCTGCAGCTATGGCACTTTTTTGCCGTTTGTCGTTACTAGAAAAGGAGAGCTAGGGCACACTGGTCTCATCACGAAGAGCCAGTATAGGATCCTGACTGGGTATAGAGTGAAAAAATCTTAGCGCCTCTATCAATCATTTTTCAGCATTCTCCTCATGCTTCAGTGGCTGGAGGAAGAAAGTGTACCTCTGCACAGGAAGCTTCCAAAGTGTTCTGTTTCCCAGGAGTGGCTTGGATCTTCAGCAGACTGTAGCAAAGGCCTGACACATTGTACTGATATACTGCTGCAAATTCCTGAGTGCAAAACACTCAGTAAGGTACAGCAAAGCAGCAGCATGAAATAAAATTTCAGCGATGCTTAAATAATGCTCTCTTTTAAATACATTTCTTAAGCTTAAAGTTTAGTTTTCAAAATTAAACCAGTGGCATGGTGCCAGTGGTTCATAGCTGTAGTAAAAATGAATTTTGCAGCTTGGATATGTTTAGATCCCACGTCTGTATGTAATTGTTTTTTAATCTGCTGATGCCACAGCGATGATCAGCTTCATGTGATTACTGTATGCATCACATTTCCCATCATGCTTATGAAGGGGCCTATATCTGAAGCTGTCTGTGTTATTACCGCCTAAGACAAGTTTCCCGACAACAAATGATATCTTCATCTGGAAGTTCATTGGACATATGTCCTAAGAAATCTTTTGTACTTCATTCTAAATTTTGTTTTTTAAATTTTTTATTTCTCTGAATTACATGTTTTACATAGTTAATCAAAAAATCTTTAGCAGTTCAATAGAAAAAAATCTAACTTTTAATTGAATAAATGTAATAAGTTGTTTTCGAAAGCTTTCTAAAATCTACTTGTCAGTTATTACCAAGTGTTTTTTACAATAAAAAAGAAGCTAGTGTTTTATATGTATGCAAAGAAACATTTTTAGTAAACTAAAACTCTAAGGATATGGAATTTTCACACCCTGTCTTACCTGACTTACCTGGTCTGTTCAGGATACTTATTTGACACCCATCCAGAGTTTCAGGACAGCTTTCTGTGCTCCAAAATAGGGTAAGATGGGTTTTTGAAAATTTATGTTTTGACTCAGCACATTTGCATACAGTCTACAATCAACATGCGTGTTGCTCTGCTAAGATCTTTGCACAGGGAGATGTTTGCAGACCTACAAGGTTAATGCTAACTTGCTTCCTCTCTGTCCTAATGTGACTTGTTGGTAATTTGGCTTGTGACATGTTTGCTTTGCAGTTCCAATTAATAGTGAGTGGACAAAACTCAATTTTGTTTTCTACCGACTCTTAAAGTAAGCCAATTTTTTTTTATTTGAGCGTTGTAATTACTTATGACTGGGGTTGGTCTGAGTGGAGATAAGTCCTGACTGGGCAAACAAAAAAGCACTTACAGTGGCCAATTCAGCCTCTCTTTTACTCTGGACATGGACCCAAAAAATAGATTGACACTTACTGTTAGGAATCCACTGTTAAACATGAAATATCATAATTTCGATAATTTTTGTATTTCTTCTAACACTTGGCTTTCCCATTTATTTTTAACAAATAAAGCAAAATATTTTTTTTCAGCTAGATTTTATGAATATTTTGCCTAAATGGCAGAAAGTTTTGCTATCATTCAATCAGTTAAACACCACGAGGCAAACACAATGAAATAAACAATATTTATATTGTTTTAGTAATTATCTCTGCCCAGACACAACCTCTTATGTGAACTGTTGAACAGGAGGACAGGAGGTCCAAGGGGCAAGGAGTTGCATGGAGGGTGGCAGCTCTCAGTTCAGCCATCTGAGGGAAGTTCCTGTTCCACCTGCAGAAGCTCAGAAAGAAAGGTTTAAGACAGCTTGTCTTAATTTTTGCCAGGGGGTCAGTTGTCGGGTGCACAAACAACAGACCGTACCTAACCTTTTGGGATCCAAAGAATTAGTCCAACTCAGCCAGCGAAGTCAGACATCAACGTATGTTGAACCCCAAATGCTGCTGTAGTGAAGACCTGCTGGAAAGAGGGCAAACCCGGCTGCACACTAGAGTTTTGTAGACCTGTTATGTCATAGGGATTTCAGCTGTGATTCCTCCTTCCTAAGAGCTTTTCTTGAAAATGGATTAATGCTGTGCATTCTGGGATTCAGAGTTTTCAGAGTCACCAGTCTGTTCTCTGTGTACAGTTTAGTCCTTGTTTCATCCCATGGCTGGGGCACGACAATACATATGTGCTTCCACTATTCATTGTTGTGGAAACTAAGCAGTGCTTTTTTCCTTGGCAAATCAACAATTTCCAACTTAAATCTAGGAAGATTCCAAAAAATTCTAGGAATTCAATTATCTCTGACTGCTCAGAGTACATTGCTCTGCTCACACACAGGCAGCTCCTCCACGGTGGAGTGAAAGGTTGGTCCATCACAGGGACAACAAACAAAGCAAACAACCATCACAACAAAAATCTATCTCAGATGGGGAATTTTCATGAATTTTAGAGAAATGGTCGGAAAAGATGAAAGAATAATAAGTTCCACTCTAATAGCCCAGATGTTTACATTGTTTTCTTTGAATTTACAGCAAACAATCCAATCCTATCCAATACGATTATACACTGCTCAAAAAAATAAAGGGAACACTCAAACAACACAATATAAATCCAAGTAAATCAAACTTCTGTGAAATCAAACTGTCCACTTAGGAAGCAACACTGACTGACAATCAATTTCACATGCTGTTGTGCAAATGGAAAAGACAACGGGGAAATCTTTGGCGATTAGCAAGACACACTCAATAAAGGAGTGGTTCTGCAGGTGGAGACGACAGACCACTTCTCAGTATCTATGCTTTCTGGCTGATGTTTTGGTCACTTTTGAATGTTGGTGGTGCTTTCACACTCGTGGTAGCATGAGACGGACTCTACAACCCACACAAGTGGCTCAGGTAGTGCAGCTCATCCAGGATGGCACATCAATGCGAACTGTGGCAAGAAGGTTTGCTGTGTCTGTCAGCGTAGTGTCCAGAGCCTGGAGGCGCTACCAGGAGACAGGCCAGTACACCAGGAGGCGTGGAGGAGGCCGTAGGAGGGCAACAACCCAGCAGCAGGACTGCTACCTCCACCTTTGTGCAAGGAGGAACAGGAGGAGCACTGCCAGAGCCCTGCAAAATGACCTCCAGCAGTCCACAATGTGTATGTGTCTGCACAAACGGTTAGAAACCAACTCCATGAGGATGGTAGGAGGGCCCGACGTCCACAAATGGGGGTTGTGGTCACAGCTCAACACCGTGCAGGACGCTTGGCATTTGCCAGAGAACACCAGGATTGACAAATTCGCCACTGGCGCCCTGTGCTCTTCACAGATGAAAGCAGGTTCACACTGAGCACATGTGGCAGACGTGACAGAGTCTGGAGACACCGTGGAGAGCAATCTGCTGCCTGCAACATCCTTCAGCATGACCAGTTTGCCAGTGGATCAGTAATGGTGTGGGGTGACATTTCTTTGGAGGGCCGCATGGCCCTCCATGTGCTCGCCAGACGTAACCTGACTGCCATTAGGTACCGAGATGAGATCCTCAGATCCCTTGTGAGACCATATGCTGGTGCAGTTGGCCCTGGGTTCCTCCTAATGCAGGACAATGCTAGACCTCATGTGGCTGGAGTGTGTTAGCAGTTCCTGCAAGATGAAGACATTGAAGCTATGGACTGGCCCGCCCATTCCCCAGACCTGAATCCGATTGAGCACATCTGGGACATCATGTCTCGCTCCATCCACCAACGTCACGTTGCACCACAGACTGTCCAGGAGTTGGCAGATGCTTTAGTCCAGGTCTGGGAGGACATCCCTCAGGAGACCATCCGCCATCTCATCAGGAGCATGCCAGGCGTTGTAGGGAGGTCATACAGGCAAGTGGAGGCCACACACAATACTGAGCCTTATTTTGACATGTTTTAAAGACATTACATCATTACAGCAGATCTCTGATGTATGATGGAGCTAAATCATTAAGGGCTTTATATGTGAGGAGGAGAATTTTAAATTCCATTCTGGATTTAACAGGGAGCCAATGAAGGGAAGCTAAAGTAGGGGAAATATGATCTCTCTTTTTAATTTTCATCAGAACTCTTGCTGCAGCATTTTGAATCAGCTGAAGGCTTTTAACTGCATTTTGTGGACATCCTGATAGTAAAGAATTACAATAGTCCAGCCTTGAAGTAACACATGCATGGACTAGTTTTTCAGCATCAATCCTGGACAGGATATTTCTAATTCTGGCAATGTTCCGGAGATGAAAGAAGGAAATCCTAGAAACCTGTTTAATATGGAATTTAAATGACATGTCCTGGTCAAAAATAACACCAAGGTTTTTTACTTTATTATCGGAGGTCAATTTAATGCCATCTAGGTTAAGTGATTGACTAAGCAGTTTCTTTTTTAAAGACTCCGGTCCAAAGACGACAACTTCTGTCTTGTCTGAATTTAGAAGCAGAAAATTTAAAGTCATCCAAGTTTTTATGTCTTCAATACATGCTTGTAGTCTATCTAACTGGTTGGGCTCATCAGGATTTATGGATAAGTAAAGCTGAGTATCATCAGCGTAACAGTGAAAATTTATTCTATGCTGCCTGATAATTTTACCTATTGGAAGCATATATATAGTAAAGAGAATTGGCCCAAGTACTGAACCCTGTGGTACTCCACAATTAACCCTAGAGTTTAAAGATGATTTATCATTTACATGAACAAACTGGAATCTGTCAGACAAATAAGATTTAAACCAGCATGGCGCTGTTCCCCTGATCCCTACAGCATATTCCAGCCTTTCTAAGAGAATATTATGATCGACTGTATCAAATGCAGCACTGAGAGCTAACAGAACCAGTACAGACACAAGTCCATTATCTGAGGCAATAAGAATATCATTAGTGACCTTCAGCAGAGCTGTTTCAGTGCTATGATGAGCTCTGAAACCTGACTGAAACTCTTCAAACAGGTCATTGCTGTGTAAATGCTCACACATTTGATTAGCAACTATTTTCTCAATAATTTTAGATACGAATGGAAGATTGGATATCGTTCTGTAATTTATTAAGTCATCTCGATCAAGCGAAGGTTTCTTAAGCAAAGGTTTAATTACAGCTACCTTAAAAGCCTGTGGTACATATCCATTTACTAAAGATAGATTAATCATATCTAAAATGGGGCTGGTAATCAGAGGGAACACTTCCTTAAATAATTTGGTTGGGATTGGGTCTGACATACAAGTTGAAGGTTTAGATGAAGCTAATATTTCTGATAACTCAGGAAGCTCCACAGGATCAAAGCAGTCTAAGCACAGATCAGGTTCTACAGTTACTTCCAATGTTGTCTCACTTGTTGAGGATGAAGTAATCATCTTCGGGAGTATGTCAAAGGTTTTCTTCTTAAACCTTGATAATCAGCTCCCATGGATAACTCATTAAACAGTTAAATATTAATTCTCCTGGCGTGTGTTTTCCAGCACACAGCGTTTTGCATGTTTTGGTTTCAACAGACCAGACCACCCTCTTCCACATTTTGCTGTGTCCCCTACTTGATGTGTGACTTAATTTCAACAATTCACTAATCTCACCTGTTTGTTTGTCAGTTCAGATGGTTGGACATGTTTTTGTAGGTTTGCACTTGTGCTATATGCTTTTTATTTTCAAATGATGGGCTAAACAGCACTCTGTGAGATGCTGTGATATTGTTTTATCTTTATTCTGCTTTGCACTTTTCCACAACTTTATCCCTGTGCTGTGTTCCTTGGTCTTCATGGTGCTGTTTGTTTTCTAATGTCCTCTAACAGATGTTTGAGGCCTTCACAGAACAGCTGTTTTTAAGTTACACACAAGTGTATGACTTACAAATTAGGTGATTAATTGCTGATTGCAATTAGATTTGATTCTGGGAGTCACATTTAAAAATGGACTGAATACAAATGTGTGCCACAATTTTCAAATCGTTTTCCTCCACTTTGCAATTAGGCTCTGCTTTGTGTTGGTCTGTCACATAAAATATGATTGCGTTGTTTGGAAATCAATGGGTACAACATGACAAACTGGAAATAAATTTAAGGGGTGTGAATTTTTTTATTTATTTTATACCTTCCTAGAAAACGTCCCTAACCTCTAAGAAGTTTATTTGACACGCTGAAGGAAGTGGATGAAAAATGAAAAATAACGGAGATCACCTAGCTGAAAACCTTCTTCACGCTGATTTATTAAATTCCCAAATCTCACTTTGAGATGAAACCTACTTGCTGGGGGATTTTCTCAATTTCTTGCTTGATGAGACAGGTGTATTTACCTACATAATTGTATTCCTCATGCAATTCATAATATGATTAAATATTGATACAAATCTCGAGTTTGGAGAGAGGCAGATCTGGGCAAATGACCTAGACAGCATTATTGTGAAATGGTTCTTCCTGCTTTGCAAGTTTGTCAATCACCCATAAATGAAGCATAGGCAGTGAAAGAGAAAAAAATATTCACCATATTAGGATGCATTGAAAATGGTATTTCAGCAAATAAAGCCCTGAGAGTGAAAGATAAAAATAGGTGCAGATATTTCTCACTGCGGTGATCTTGACTCATCTTGGCTGAGCTTTGTTTAGTCAGTAGCAGAGCTCTCTGGGGGAACACTGAGTGGTGTAGTCAAAGTAGAACTCTCCTGAATGAGCTTTGAGCATCAAGTCCCCAATATCCCAGCATGCACGCTGCAGAGTCAGACAATGGAGCCAAACACAAGTCATAGCCAAATCGTAATTACCTCTGCACCCTGCAGGAGCGGTCCAATTGACTCCTCTAGATGAATGACAACAGGTAAAGGGCAGTGATTAGCTGCAGGGCTCAGAAGCTTTGTTTTGTGCAGAGAGAGAGAGAAAACCCGCTATGTAGGCTAGAAGATATGCTTCACTTATTATGCTCTCATTTTGTGGAGTTTTTACAGACACGGTTCAGTTCAGCCCTGAAAAAACAGTTTCCCACTTCAGACCGGTAGAAGATAGAACACAAAACACTGAACCTCCCATTTGTTACTTGTATTTTAACTATATACTATGTGACAGATTGACATAAAACAGATTCAGAAAAAAAATCTGTTATGCATTTAAAGTTAGCTCCATTTACCTCTAAGCCCCCAAATTAGTAGTGTCCAATCTTTTAGCACCATGGAACCAACACTTTTCCAATTAAAAAATGCTAAATAATTTCATAGTGAATTCCTTTTCCTTTTATCTACCCAGCGACACATTTAAACATGCAATGTTTTTATGAAACAAGGTAAAGAAGAAACAAGTATGGAGGTCCAACAAAGTGTCTCAGATTTTTTCCTTAATAAAAGAAAAGTCTACAGTTTCCTAACTTTTTAGATGAGATATTTCCATTTTTGTTGATCTAGAAAGTGCTTTTGGCATTTTTCCCAGCAACAAAGGTAAACTTTATTCGAGAACCCTTTTTCATTGAAAATCTTGGTCCCAAAATCCTAAAAAAATTACAACTAGTGTCCAGCTGCATCAGCTCCATTTACTGGAGGAACAAATTTGTACTTGCGCTTTGTACATCTCTACCCTAAATAAAATCCAGTGCAAGCTATTCATTTGAAACGTCACCTGATTAGAAATTAAACCCATTCTTTTTAAGATTGTTTTTGTGGCACTAATGGTCTTTAGTGTGCAGCAAGCTTACAGGAGAGGGGGGAGAAGAGAGAAAGGAGAAGTTATTCAACCAATGGCTCGTGCCAGGGTTTAAGCACAGGACAGCTGCCGTGAGCAACTTACAGCCTAACATGGAATACAAGTTTAACAACTGGTGCTCCATCACATGTTTGTATGCTGTTCTGTAAAGGCCTTGAAGTTACATTAGTAAACAACACTATGAATAGCATCATAAAGACCAAGAAACACAACAGACAGGTCAGGGAGAAAGTTTAAAAAAGGATTAGGTTATCAAACAATATCTCACAACCTGAAAATGGAAAGAGTACAGGACAACTGTAAATGTTCCAAGACATGGCCATCAACCTAAACAGACAGGTCGTGCAAGGAGGGCATTAAACAGACAAGCAGTCAAGGGACTTATGGTACCTCTGGAGGATCTATAAAGATCCATAGCTCAGATGGGAGCATATATCAACGGAGCATTTTTTACTCATGCACTACATGAATTGGAACTTTATGGAAGTGTCTCATAATTGTATATCTGTTAAATAAATTAAAACCTCCTGGAGTTTGCCACAAGTCATGTAGGTCAAAGGTCTAAAATCACAGACATGGCCCAATACTGGTTCGTCTCTTGTTCAAAACAGGGCAGAAGAGACAAAAACACATTTGATTTGTAATTTCCGTGGTACTGACGATCAAACTGTGAGAG
>JAHHUM010002449.1:160000-191149 GCA_036173005.1 Crenichthys baileyi
CTGGAGTAATAATGCCACGGCCTGGGCCCACTTGGACACCCAGATAACGCACTGATTCACCTGGAGGGATCATGTGGATACGTGATCCACCAATCTCCCATGCTTCACAGTCGTTCACCACACCCTTGTCCATGTAGAACCCGTGGCACTTCTTGGGCTGAACCCTAAGCCCAGTCATCTGGCAGAACCTCGCTGTGTTGCCAGCACGACCACCTCTAAATCAACCCTTACTGACGAGTCATTGGTGGTCAATAATATAGCACACACTGAGGGCCCTCCATGGGACTGACTTGGTGAGATCCACCCGCTCCCCCGGCTACACCAGTCCTCCACCTGGACCTGCGTACCCACCAACATGGTCTTCACCCTATGGGAGATTTTCGTATCAGGGCTGGTGGCCGTCACCACCGAGCATGTTTGGACCCGAGACAACACCCCACTAGGCTGGTCCCACCGCCCGCTGGGGAGGTTGGTTCGCCAGTTCACAACTTGTCCAACCCCAAACACGCTGGAGAGACAGCTTCGCTCACGCAGTAACAGCTCCGTCCCTAGCTGCACTGGTACCCATTTTGATAAGCCAGAAGGATGGTCCTGGCCGTAGCTTCCAAGTATTGTATTCATATCGTCGTAACCATTTATTTTGAGGCTTAGTCGGTTAAGCATGACCCAGTCTTGGGCAAGCAGACTTGGCAGGGCGAACCCGTTTCCAGCGGGACCACGAGGAGGTGCTGCTTGTAACTACTGATCCACTGGTCTTAGGGGCATATCAGCCCAGTATCTACCCCTGTTCCATGACCAGGGACCCTTGCCGGACCTCCACGGTTAGTGACTCCACCATATTCCCAGTCCCTCGGGAGCGGTACTTGGTGGGGCTCTATCCCCTAACGCCTTAAGAGAGTCATAGTTACTCCCGAATTTCTTCACTTTGACATTCAGAGCACTGGGCAGAAATCACATCGCGTCAACACCCACCATGGGCCCTCGTGATGCTTTGTTTTAATTAAACAGTCGGATTCCCCTGCTCCGCACCAGTTCTAAGTCAGCTGCTAGGCGTCAGCCGAGGCCACCCGCCCAGTGCCCGCGCGAACGAGTCCCGAACGGGCACCGCAGCTGGGGAGATCCGCGAAAAGGGCCCGGCACGTATCCAGAGTCGCCGCCGCCGACCACATCCCCACCACCGGCCTGCCCCACGGAAACCCACGCCCGCCGACGCCGAGGCGCCGGGGACATGAGCCCCGTGAGGGGTCATCTTGTATCAGTTTTCATGCAAATGAGTTTCTTGAAAGAATTATTGTTTTTAACATCAAATATATTGAAATGTAATTTATTTTCACAACCTTACACTGTAATGTCTCACAAGTGATGTATGCTTTTGCCCCATTAAACGGATGGACGCAGGTATGTCATGAAGTCCTTTTTCAAAAACTCAGTGCGAGTAAAGATTGCTGAAAGAGGGTATTAGGACCGCAGTAGACGGCACAATTTCATACTTAAAAGGTTGGGCGTAGAATGTCTAATACTGCAATGGTACAAGTAATTGAAAAAGCTAAATGTGCAGCACAAGAAACAGATACGAGTCAAAAACACATGATGTGCAAGATTTGCTGCTATGTGCCTGCAGACCAACATATCAGTGCAGCCACCTAAAATTTTAATGCAATCTATGAGCAACCAGTACTGAAAGAGAACAGAATTCATTGAACATAGGCCAGTTTAGTAAAAACAAAAGTTTCAGATATTTACAACAAAATGTGACGTATAGCTGAAATAATCTAGTTTTATTTATTACTAGTCAATTTTAACATCATCTTTAACGTTGCAGGAGGTGAAGATTTAAATCAAAAGACCGAAAGTGGAACTAAAGAGTTTATTTCTGAAGTTGGGAGTCAGGATGGTAACATTTGCTAAAATCCAAAATAAAAGCTGAATTGAAAACAGTCTGAGAAAACATTGTTCAAAGATTGTGGCCACAATAAATATACATAAAACATGAAACCAAACAACCATTTGCATAAGGTTAATGACTGATAACAACTGTGTTACTGAAAATTAAAATAATGCATGAGAAAAATGTAGCTTGTCAAAGGTGCGCATTCATATTAATTTACAACAAAAGCAAAAAAAAACCAAAAAACTCACTATACCATCCATCACAGTAACACCCCATGCATGACTTATCTGTGAATAGCAGATAATTAAACATTGTCACCAACAGTCAGCAGGGTCACCAGAAATACCATAAAACAGCATAAAAGTGCAAATAAACTGCAAAAACATGAAGCTACTATGAACCAATTATCCTCCAGTGGCACTGGATTTCAGAGCTGCAAACAACCTCAGGGTGTGTAGAAGAGCAGGGTGTCAAGTGCTCTGGAACAGGTCCAGGGTGAAGAAAACTCAGAAACACTCTCCACTGCATGAGCTGAGAAATACCCGAAGACAGAGTTGTTTAGAGGTTTTATGGATAGATAAAAGCAGCATGACACTTGGTGGGACAGATGGACTGATCTGCCCCTGGATCACTAATGGACACCAGGCAGCACTTTCATTCAGGTTGCAGTGGTGA
Source organism: Crenichthys baileyi (assembly GCA_036173005.1). NCBI lineage: Eukaryota > Metazoa > Chordata > Actinopteri > Cyprinodontiformes > Goodeidae > Crenichthys > Crenichthys baileyi. The sequence goes on from JAHHUM010002449.1 coordinate 162,567, forward strand.
GGTAGAGACACGCTGATATGGGTGGGTGTCTTACGGTTGAGCTTGATGGACCTTTACAAACTGAAATAAACTCCAAACAATTGCCTGTTTCTGGGGTAATTATTTCTTTAAGGTGGAGTGCATGAAAACATCTGTAACATTTGATTTGTTGATCATTTTTTAAGATGTGTTTTCCCCTTTAAACAAATAAGGGCTGAAATTCATTAATGGAATCGATTTACTGAGGGCTCTAATTGCTCAACAGTACAAATAAATCCTAAAGAAAAGTTTGCTTATTTAGTGGAGCTTTGAACGCCACTTAGGGCACAAGGGCTTATGATATTAAAACTGCACAGTATTTGTTTGTCAAAGGGTAGGCTATCTTGTGAAGCTACATCAAGTTGATGCCAGCATGTAACTTCATCTGGTGAAGTAAACCCAAGTTATTTGTATGAGACCCATATATGCAGGTGAGTATCTATGTTTGAGACTCTTATTTTGAAGTAAGAAAGGAACTCTTGAGCCGCTCTGTTGTTTTAGAGTAGAAAAATAACTTATATAATAACTCATCAGACTGGCCGACGTCTTCTTGGGTATTGAGGTACTAGCACAAAAGTTCAAAACAACAATGTAAAGCATGATCTAATTTCATTTAAAACAAAACAAACAAAAACAAAACACAATAAATACATCGCTGGTGCTAATATAATATTATTACTAATACAATAAGATTTTTTCTGCTAAATTTACAAAAATAAAGGTTAAAATGCTACTTTAGTCATAAGTAGTGACATAATATTAGAGTCAGTGTCGGCTAAAAAGAGTAGGTCATCTTAAAATATTGATACGTTGACAGATTACAGAAAAATATGGAATAAACACCCGCTGAATTGAATAAAAGTTGCAATAAATTTAGGTGATAATCATTACATTTACATGTCATCTATATCTATAGAGTGTCACCCTATTAACAGTAATGGATGGCTGCCTTTAGTTTCCAGTCCATAACTTTCCAAGGAGCATCTTACCCATCGATCTGTCCTACCTTAAGTTCCTGTGCAGACTGAAGTGACGACACTTTAAAAGCTAGTGTACCGAAGTGTCTTACCAGTAGAAGTTTGCTTTTTCAATGTTTGAGGTATTATCCTAATTACTTTATGCTCTTACCTGTCTCTGTTCTTTTGCATTTTAATTACTGTTAGTTAGACAAGCACCCTGTGTTTCTAAAAATCTTCAGTTTGACCTCTGCTAAATGATCATTACTCGGTCTGCTAATGGAAACATGAAACTACTGCTGCTTTTCAAACCTGCAAACCAGCATCCACTGCAGATTTTGTGCATATAATGATGCTGCCCTTTTGAACAGTCAGTATGAGAATGTTTTTATTAAACTGTACAAAATTTTAACTAAAAACAACATATTAATAGCATTATAGGGTGTATTAAATGTCATTTCTTCAATTTAACAAAGCAGTGGAGAGTACTTGAATGTTCGGTGGGTGTATTCACTGGCAAACTTATTATTTGGCCATTTATCTGTTATGTTTTCAGAGCTCTATTGAGCCTGTGTGAGTTTGATTGTGCCAGAAATAAAGATGTTCACACACAACATATGCTTAAAAAACATTGTTTCTGTGCTTTAAGTTTTGTTAAAAATCTTTCTTTGTTTCTATGACACTGTGTCATTCTTATGATAACGTCAACTAAGAAGTTATATAAAAAAAAAAGCTTTTGTTTCAGTTTGACACTTTCTGTAGCCCAGTCATTATTTTGCACTGCTGGTTCTTTTGACATATGGCATACACATTTTGCACATCTGCTGATTTAGATCTGTTATATTTTCTTTAAAAATGAGAGGAACTGCTTCTCTTTTGCCAGGCGGCATATGCCTTATCACAGATTGTTCTTTGGAACAAACTAATGCTCTCAAATGACTTTGCTTTGTCGATTGCAAGCATTTCTCCAATCTCTCCCTCTGCATGATGCTTGGGCATCACTGCATGGTGTGGTGACTGACGCAAAACCTGCTCTGATTATATTGTCTCTGTAGCCCAATAAGCTTGTAAAAACTGACTGTTGTGTATCCCCTCTGCAACGAAGTGAGGCAGCTGTTTCTAGCCTGCTTAGGCTTGTAATGCTACTCCAGATAGGACTTAATCTCTGGCAGCATCTTGCCACAAACTTTACTATAGCAACAAAATAACTGCTTGCCCATTTCTAAAAAAAATCTAGAATTTACCATCAACTTTCCTTCTTTAGCAGTAACCATGACGGACCTTATTTCACGTTGTCGCTTCACTATAAGGTTCTGTTCACTGCTCTCGGATTGGATGTATGGGTTGATTAATATTTCAACACAGGAATGGCATTGTTTATCAATAACATTTCCATCTTAGTCCTATGCCCTCCTACAACCTGGAAGACAGAGGTACACACTCCTGATTTAAACAAATACGAAATAGTATTGTTGTACTTATAGATTATTGATTAATTGAACATTTATCAAGAATTATAATTAAAATCATAATCCGATAAAATTAACTCCTTAACCAAAATCCTCGTTTATGAATTGAAACCAGAGCTGTCCTCTGGTGTTGTAATTATGGCTCAAGGCCTCTGATAATTACAATTATTAAATGTCACTGTTTAATCAACCGTTTCTGCCGAAACGTGGGGAACTTTGCCTTATTTTGACTGACAAATCACTCTTGCACAAAATAAATAAAAAAGGCCTTCTCTTTATCTACGTGAAAATTTATTAAATCAATCAGCCTGATACAATCAACTCTCCGATTCAATAATCTTCACCTACTAAAACATGCAAAGTTCTACACAAAAGGGTAAAATATCTAACTAACAAAATAAAGCAAAACAGCAGTGTGCGTGTATTGAATCAACCAGCAGTTATGGCAAAAGTGGTAATATGACAAAGGGATGTGGTGTTGAATGAAGTTTGAAAACAGTCCGCCAGATAGCGTGGCCCAGCGGGACACGGGCGGTCATAAAACCCCCAAAGCAAAGTTGTAAACTCAGCTTAGACAAAGAGTCATAAACCTTTTGGCGGCAAGTTAGCAAGCAGTAAAGTTGGAAAAAAGAAAATGGTGAATTTCACCATGAGGTTACTGTCGTAGTCCAGTATTACCGGCGCTCCGGTGTTCTCCGGAAAAGACACAACTTGTGAGACGCGGCGGCCTCAGCACTCAATACAATGTTTCATGCAAATACAATTTCATAACATCAGACTATAAGTTGCGATTCTGATCGCACTAAAAATCCTATCTCTCTCTACCCTGCTCAGACTACTTCTAATAAAGAAATCAAAGAAAATAATAAAAGATGGGTATTACTTTGTGGAGCAATTCTTCAGGGCTGCCCGCGTGAGGGGGAGAGGAGGAGGGGGAAATTTGAAATTTAACGTGCGTCCACGGTTAACTTCGGGAAGAGCGGTCAATCTTCGTCCTTTGGCCTCCTTGGCGAAAGGGAAAAAATATGATCTGACCGTCAGCAGTCGACTAGAACAAAAAAAACAAGGTGGCGATCCGTCTCCTTGAAACTCCGTGGTTTTTTGGTTACGTGTTAAACTAACACCTTCGATCAGCAAAGTTGAAATTTCTGGCCTTCTTATTCCAGGAATTTCTGTCATGAACGTTCTTTTCGTTGGCCAATGAGAGAATGTGAGTCCACGCGGGATCTCGTCTCCAGAATTGCTGCTTCAGTTGCATGGTAACACGAGGTCTCCAGCTGAAAAGCAAGCTTTAAAGCGCCCGCTTTCCATATATAACCTCGTGTGACATCAGACCTCTTGTGACGTCAGACTTGGGACGTCCCCGTCCTACCAGCCGCAGTGCCCACTTTGTAGTGGCGGACAATACTTGATACAAAATGGCAGATGATGTCGGAAGGCCTGGTGGTGTCCAGCAATGTGTAAATGGTCCAATATTCAGCAAACAAGTGGTCCAACAGTATGATACTTGTCTTACAGCCCAAATGGAAGGACATTTCTCACGCAATGTATTGATTCAACTTATGTGAGAAGCATTAACCAGAGTGACACAGCTGGTAAAATGTGTGAAAGTGAACACTCGGACTCTGAAGTGCACAAGAATTAAATTATCATCATTTTCTCTGATTTCTTCTTCACACCTGTTAGGCTTTGACAGCAGACATGCACATCACTTCTCAGACTGTTATCTTCTGTCTAGTGTTCAGTGCGGCACCATAAGAGCTGTAATCATGTGGTTTATCCTACATCTAACATGGCAACATTGTGAAATGAATGCAAGGATGCTTCAGTTTTAACAATAGGCTTACAAGCTGAAACATTGTGCAAAAGGATTTAATTGGATTATAACAACGTTTTTGAAATATGAAATCATAAGTCTTGTCAGAGGACCCATTAAAATGAACAACTTTTACCTAAAAGATGCAAATAATCCTCTGAAAACCAACATTATAGGTGAACAAGGTGAGTAGAACATTAAACCCTGCAGGGTTGTGAAAAGAGGCTCCATGGAAAGACTGAAGTGGTTCCTAAGCAACCATTTAGTGTGGGGAACTGCAGAGGACCTGTTGAAAACTGGACTATTATGAGAATTAACCCCCAGAATCACCAGAACGTTCTTTGTTTTGTGTAGTTAAGCACATATTACCAGGCACCCAGGAAAGATTACTGCATAATAAAATAAAACAGGCAACCGACTTGAGGTAATTCATTTGATTCTTTAATATTTGTCAAAATTCTTTGAAAAGTAAAGACTGGATGGTATGTACTTCTAAATACTCCATCTTTGGTGTGATTTCAAACAAAGAAGACGGTAAATGACAGCTTAAGAAATAAATAAAAAAAAGGATTTGAAGAAAGAAATAAAATCCTAAGTGACAAGCCCTTCAACTCGGTCTGCCTTTTAAAGAGAGAAGTTATAGTTGAATGTTGAAAGACGTGTCTTGAGGTTGAGTGATGCAAGCCGCGACAAGGCAGAACGGTAAACAACAGCGGCAGCTACGGATTAACAGTGTTGGCTGTGTAATGAAGATGTGTCTTTTGATTCTGCAGAATTCAAGGGTAAACACATGATGGGAACAAACAGCTACACGTCGAGAATAACTTAACTGAAATGTCTTTTTATCTTTCCTCTGTGTTGGCTGTTGGGGAAAAAAATCAGCAGAGACAGACAAACCAGCAGTCTGAGTTAGTAATAGATGTCGGACTGGCAGTGGAGAATGAATGATAATTTACAGAAACAAAAAGTTAATAAAAATCCCACGTAATAAATGAAATAGTTTCTTTATTTATTTATTTTTGTTTAATTCAGCCCTGATCTGTATTGCCACATATAAAAAAAACTGTATATGTCTGACACTTTGCATGTGAGCTATGAAAAAGGAAGAAGAAAGGATTGACAGTTACAGTACCTTACGAAAATATCGATGTCACTTAAACTCTTCAGTGTATTTTATCTGGATTTTATGTGACGAACCAGCACAAAGTGAAACAAAATTGAGATAACATATGCATTTTAAAGTTCTTTACAAATAAAAATTTTAAAAGTGTGGCACGCATTTATTTTCAGTCTCCTTTACTTTGTTAGCTCTAAATACAATCCAGTGTAACCAAATGCCTTCAGAAGTCATCTAAAGAGTAAATCTACTTGCATGTAATTTAACACCAGTATAAATCTACCTATTCTGTAGAGGTTTCAGAGGTTTTTTTAGGGAACATTAGTTAACAAACTACTGTTTAATGAAGACCAAGGAACACAGCAGGCGGACAGGTCATTGATAAGGTTGGGGTGAAGGTTGACGCAGGGTTACGTTATGGAAAAAGGATGGCACAACTATAAACCTACCAAGACATGAATGTACACGTGAACTAACAGGCCAGGCAAGAAAAGCGTTAACCTAGTGTAAGTCTGGAGAAGTTGCAGAGACTGACAGCTCAGGTGGGAAAATTTGTCATCGGTTCAACTATGAGTCATACCCTACACAAATCTAGCCTTTGTGGAGAAGTGGGAAGAAGAAGTTCCTTGCTTTTCAGCAGTTTTCAGAAACTTCTATCTGCTTAAAGGGTTAAATGAATACAGCTGACATTGTAAATTAAATTCCTGTTTGCCATGTAAGGAACACAGCACAGCAGATCTTTTCATGTAGAAAAAGGTGGTCATGATCCTTAGGTGTTTGAGTTTTGGATTTCTGCAGATGTCTGTTTTTTTCTTCGTTGTTTATATTCTCAGTGTTATTTTATTTCATCCCATTGTTTACTTATTTCTTGGTTCATTCTGTACATTTAGATATTCGCTGTTAGATTTCCTTTCTGTGTTCCTCTCTGTCCTTCCTCAGCTCTCTCCCTTCATTGATCTCAGATGTTTTGCATCTCCTTCTGATTACTTCCACCTGTTTTGCCGTACCTTTCTCCACTCTTCTCACTGTATTTACACTGTCTGGTTGTCATAGTTCATTACTGGATTCTACAGTTTGCCTGCCTGTTCCATGCCCATCTCATCCCCCATCTGCTGTTTACTCCCTGTAAGTTTACCAGTTTTTTTTTTGTTACTATTAAATACTTCAACTCACCGTGCGGCTCCCGCGGTTCTGTTTGCACTTTGTTCCTGCAAAACACCACCATTCCCTACAAAATCGGCTGACGTTGACCTGGATGCAAAGGACTGTGTGACAAAAAAATTTACACTGCAAATCACTGTGAAACATGGTTGTGGCAGCATCATGCTGTGGGAAAACATGGACAGGGAAGAAAATATGGTTGAAGGTGCAAAAGACCTGTACCTGGAGAGGAGGACTCTTCCTGCAGGACAGCAACCTGAAACACACAGCCAGAGCTACACTAATAAGGTTTATATCAAAACACATTCATGTGTTAAAATGGCCCAGTCAAAGTCCAAACATAAGCCTGTCTGAGAAGCTGTGGCATGGCTTGAAATCTAATGTTCACAGATGCTCTCCCTCTCTGTACAAAACCATGTATTCTTTTCCCTCCACTTCACAATTATGCACTGGTTTGTGTTGGTCCACCACATAAAATGTCAGGCTCTGTATTAGCATGTTCACCATCACTATAACAATATGTAGACTTAATCTCTATAGAAAGTGAAAAGCACATCTGTATATATTTGCATTCTCAAATACAGCTCCTGCAAAACCTGTCAGGATACCAGTATTTGTGTGAAAATATGTTTAAGTAGATGATAGATTTTGAAACTGTGGTATTACAATTCTGGCACCTAGAGTTACTGTATTTAGGATTTGCCATTCTAGGCTTTTGAGAACAGAATACAGAAGAGCTGGATATCCTTGTCCTCCCTGGTAAATTTGACTATTCAAGCTTTTCAAGTGCCCAAACATTTTCCAGCCAGATCCTACTCAGACTGTCTCAAACCACACAAATGAAATAGATCCTCATAACAACAAGAAAATTACCATTATTACCACCATCCAAACTCTCTCTATCTTCTATTTAGATAAACAGAGCTGTAAAAAGACTCTTCCTAGGAGATGAAGGGATAAAAAAACTTAGCTCAACTCAAGAGAAAATAAAAAGCATACAAGTATCCTGATCAGAGTCAAACGATCAACAGATCCTGTCTGCAGGTCTTCTCTAGGCTCCCTCCAGCACAGTGCAGATAGTTTTAGCCAGTGACCTGCCACAGGTAGGGGTGAGGGCAACACTTGTTAAGCCCAGTAGTCAGAAAATGTACTTCGTATCCCATCTTTTTCCTCACCCTGTTTGAAAATGCCATGAGGTTAAGAAACCGTGGTAGAAGATATGCTTAAAAAACAGATATTTACATACACTTTTTAAAAATACATACATTAAACAATTCCTGTTTTAGCTCAGTAATGATCACCAAAATTATTTCAATTTGTTTAATGTTAGAATATATTTTTTTAGAATGTAATATTAGTTACTTCGAAATTATGAAGTTTACATTCAGTAAGATTTATATGCTTTTAAGCAATTTTCATCTTCTGATTCACATTTGTGTTAAATGGAGGCACAGCTGTGGATGTGTTTGTAGGGCAAGACCTCAACACTGTTGCCTATTCTGACATCATGAAAAAAAATCTAAAGAAATCAAGAAAGACATCAAGAAAGGAATTGTGGATCTCTGCTGGTCTGGTTCATCATTACAATTTCCAGATACCTGAAGGGCCCCTTTCAACTGTTTAAATAATTATACTCACGTATAAAAAAATGAGGTAATGTTCAGCCATCATATTATTGAGTAAGGGGATGTGTTTTATGTCCCAGATGTGAGCGTGTTTTGTGGCCAATTTGAGCGCATCAATCCCAGAACAATAGATCTTGCAAAGTTGCTTGTTGGTAAAAGAGTGTCAATGTCCACACAAAAAATGAGTCCAGAGCTAAAAGATCACTTAGTGAGGAAGAAGGCATTATACCAAAAACAAAATTAAAGACAGATTACAGTTGGCAAATACACTCGGGGACAAAGAGAAAAATCTCTCCTCCAGTCTGATGAAATTAAAATAGAAGTATTTGGCTATAATGATCATGCAAAGGAATAAAGCAGACGTTCGCAATCAAACATCAAACTATTGCAAGTGTAAAAACATACTGCTCATGCGTGGGTGTTTTGCTGCAGGAGGGACTGGTGCACTTCACAAAACAGATGGAGTCACAAGGAAAGGACATAATGTGGACATATCAAAGCAACATCCTTAGCTACTATGTTAAAGCTTGGGTGCAAATGGGTCTTCCAAATGGACAATGACCCTAAGCATACCACTAAATCAAATATAAAGGGGCTTAAGGAAAATGACCTCATTGTCTTGGATTGCTTATCACAAAACCCTAATCTGAGTTCCACAAACAAATGTGTGTTCAGAGCTGAAAAGGTGCGTGGAAGCCATATGGCCTTCAATTCTGCCTCACTTACACCAGTGCTGTCAGGGGGAATGGTCCTAAATAACCTAAAACAGGAAATAAAAGTAAGGCATATTGCATCACTTCCTGTTTTCACTGTTGCACTCGGTCGATTGTTTGGGGTGTGAAGGCTCTCTCAATTTGATCTGAATTCTCTTTTTTGTGACATCTCTGACCTATTCTAACACATAAGCACGTTAAAATGCATATTTAGTGCTCCTTCACTTTACATTTGGGAACCCTCTGTGTTTCACATGGTTTTTCTCGTCGTGGTAAGGGGTTGCCAGCTTAGCTTTATCTATAGCACTACTATGGCTAACTGTTCTGTCTCTCCTGTTGTTTCTCCTTCTCTCTCTGAGTCTCCTCTTTTCTGCTCTCTGTGTCAGATTTTTAGATCTCCTTTGCCTACTTTAGTGACAATGGTACGTGTAATAAATGTTTCATTTTTGTAGCTTTGGAGGCGAGGGTGTCGGAATTGGAGGCCTGGCGATGCACTGTTCAAAAACCAGCAGATAGACGAGGCCCCAAGAGGAGCTCCCTGTAGCAGTCCTCCAGCAGATCCAGCACAGCTGGGAGCTCAGGCTGGCTGGGCATGAGCTCGCAGCCCACGAGTCACTACCAACCTGTCTGCGTTTCTAACAGATTTTCCCGCTTCAGCAACACACCCACTGAAAAGCCCTCTCAGGTAATTGGCAGCTCCATAGTCAGAAACGTGGCATTATAGACACCACCGACTATAGTCAAATGTTTGCCAGGGGTCAGAACGGGCCTGCTGGGTAAGAATAACCGTAAATACAGCAAGACTGTTATTCACGTTGGTGGTAATAACCTGTTATGCCAGTTGGAGGTCACCAAAATAAGTGTGTTCAGTGTGTAATTTGCCAAAACAATGTCAGACTCTGTAATTTTCTCTGGTCCCCTACCTAATGTGGCCAGTGGCAACATGTTTAGTCACATGCTGTCATTCAACCACTGGCTGTCTAGGTGGTGTGCTGATAATAACGTGGGCTACACTGATAATTAAAAAGGTCAATAAGATCAATAGTTAAAAAGTTGGAATCTGCTGTAGAGATCAGTGGAATAGGAAGAGGCTGGTTTAAATCTTTTTTTGTCTGACAGATTCTAGTTTGTTTACATAAATGATAAACCTTCTTCAAAGTCCAAGATTATATGTGGAATACCACTGGGTTCAGTGCTGAAACACCTGTCATTTTAGTGTGGGAGGTTTCATGGCTAAATTGGACCAGCCTGGTAGCCAGTCTTCATTGATTGCACATTGCACCAGTAAGAGCGAGTGTGAAGGTTCAATTAGCAGGGTAAGAGCACAGTTTTGCTCAAAATATTGAAATGCACACAACATTATGGGTGACATACCAGAGTTCAAAGAGGACAAATTGTTGGTGTAACGTCTTGATGGCGCATCTGTGACCAAGACAGCAAGTCTTTGTAATGTATCAGAGGCCACGGTATCCAGGGTAATGTCAGCATACCACCAAGAAGGACGAACCACATCCAACAGGATTAACTGTGGATGCAAGAGGAAGCTGTCTGAAAGGGATGTTCGGGTGCTAACCCGGATTGTATCCAAAAAACATAAAACCACAGCTGCCCAAATCACGGCAGAATTAAATGTGCACCTCAACTCTCCTGTTTCCACCAGAACTGTCCATCAAGAGCTCCACGGGGTCAATATACACGGCCGGGCTGCTATAGCCAAACCTTTGGTCGCTCATGCCAATGCCAAACGTCGGTTTCAATGGTGCAAGGAGAGCAAATCTTGGGCTGTGGACAATGTGAAACATGTATTGTTCTCTGATGAGTCCACCTTTACTGTTTTCCCCACATCCAGGAGAGTTACGGTGTGGAGAAGCTCCAAAGAAGCGTACCACCCAGACTGTTGCATGCCAAGAGTGAAGCATGGGTGTGGATGGTGTGGATCAGTGATGGTTTGGGCTGCCATATCATGGCATTCCCTTGGCCCAATCCTTGTGCTAGATGGGCGCGTCACTGTCAAGGACTACCGAACCATTCTTGAGGACCATGTGCATCCAAAGGTTCAAACATTGTATCCTGAAGGCGGTGCCATGTATCAGGATGACAATGCACCAATACACACAGCAAGACTGGTGAAAGATTGGTTTGATGAACATGAAAGTGAAGTTGAACATCTCCCATGGCCTGCACAGTCACCAGATCTAAATATTATTGAGCCACTTTGGGGTGTTTTGGAGGAGCGAGTCAGGAAACGTTTTCCTCCACCAGTATCACGTAGTGACCTGGCCACTATCCTGCAAGAAGAATGGCTTAAAATCCCTCGAGGCCCCACACATACTAATAAATTATTGTGGTCTAAAACAGGTGTTTCAGTGTCATTGTCCAACCCCTATATATTTTATATATATATATATATATATATATATATATATATATATATATATATATATATATATATATATATAAATATATATATATATATATATATATCAAGCATGGGATAAATTTCCTCTGTTGTGCCGATGATTTATTCATCATCCTGATGAATCCAACCAGTTAGATAGACTATAGTCATGTAGGAATGTCTTGAAGACATAAAAACCTGGATGACTTAAAATTTTCTGCTTCTAAATTCAGACAAGACAAATTTGTTGTCTTTGAACCGGAGTCTTGGCGCAGTTGGTATCACTGTTGCCTTGCAGCAAGAAGACTCCTGGCCATGGGTCTTTCTGCATGGAGTTTGCATGTTCTCCCCTTGCATGTGTGGGTTCTCACCGGGTACTTCGGCTTCCTCCCAAAGTCCAAAAACATGATAGTTAGGTAAATTGGTCTCTTTAAATTGCCCTTAGGTGTGAATGAGTGTGTGCAAGGTTGTCTGTCCTGTATGTCTCTGTGTTGCAATGTGATGGATTGGTGACCTGTCCAGGATGTACCCTGCCTCTCGCCCATAGACCGCTGGAGATAGGCACCGGTATAGAAGAATGAATGATTGAATTAATTCTGTAATCTGTACTATTTTTGTTAGTCTGTTATTCTAATTTAGGTAAATTATTTTACTTAAACAAATTCATATTTCAGTGAGTAGACCACTTAAAACCAAAAAATCTGAAAGGTGTGAGGAAAGCCTGCCATAGATCTCAGAGAAGGAAGAGTCTTATTCTGTGGAATAATCATGCTTGAGACCCTGGATTGACTCTTTTTTCACCTTCCTTCTTCTGCTGACTTTGTCCTTTGCTGATGAATTTGTAATTTCTGCATATTTTTTGAGACTCTCAGAGAATATGACATGACAACGGTATTTGAATGCATGGAAATGGAAATCAGTTGAGATATTCACCCTCCGTCTGTGCTTTTTTTTTATGACACACTTGTTTATTTCTCCATAAATGTGTATTTCTGAAAAGCTTAAACAATGGGGTCTTCGAAGGTTTGCATCACTGCTGGAGTGTCCATTTACTGAAAAGTGTTTTTACAGACTTGCTGTTGTCACATTTGTTCAGCCCCCACATAGCCAGTGGGATAAACACTGCCAGATTACGACCACGGTAACTGGCCTGCCCAGGCCCCTGCCCTTGCCGACCACCCGACCCCCATAGCACCTGACCTAGACATTCCTTCCTGTAGTTGGTAGGCCCACATAGAGAGGGCTTCAGATACCTTCTTAGGGCTACAACTGGTCTAGGAGTCAAGGGTTGATCCCTAGGCACAGACTGGGAAGGTTCTCACACAGGGTTGGATTCAGGAGGGTGTCATGGTCTCCCTGACCCTGGTCATGATTTGCCTGTTGTAGTGGGCTTCTTGCGTTGGGGTTTGGATCATTCTTAGACCAAACCCTCCCTCTGAGACCAGTTTGCCATTGCAGCAGCTGCCAGCGGCTGAAGCCCTAGAAAAATTTAGCCCTGGTCAGGATACTTGCTCAGTGCCTCCTTTTTGAGATTTTCCTGTCAACTGGGAGACCCAGAATTCACCAGAAGGACCATAAGCCATGTAATTCTCCAAATTGAGCAAGAGAATGTCACCATGACCTTTAAAAAATAATTGTTAGAGACTGCAAAAGACTTTAGGCTGTTGCAGAGGCTCATCTTCCAGCAGGGCACATATAGCCAGAGTAACAATGAAATGGTTTAGATCAAATCATATACTGTATGTCTTAAAATGGCCCAGTTAAAATCCAAAAATAGGTACTTACTGAAAATCTGTGGAAACATTTGAAATGGCTGTTTACAGGTACTCTCCATCCAGTCTGAGAGGTTGAAAACAAATGCATGTCACACTTTTCAGAATTTTATTTAAAAAAAAAATCAAAACACATATACCCTTTTCTTATCACTTCAGGATTGGACACAACTTAATGTTGTCTTAAACAAAATCCCTGAAGAATGCATTGAGGTTTGGGGATGTAAGGTGACACAATGTGAAAAAAGGCAAAGTAGGGGTACGAATTTGCAAAAATACTTGGATGAAAACCCAAAACACATAAAACCCTTACAGATCAATTTCTACGTCATTATTCTTACAATAAATTGGAGCTACATCAAGACAAATAGAAGATCCCTCATCATATTAGTGCTCATAAGCCAAGCTTCAAAATAGACTTTTTCAGTCCTGATTAATTATCATGACTGCTTCTACAAAAAAGTGATTTTGAGGCCACGGTATAATCAAATGAACCTCTACTTTTTGAGAGTCTTGATTCAAAGGAAGGCTTTAAATTATTTTAATGCAGTAATTTTCGCTTCCTTTCATCAGATGAGGCCATTGATGGCACACAGCTACATTTTAATTTGCCAGAGAGGGATAATTCCCCTCAATGATTTAAATCACGCATATTTTAAATTCTGTTTTATAATAAACAATGGCTCTTCATGTATTTATGTTCATTGACTGTAGCTAAATACTATGACTCATATTATGTCTACAGGCGGCTGGAAAAGGTGACAGGAGCATTAAAAACAAAAGGAGAAAGTTCACCTAATTAATTTATAATTTTCTGCAATATCTGCTGTACTGTGGGCCAAAATGTCTGCCACAGTAGAAGAGATTAGTAGATCAGAGAAAGATGCATTTAATAGTTGCTCTGGGTTATGTAACCATAGCTTTCTTACTCTTGTTACCTGAGCCTTTAATACACTATTGTTATTACTATTTTATCAAAATAGCCTTACTCTTGTGTTTAGATTTTCCCTCAGTAGTGGCAGACTGTGGTAACACCACACTGTACTGATGAAATAAAGGGCAAACTTAAACTGCTGAAGCTCCAGGCGATGTTTTGAAACTTCTACCTGAAAAACAACCTCAGAATCAGTCAGTAACAACTCCACAACTGTGAGACCAAACTAAAATGGACTTTGACTCTATGAACAAGAGACACTTGACAGAATACTAAAATTACATTTACTGTGTGCTTATTTGCAGTGCTGTAAAGACTATAGCAGTCCCCTTACAGATTTATTCTGCGTTTGCTTTTTTTTTCACATTTAAAAGTTTCAGATTAACCAATTTTTTCAAATGATGATTACATTTATTGAGGGAAAAAAGCTATCTAAGCCAAACTGGCCCTGTGTATATCTCTGGAAGCTGAGAATATTCCCATTTTAATCTAATCAGGAATCAGATAAATATAAGTAAATAAGTAAATAATAGCTCAATAGCTCAGTAGTTGCTCCTGTTATAGTGTAGGAATAATGCGCATAAAGTAATGTCACAAGCTTTTACAACACGTTTTTACACTTTTGTACATTACATTTTGTGTGAAATGACTTTTACTCCTATCCCAATGATTAATATTTTAAATGGACTTTACCTTAAAGACACTGTTTGGTTGCCATTTCTTGCTCTAAACACTGTCTGGTTTTGCACAGACAAACTTTGTTTCAATTCAGCAATTAAATGCAAAAAACACTGAACAGGAAAACATCTGTTCTTGAAGCATTTGACCTGCTATTTAGAGACAGGGACAGAGTGAAGCCTCTGCAGAGAGAGCTAAAGTTGAAGACTGAGGAAGGGAAACAAGCCTACAGACAGAAACTGGAACATCAGCTGCAGCAGGATGGAGTCAAGCAGGTCTAGGCATGAGAAAGATTACAGGTCTGGAGCAGAGACGTGGACTCTGCCTGATGGGGACCAGGGGCAGGCTGATGGGTTGAATATCTTCTTAAATCGTTTCCACAGCTTTTCCCCTTCAAGCCAGCTCCCTAGGGTGCTTACTCTCCCCACTGTAACATCTGTTCCCCTCTGTGTCATCCCTTTGACTCAAACCCCCATCTCCACCAGCTCGGTCTCCTTACTCTGCCCCCTCCAATTTAGAACCACTGTCCCAGTCCAGCACCACGGCCCCATCCCTAAACACATGTAGAGGTCTCCCATCTGCCCATCTGCACACCTACAACACTTCACGAATTTTAGGTGAAGAGAGTACTTGATAGACTAAAGCAGATAAAAATGATTGGTTCTGATGGAATCAGCCTAAAACTTCCCAGAACCTGCTCCCGATCTCTAAAACCTGAGCCTGAACCTACAAAAAGTCCCTGGACTATGGAAAACATCTTGCGTAGTTCCTGTCCCAAAAAAGAAACTCCCTGCCAACCCCTGTGAGGTTTTTGAGAGGCTGGTCCTCTCCTATTGAGGCACAGGATGAAGAGGCACATAGATCCACTACAGTGTGCATATCAGGTCAACATTGGAGTAGATGATGGTCACCTGGATTCCACTGATGAGGATTGTGTTCTTCCACTTCTCAAGTGCCTTTAACATCATTCAGCCATACCTGCTCGGTGAGAAGATGAGGATAAAGCAATTGGTGCCACAGTACGTTTGCCTGAATAACTGTATCTCTAATAAAATCCTGAGCAATACTGGGGCTCCTCAGGGGACTCTCCTGCCCCCTTTCCTCTTCACAATCTAAACATCAAACTTCCAGCACAACACAGACTCCTGCTTTCCACAGAAATGTTCTGATGATTCAGCAACTGTAGGTTGTATCAGGGGTGGATCTCAGGTGGAATACAGGGGCATGCTAGTGGACTTTGTGGACTAGAGCATCCTCAGCCACCTTCAGCTAAACATCAGTAAAACCAAGGAGATGCGATCAATTTCAGGAAGAAGAGGTTTACACTGTCTCCAGTTACGATTCCACTCGTGGAGGTGGAGGTTGTATTCAGTTACAAGTACCTGGGTGTGCAGCTGGATGGCAAGCTGGATTGCATACCCAGAACCAGAACCAATCATGGAGAAGCAGCTTTTAGTTCTTATGCTCCACTAATCTGGAATAAACTCCCAGAAAACTGTAAAAGCGCCGAAACCCTAAATTGCTTTAAATCAAGATTAAAAACTTATTTGTTTAGAGTGGCCTTTGAATGTGTTATCTAATCTGCTTTTATATAAACGAAGCTTGGTGCAGAGACATAAAAGTGCTGGGGAAAACATGTAGTCCGGATCTGGAGTCATTTTCCATAATCTGTAAACCGTTTTACTCACCGAGAGAGTTTTCCTCGTTCATAATAATCGGCTCATATTTTCCTCCGCATGGCTGCACTTCTGCCGCGGAAAAACATCTTGCTGAGCTGATTACAGACGTGGAGAAAAAACACCCTGACTCTTTCATCATAATACTGGGAGATTTTAACAGCGCAAACCTCTCTAATGAGCTCCCAAAATACAGACAGCATATTAAGTGTCCCACCAGAGACAAAAACACACTGGACCACTGTTACACAGCTTTTAAGGACTCATATCATGCTGTTACCAGGGCTGCTCTGGGACTTTCGGATCATTGCCTTATCCACCTCATCCCAACTTACAGACAGAAACTAAGAGCTTCCAAACCCGTGGTTCACACTGTTAAAAAGTGGACTGAGGAATCAAAGCAGACACTACAGGCCTGCTTTGAATGCACAGACTGGACTGTTTTTGAAACCTCAGCCACTGATTTAAACGAACTAACTGATGTGGTGACATCATACATCAGTTTCTGTGAGAACATGTGTGTACAGACCAAGACCTTCTGCACCTTTGGGAACAACAAGCCATGGTTCACTCCACACCTCAGGAATCTGCGCAGGGACAAGGAAGAACCTCACAGCAGTAGAGATTGGGTGCGGTACAGGCAGGCCAGGAACAAACTAACAAAGGAGATCAAAGCAGCCAAGAGAAGCTACAGTGAGAAGCTGAAAAACAGCCTTTATACTGGTGACACTTCGGCTGTATGGACTGGTCTGAGAAACCTGACTGCCTACAGAAGCCCCACCACCCTTCCTGAACAAAGTCCTCGCCTGGCCAACCGCCTGAATGGCTTGTACTGCAGACATGAAAAGAAGCCGTTCACACCTCAAACCAACTCCTCCACATCCCATTCAGGAAAAAGTTCGACCAGCAAAGCAACCAACCCCCTACCTTCAGATCCTCTGCCTGCACTAAAGATCTCTGAGGATGATGTAAACAGGCTCTTTCAGCGCATGAAAACAAAGAAAGCTGGAGGACCTGATAACGTCTCCCCATCATGCCTGAAAGCCTGTGCAAATCAACTCGCTCCAATCTTCACCCGGATCTTCAACAAGTCACTGGAGAAGTGTGAGGTCCCCTCCTGCTTCAAACGATCCACCATCATCCCAGTGCCCAAGAAACCCACCATCCTAGGATTAAATGACTACAGGCCTGTAGCCCTGACGTCTGTGGTCATGAAATCCTTTGAGCGGCTGTGTTGAAGCACCTGAAAGACATCACAGGCCCTCTACTGGACGCCCTGCAGTTTGCGTACCGAGCAAACAGGTCGGCAGATGATGCTGTTAACTTGGGTCTACACTTCATCCTGCAACACCTCGACCACCCAGGGACCTACGCCAGGATCCTGTTTGTAGACTTCAGCTCGGCCTTCAACACCATCATACCAGACATCCTCCACCAGAAGCTCACCCAGCTCAACGTCCCAGTCTCCACCTGTCAGTGGATCAAAAGCTTCCTGACGGACCGACAGCAGCAGGTGAGACTGGGGAGCATCTTCTCCCGAACCAGATCAATAAGTACTGGTGCCCCCAGGGGTGTGTTCTATCCCCACTCCTCTTCTCCCTGTACACAAATGACTGCACCTCAGCGGACTCGTCCGTGAAACTCCTGAAGTTTGCAGACGACACCACTGTCATTGGACTGATCCAGGACGGTGATGAGATTGCATACAGACAGAAGGTGGATCGGCTGGTACACTGGTGTAGTCAGAACTGCCTGGAATTAAACCCACTCAAGACTGTGGAAATGGTGGTGGACTTTCGGAAAACACCACCTCCATACACCCCCTCACCACCCTTCAACAACACCGTGTCGGCTGTGGATCACTTCAGGTTCTTAGGAACCACCATCTCTGAGGACCTGAGATGGTCTTCACACATAGACACTGTTCGGAAGAAGGCCCAGCAGAGACTGTACTTCCTGAGGCAACTCAAGAAGTTCAACCTTCCACAGGAGCTGCTGGTCATCTTCTACACTGCCATCATTCAGTCTGTCCTGTCTTCATCCATCTCCGTGTGGTTCGCTTCATCCACAAAACAGGACAGGTCCAGACTGCAACGAACAATCAGGACTGCAGAGAGAATCATCAGGGCTGACCTTCCCTCCATCCAAGACTTATACAGGTCTAGGGTCAGGAAAAGAGCTGCTAAAATCTCTGCAGACCCCACACACCCTGCACATAAACTGTTTAGAGTTCTGCCTTCAGGCCGACGCTACAGAGCGCTGTTCACAAAAACCAGCCACCACAGAGACAGTTTCTTCCCCCAGGCTGTTTCTCTGTTGAACATTCAATAAAATACAAAACAACAGCATACAGATGTTGCAAATGCACCTTTTTATTTATATATGTGTATATTGTACATTGTAAATATGTATATTCTGTAGTGCAAAAAAAAAAAAACAAAGAGCAAAGTGTACCGGAGTCAAATTCCTTGTTTGTATGTACAAACTTGGCAATAAAGCTGATTCTGATTCTGATTCTGAAATATTATTAGTTAAGTTTTCAGTCCAATTTTCCTTTCATTTTCTTATCCATCATTCTATTCTCTTTATTTTTTAATTACCTCTGTTGTTTGATTTTCTGTATAATTGTAATGTTTTCCTTATGTAAAGCGCCTTGAGTGCCTTGTTGCTGAAAAGCGCTATATAAATAAACTTGACTTGACTTGGTCCAGAGACGCAGAGACAGTGTAGGCAAATGCCCATGAAGGCAAAGTCAAAAAGTTAACTGGCATGAGCAGATTCCTATGAACTGTCTTAGATCGTTCTGTCACAGGATGACGGATAACATAAGTGTTCAGTTCACTATTCTTATGCGCCACAGTGTAGACCGTTTCCTCCCAACAATCGGCCAGTTTCCTTTTTCCCCCATTCCCCCTTGTTAGCCAACAGAACTCTGTCTCCCTTCTCCAAGGAATGTCCCCTAACCGTTCTGTTATACATCTTCGCTTGTCTTGATTGCTGCTTTTCTGCATGCTGCTGAGCCAAAGTCATTGCTTCCCTGAGATCCCTGCCCAATGACTGAATATATTTGTCCATGTCGATGGTATCTCCATCCAAGAGAACGCTCTCAAACATCACATCGACAGGTAATCTTGGCGTTCGACCAAACATCAGATAGAACGGTGGAAAACCTGTAGTTTCATGTACCGTACAATTGTAGGCAAAAGTCAGTGTGTTTAACATATGAGGCCATTTTGCCTTCGCCAGAGGAGGTAAAGCACGAATCATGCTACCCAGGGTGCGATTTAGCCTCTCTGCCTGACCATTTCCTGAAGGATGGTAAGGTGTGGTGTGAGATTTACGAACACCAGCCATCTGAAGTAACTCAGCAATGAGGGAGCTCTCAAAATTAGCCCCTCTGTCAGAATGAATGCAAGCTGGAAACCCGTATATGGAAAAGAAATTATTCCACAACACACGAGCCACGGATTTAACAGACTGATTTGGGCATGGGTAAGCACATGCAAGCCTGGTAAAATGGTCTGTCACCACCAAAACATCAACAGACTTGTTAACATCCTCCGCTGACCACAAATCAATACACATTAATTCCAGTTGTGCTGACGTTACAACAGATACAAGCGGAGCTCTAGCCTCGGGTTCAGGTGCCTTACTCAAAACACATCTTTTACAGTGACTCACATATTCCCTGACATCGCGTTCCATCGTATCTCAGTAGAAGCGTTGTCTGGCAAGCCACAATGTGCGCTGCTGACCCTGATGACCTGCATCATCGTGTACCCCCCTCAACACCTGGTCACTCAAAGCCACTGGAGCAACGTGCTGGAACACTTTCTTTTTACTCATGACATGTTTAGAAACACAGTACAACACGCCCAGCCGGGTCATGAGTTTACCTCACTGTCTCAGTGTATGGTTTGTCTCCCGAGATTCATATGTACGCTCACGTCGGGATGGGCGACTGCCCCTGTTCACATAAAATGAAACCCGACTGACCACTGGGTCCTGACATTGCTTATCATACAACTCCTCATGAGGGAAAACAGGCAATGGGCACTGCCCTGTCAGCACCAGCTTCTCCAGCTGTTGTGTGTAACAGGTTGCCCTCATTTTTGCACCTTCACTCCAACAATGGTGAGAGTTGAATAATGCCGACACCTCATCACGAGAAACTCTCCCAGCATGGTCATTGAAGTCCACACTACCTGAGACAGAGTCCATTCGTCGGAGAAACATATTTGCGCTTCCCCACCACAGAATCATCCCTTGAAAGACGAAACATGTTTTGAACATCATCCACCAACAAACCTCTTGCTTCCTCCAGCAAGGTTCTCACACGGAGTCCTAGTCAACTGATGCATTACTTTGTGATGAACAAATGGCTCCCTGCTCAACGCATCAGCGACAACATTCCGCGGACCCGGAAAATACTGAATGTCAAAATCAAAGGGGGCTAACTTGGCCACCCACCTCTGCTCACAAGCATCTAGTCTTGGCTTTGTAAATGTACTTCAAAGGATTATTGTCGTATGATTATTGTACTTTATCAGTGTCTGTAGCTATTCCATCTCTTGTAACAATGTGACCCAAGAACTTTAATGACTTTCTCAGAAACTGACAATTAGATGGAGACAGCTTTATATTATGTTCCCTTAACCTCAGAAACACAATTTCTAGCCTCTGCAGACTTTCCTCTTCAGACTTGCCAAAAACCAGCAAATCGTTCAAATAACACAGCTGTTAGACTGTCATGAAAGCTGTCCACCCTCCCCACATTCTGTTGTACCTGTTGGTCCAAGGCACCATCAAAGTCCTCCAAAGCAATGCATGGATACACGTCTGCCACTTTAGTGTTCCTTTTCAACAGAATGGGACACATAGTGGGATTGATCATCTTCATGGGAAGCCACCCACCCCCCCAAAGTGGAGTGACCACTCTGCCAACCATCACTCTACGGTGCACGCAGCGTGAAGTGCTCGGTTCAACAATAACAGCACTCCCCACCGAGAGCTCAGTCTTGGGTGGGAGACGACCCCATACCACATGCTCACTCATGGGTTCAAGAGTCACAGCCTGCCTTAGTTTAACAGTCCCAACCTTTTCTGGGATTTCCTCCCCTCTCCACCTCTCAAGATTGGCCAAAACCCTGACAAACTGACTATTATCATCAGGACAAGTGGAATCAGGTTTGCTCAATATCCGCCAATACGCCTCATCAGACTTAAACCGTTTGATAAGTGGTTTCATCACATTTGTGCCAACAGTGAACTCATCAACCTGACCCTCAACCACTAGCACTGGTACCACATAATCAAAACCGAAAGCTTCAGTTTCATCTCACAGATGCCCACCGGAATAGTCTGTTTGCCACCACATCCAACAAGGACAATGTCAGTGGGGGGAATTACATCCCCCATCACAACTCCTGCCTTACGTAACTGAGGGATCATGTCTGCACGTACGGATGTAGCCATAGATCCGCTATCCAGCATTCCCTGCAGTTCAAGCTTCACGCCAGCCAGCATGAAAAACAATCCATCGCTGATGGGAGCTTTTGCCACATTTTGGAAAATAAGACTTTTGTCTTTAGGTACTGTGTCACAAGCCAGCATATACACAGTTTGAATGTCATCATCACAGTTGGGGAAACACCACCAAGGCCCACACCATCCCCCTCTAAATGAGGGCCCTCTAGTTTCCCTGAGGCAAATCAGTTTGCCCCTGACCAGCCACATGCATTTGAGGTTTTTCATTCTGATCACAGTGAACACTGATGTGCTCTGGAGCGAAACATCGGAAGCATAGTCCTTGCATCCTACAGTGCGACCTAAAGTCATGTTGCCAAGCACCACAAACCTGGCATTTCCTTGAGCGCTTAGGGATCCGCTTGTTGGATTCATTGTTAAAGGCCTGGGTGTTGCTGATCAGAGCTGTCTCCAGCAGACTCAAAACTTTGTCCATTGTGGTGTCCGCCATAGCTGACTGTGAACCCTCTGTCTCTGGAACACTTCTGGAACTGGACCACACATTTTGTTCATTGACAGTCACCTTCTCATCCCGTAGTGTGGTAGCCACTACTTTCTGCTTACCACAGCCCTGACCAACCATATACTGCCTGAAGTACTCATCTAGATGGTCCTGTATTTCACTGGCCGTCCACTCACGCGAAGGCTTGCTCTTGAAAACCAGTGCTAATTCTCTTTCAGGACAATGACGAATAAACATGAGAACCAAGTGTAAACTCCGGTCAGTCATTGGGTCACCATTACTAGCCAAGCGGTGTTCAGCAACCTCCGCAGCTTTGTTAAGTCGAATCCAGTAATCAAGAGGGCCCTCGTTTGAGTATGGTGTGACACCATAAAAGTCAGCTAGAGGCAGATCTGAGTGAATAGTGTCACCAAAATGTTGCCTGAGAATGCCAAAGATAACAGAAACAGACACATCTGCAGTATATACATTACTACGCATCCACACCCTAGTAACATCCCTTGCCCTCCCCATCAGTCTATTTATAACTACTTCAACCTGTTCTGTATTTGTGCAAGTTTTCTGCTTAAGATAGGTTCGCATAAGATCCTCCCACTCAAAAACAGAACACTTGTCAGATTCATCACCCCTGAAATAAGGTGGAACATCAACATCAGACCTTAACACAAAATTAAGTTTTGATGCATCAATAACAGTAGTGCCACCTTGAAATGACTGAGACGTGTCATTACGATGATCTGAAAGTGAGACAGATGAAGGCTCTGACACAGTTTTCTGGATCAAAGATGTCTTAATGGACTCACCTATTTCTGACCCAATGGACCTGATTAGATCAGCCAGCTGGGAAGAGGCTACTTCTCCATCAGTCGTAAGTGCATTAGAGGATGAAGGAACCACTGGACTCATGCCCGGAGAGAACCTCAGAGGTTGACTAACTAGATCATTAGACCTCTTCAATTTTGTCCCCTTAATCCCAGCAAGGTTTGAACCAAAATCCCCGGACTAACTGGAGTAGACTGCATGCCAGGCGCTAGCCGCAAGACCCCTCTCCCCCTACCAATGGATACGTCCCCATGACTATGTGATGACTCCTCTTCTGCATTCCGGTCCTCCAAGAGAAGTCCTCAGCGTGCCTCTTTGTGTGAAAAAAAACCCCAACAACAATAGGAGGTGCACAGCGTAAAAATAAAACCAAACATAAAACAATAAACCCCAACCCAACACTGTCCAAAACAGTCCACGGTAACAGCGTGTCCCCAGGGTAGATATGAACAGAAGACTCGTCATCTGCACCACCGGTGGTCGGCTCCTGCTAACCAGTCGAAGGGTCACGGCACCAGTTTTGTAACAGTGTTCATTCTGCGTTGTGTCTTTTGTTGAAATAAGCCAGACCGCAGCTGATGTGAAAACACCTTTATTGATTTTGCCGCGTGCGCCAATACGACAAATACAAAGCAGTCAGACAGGCTCCTCAGTGTTCTCCACAGCGCCTTCTCCCACAAGCTCCACGAGAAAAGAGACGCAAAAGGCGTGTATAACAGAACACATGAATTACATGGCTAAACAGAAATATTACAACAGGAATAATAACTAATCCCAACATTTGCTTCACAATGTTAAACATTACATTGATAACATTAGAACTTACATAAGCAAACAAAAAAAAACATCCCCCCATACATTGAAACCTCACATACCTGCGCCAATACGACAAATACAAAGCAGTCAGACAGGCTCCTCAGTGTTCTCCACAGCGCCTGTTCAGACACCAAGACTGCTTTCAAAACATGGCCGCTACACTTTGTGATACTAGCCGACTAGCAAAATTTCCTGCAGCGCAAGAGCTGCTAAACAATAATTCACCATTAATATCCTAAAACACATTAAATACAAATAAAATTAACATTTCTACACCAGAAGTTACCCACGATTGTTCCGCAGTGGAGCTTTTGTCTTTTCAAAGTAAAAGTTACCGCTGCCTGTACAACTTCCTACAAACTAACTGTTCTACAATCTGGTGTAACAACATCACACTGCTACGTAAGCATCATGGATTTTGTAATGTCTGTCTGCTGGATCCTCTGAGACCAGATCCTCTTAACTTTTTTGTCCCAACACCCCTCAGGATCTTTTAAGAAATTTAAAATGGAGGTCTTGCTGGGTCCAACCTCAGGTTCAATTAAGTGCTGCAACAGGTCATGCTTGTGCAGCTCCTGAAACTTTCAAAGCCTGTTCTCTTTTGCCATCAGGGGCTCATGAAAGTGTGAACTCTGACAGAAAAAACATGAAAGACAGATTTAAGCACAGATCTTTACTTTTTTGGAAAATGTTTTTTTTTCCTTTTGTTTAGATCATAATTAGCCTGTTTCAGTTAGAAAATTAAAATGCAGTTTTAAATTACTTGCCTTGTCTATTTGTTTTGTCTCTTACTGCTGCTTCTTCTTTTTGCATTTTGAAGCTCTAACTACAGCCAAAATATGATCCAGCAGCACAAAATACGAATACTTATGTAATGTTTTTCCCCAGTCTTGAGATTTTGATCAGGAGTGTACACCCAGGCAAAAGGAAAATTAAGCTACATAAAGTAGTAACATGAAAATCGTTTTAACAATATATATTTATCACTTTATAGCAAAACACTTTTCACATTCTTACACTATAAATATTTGTTATATTATACAGTACAAACATGAAAACGATAGTGTTTAAACAATTAAGCTTTCACGTTAAAACATGATACCTTTCATTGTTAGAACATAATAAATGTTTACCTTATAACATAATGAAGTTGACAATGGTGCAGATAAGAGGCTGAGAAAATCTCTGGGTCACTGTAAAGGATTTCACTGTAAAAAAAACAGTAAACTACTGGTAGCAGGGACGCCAGTAATTTACTGTTAAAATGAATTACAGTAAATGATCTGTAAAAAAAACACTGTAAAATGAATTACAGTAAAGTTACAGTAAAATAACAGTAAATTACTGTTAGGCAAGGCAACAGCATTTTACAGTTATTTTACGGTTCATGTACTGTAATTTATTTTAAGAGTATATTACTGTAATTGGATTACATCACTCTCTTAGATCACTAAACCAACAGTACAGCCTACTTTTCTCTAGTAACCAATGAATTGAAAAACGTAAGACTGTAGTACCAAAATAGTCATATAAAAATAATAACAGCAGTCTTCTCCTTCGTTTTTAGGCTGCTCCATTCAACTGTCACCACAGCAGACCATCTGCCTCTATCTCACCCTATCCCATCCATCCCCTATATAGTTACACAAATCAACTCCATGTCTCCCTTCACTACATCAATGCATCTTCTTTGAGGTCTTCTTCTTCTGCCTGACAGCTCCATCTTCAAAAATATTTGTCCACTATCCCTCTTCAACATGTCCAAAGCATCTCAACCTGGCCTCTCTAGCTTCACTATTCCTCTGATCTACTCATTTCTAATCTTGTCCATCTTGTCACATCCAACAAAAATCTCAGCATTTTCATCTCTGCCACTTCCTGCTCAGTCTCACTCTCACTAAAGCATACATCATAGTAGGTCTCACTAGAGATGCACACTAATTGTTTTTCACAACCAATGTTGATAACTTCATGCTTCTCATAGTCGATAATTACAGATAAAACCACATTTTTTAATGTAGTTTATATACAGTCAAAAATTTTGAGAAAGGCTATTGGTTTTCACAAAGTTTGCTGCTTCAGTACATTTAGAGCTTTTTGTTAAATGTTTCTATCTGATCTCTTTTCAGAACATTCTGGAGTATATATAAACTGCCATAATAAAAAACTGAGGCATCACACTTTGTGAAAATATTTTTGTCATTCTCAAAACGTCTGACCAAGGCTGAACACACCTGAGGGTACGAAAGCCTATATGTAGTAAGCAAAGATGATTTTACCATTATAGCTCTGCCCTAACCAAATATTCAACATGTTTTCAATTAACTTCCAGTCTTGTCATTGTGTTTTCTTTCTTTTTCTCTCCTCTCTAAAACGAACCTCACTTCTTATTACTAATTCTCTGCACTTCCTGATCCACTATCTGTCCCACATCTGTTCTCTTCTCTGATTTCCTTATTCATATTAAAGCAATCATATTTTAAATATTTCACACACTTCAACTGCTAGTACTGCTCTTACTGTCATTAGTTTAAGAATTACTTTAAGTGCCCACAAGTACTCAAACAAAAACTATTATCAAGGTAGTTGCAAAGTGTTGCTACAGTGTTATAGGACACTGCTATGACAGGCACACCAATATAAATTTTATAAGCAGAGTACTGAGTGTGCTGTTTTACTGGCACAGAAACAAGCACATAATAACAACATTATGACAAGACAGTTGTGACCTACCTAGACGAAGTCCCACTCGAAGTCCAGCAATTTCTTTAACAGCGTGGCAACATGCGGGTTGACAGTCGCGGGCCTTTTCTGAACCACCTTCCCAGTCCTCTTAGACATGACCTTTCCACGGGTGGCTTTGCTCCCTCTGTCTGGATTTATGCCGATGAACCGTCTTAAAAAACAACAATAGAAGAAAATTACAATAGTCAGTGGCAAGATTGTGAGTCTGGTGCCTTAATTGATATTTGGCGAAACAATACAATTCAAAACAAATTAATGTTCCCAGTAACATACAGTAGTCACAACTGTTTGCATTCACTAATCTGCCTCCAATAGGTCGCAAGCTATCCTGCTATATTGGTATATTAGGTTCTTGAGTCATTTATAATAGTAATAGCTACCTTTGAATGAATTCCAGGGTCTGGGAGACCTCGTCCTGATACTGGAGGTTGAAAACATAGAACACCGCAAAGAAAGCCGCAAGTCCTGACTGAAATGTTGGCTGAATGCTCTGACAAATCACATGGCTCTCAATGCTGATCATCCACTTGCAGAGTGTGTGGATCTGATTGCCTATAAAAGAAATTTTGGAATTAGGATGAATCTACAGTAAAGAAATATAAATACACCATGAGGGAGATGGCAAGATTTTTCCCAAAAAATCTAAGTAAGTGAATTTGCCTGGATTGTCAGATCATGGAAGTTTGCAAGGATAGAAATTATCTTCAGTACTTGAACTCACATTTCAACTCGTATTGTGGTAATTTCAGTTTTAGTTAAGCAGAATGTATTTCCATACAAAAGCTACAATGAAGTTATTGTGTTTTATTATGGCATGCCAGTTATGCTGTAATTTCATAGTTTACTAGTTTGTATTCAAGGGTCTTTGTTTTGCTCCAGCCACGTTTTTGTTCTGTCTATCAATTAACTTTATTCGGTTCACCTGCTCCAAGCTAATCTGTCTCCTTGCTCAACCTGGTTCACGCTCCATAAATACACACCTGTTCAGTTATGCGGAAACATTTCTCTCTAAAGAAACATTTCAGATCATGTCACCTGTGTCCTGTTGATCATGCCAAGCCTGTCTTGCCAGTCTGCCCATGTCTGTTTTGCCTGTCTTGCCTGCCCGTTTATTGTTTTGGCTCCTGCCTCCTCCTGTGAGTGAGTTTTTGTTTTTTGTTATTAAATCTTTTTCACCGTCATGCTGCCTGTTTGTCTGCACACATATGGTTTGTCTGCACACATTATTAAATAAAGTTTTTCTTGTAATGTACACCAAAATACATACCAAGCAAAATGAGCCGAGGACTGGCTGGTAGAGTGAAATTCCTCTCAACATCAGCAGGTGTAGCAAAGTACAATCACAAGAATCATTCGACAATCAATGATGAATACTCACATCAGCAAAAATCATCAGTCCATCTGTGCTTTCACCAAAGTGGGCCATAAGCAGCTGGACCACATGGAAAGTGAGATCCCCATCCAGACCCTGGGAAACAATAGCCTGGACATCATGGTGGCTGGACTGGGTTCTGAAATATTCCACAATCACTCGTCCACACTGCTCAATAGAACGCTCCAAAACTTGCATTACGTTGACATCTGTCAGAAGCCCAAAATGAGCATAGATACCACACTGGGTAAAAAGGTATGGCCAATTTATTCTCAGATCCTCAGTGGAGGATGCTGGCATTGCATTTATGTGGGCACGCTGAAGGCTGTATGTCTTCTCCATGAGATTTATCACCTCCGCCCTCTTTCCTCCATTCAAGCCTTCCTGCTTGTAAAATGTTTTCCATTCGATATCGTTCCTCTTCCAGCAGTCTCGTCTGATGGTTGTTCTGGCTGGAATCGTGTACAGCCGTAGGTATCATTTGTCCCCTGTGGGGCCTATTCACT
>JAHHUM010002450.1:0-47356 GCA_036173005.1 Crenichthys baileyi
TACGTGACTTTTTGTGAAGTGCCTTGAGACGACATGTGTTGTGAATTGGCGCTATATAAATAAACTGAATTGAATTGAATTGAATTGAATTGAATTTTCATGAAAAATCCAATTACATTTATGGAAAGGAAACATTGATCAAATATTTTAAAAAGTAAATTCATGCCACTGAAATGAACAATTTGTTGAGATATATGGTCATAAATCTCACTAAAAAGGCTTCCAGACGACTCCTTATGTAGAAGGGGAAACCCTGCAGTAAACTGACTGCTGCTACAATGACAGCAACACAGACAGCAGCCAAGAATCTGATGTTCCTGTAGATATATTTCAGTCGCCGTCAGAGAGACGCGGCAGAGTCAGGAGAAGAAAGTCAGCTTTCATCAGATAGCAGAGCACCAGATGCTGCGGCGTGAGGACGACCATCTGATTCCACCAGAGTCTATTGTTGCTGGATGCTGGAGCACGGCTGGAGTCAATATGCACGAATCATACCGGACCACCAGGAAACAGAACCAGCACAACATCTGGATTATCAAAGTAATTCACTAAAGACGGACTAGATCTGGCTCTATTAATAAATACATATATTTATATATGCACATGTCTATAGTAGCAGTTGTTAACATTAGATCAATTAGTTACTGGGTTAACTAAGGTGTTATAAACCAAACAAACATGAAATACACCAAATGAAGCAACAAATATAGCTTCTCTGAACTCAGAGAACTCATCCATTGTAGAACAAAACACACGAAAATATCTGAATGCATAAAATGAAAAATGAAGCAGTTTAACTGGTTTAACTTCCACAGAATTACTTGTTTTGGACTTGCTACCACAATCTATTTCTTCAGGCTGCTGCTTTTTGATATTTTTTTTTCCACGGGGGTGTCAGCAGACAACAGGGCTGAACCTATTGCAGCAATGTTTTTCCATTTTATCTATTTAAAAGACCCAAATGTTGGACATCTTTTGTAGTGAAAATTTTACCCCCCTTTTCAAAAGTCAAATTGTATTTCCTATAGTGCATTACCTCACAGCAGAAGTTTTTTAAAGAGATCGTCCATATTGAACAAGTCTATACCTTTTATCAAAGAAAACTAAATAGTTCTATGTTATAGAGCGGAACACCTGAATACTGACATTTTCCTTTCAACAAATAAATGGGCTGCTCTCACAATGCTGACATTGTTGTGCCAGAATATGATCCATCTGTACAGGGTAACCCCTCATTCAAACAGACTTCGTCATCTGTGCGTTTTTCTCTCCATCACAAATAGAAGCCACATTAATTCACACTGGCTCAAGTCCATTTTTGAGGGATAACACGCGTGTGAATTATAATGGGGGTAAAATTCACAGATGATGGAGCTGTTGCCGAAAGCACGAACGGATCCTAAACACAAAAACACCTCCAGGGTGAACTGCTGCATTGCAGAGTTTCCGTCTGATGACAGAGCGGACACAGAACGTAGTCAGTGTGAAAGAGGGGAACATTTCTTCGGTGTCGTTTTAATCGCCTTACTTGGACCTAAGATTCAAGTAAGCTGATGTAGAGCTGCTCATTTCCAGAACCATCAAGAGGTCTTTGCAATGTCCACAGTTCATCAAGTCTGGGCACAGCATCAATCTGATAATGCTGGCTTTGCATTGCACAACGGTACATTAATAATGTTATAAGAATTTTCCTAATATTTTGAAGTGAAGGCTTCAATGCCTATGGACCAATTTTTAAACAGCAAGTCACCAAAACATGTCCATCAAATTTGTGGGTGTTGTGTTATGGCAGCATGCCCAGTCACCAGTCCTGTTCAAATCTTTCATGGACAGTATTTTTAGGCGCAGCCAAGGACCAGAGGGGGTCTGGTTTGGGGACCAGTGGATTTCATCTCTTCTATCTGCAGATGACGTTGTCCTGCTGGCCCCCTCTAGCCAAGACCTACAGCATGCATGGTGGTTCGCTGCCAAGTGTGAAGCAGGTGGGATGAGGATCAGCTCCTCCAAGTCCGAGGCCATGGTTCTCACCTGGGCAAAGGTTGGCTTGCTCTTTCAGAGGGGAGCTCTTGCCTCATCTGAAGGACTTCAAGTATCTCTGGGTCTTATTCATGAGTGAGGGTAGCATGGAGCGGGAGATTGACAGACGGATCGATGCGGCTGCCTCAGTATTGAGGATGCTGTGCCAGTCCATTGTGCTAAAGAGAGAGCTGAGCTGAAAACCAAAGCTCCCAATTTACTGCTCGGTCTACGTTCCTACCCTCACCTTTGGGTGAGAACATTGGGTCAGGAACGAAAGAACGAGATCCCGGATACAAGCGACTGAAATGAGCTTCCTCCGCAGGGTGGCCGGGCACTCCCTTAGAGATAGGGTAAGGAGCTCGGCCATCCGGGAGGGGCTCGGAGTAGAGCCGCTGCTCCTCCACATCGAGAGGAGCCAGTTGAGGTAGATCGGGCAACTATATCGGATGCCTCCTGGATGCCTTCCTCGGGAGGTGTTCCAGGCACGTCCCACCGGGAGGAGGCCCAGGGGACGGCCCAGGACACGCTGGAGGGACTATGTCTCTCAGCTGGCCTGGGAACGCCTTGGGCTCCCCCCGGAGGTGGAGGAGGTGTCTGGGGAGAGGGACGTCTGGGTGTCTCTGCTGAGTCTGCTGCCCCCGCGACCAGGTCCTGGATAAAGCGGAAGAAGACGAGTATGAGCATTTTTTGAAGAGCCACTGTTGTATTTAAATAGGAAAAAAACACTCTAAAAACAGCTTGCTAGCGTTGCTAATCGGATAAGTACTTGTGGCTACTGATTCTTATAAGCTTTAACAACTTTATCATCACTTAAAGAGTTTTTCTGGTAAGTATGCATCTAAATATGTTTGCTCTGAAAATGTTCCCATGTCAGGTATTTCCTGGTGAATGTGTTACAGTGTCACATGTAAGACACATGAGAATTCATTGCAATCAAAAGCAGACGTCGGTAGTCTCATGAAAACCACATTCTATCTGCAGTGTTGCCATATAAATGCAGTTCCATCTTCTTCCATTGAGGATCTGAGATGCAGCTGGCCTTACCTCTACCATCAGAAGAGCTTCTATGCTCATTTTCTGCTTCTTATAGACCTTGATCTACTGCATGTACTTGAGCCTCCCATTGTGGAATGTGGGAGAGCAATCACAGAATACTTGGAGAACAAACCTACAAACAAAGCTGTCCAGGATGTTCTCTCTCAGGGTGAGGATTCAGAGATGGCACTCTATGTTATCAAGTTGCTGATGGCCCACTTCAAAGAGAGCATAGGTGGGCTCATTCTTCATGGATATGTTGTATAAAAAGAGCTAAAAGTTAGAAACTGGTTGAGAGTCGTTCCTTTAAGAGTCTTTAGATAGAGTGTGTGATCGCTTCATGGGGAACAAGTACCGGAGGAGCTCCGAGGCATCTGACCACCAGCAGGGGGCGGTAGCCTTGAACATCCATGCATCATGGATGACGAAATACATCAAATGTTCCCCCATATTGAGTATCATTTGTTATGTGTGACCCGTACATGGGATATTTGGACACATGAAGAGTGATGTTGGGATCGTTTAGCTAGCTTTTATTAAAGCTGTTAACAACATAAGATGCTCTGCATTATTTTAGAAATGCAAGCAACTTTCCTAATCTCTTTTTAACCCACTGTGATTTTCTAAAACATACAGTACTGTGCAAAAGAGCTCTGATCTCAACATCATGGAGTGTATCTGGGATTACATGAAGAGACAGAAGGATGTGAGAAAGCCTCCATCCACAAAAGATCTGTGGTTAGTTCTCCAAGATGTTTGGAACAACCTACCAGACGAGTTCCTTTAAAAACTGCGTGCAAATGTAGCTAGAAGAATTGATGCTGTTTTGAAGGCAAAGGGTGGTCACACCAAATATTGATTTGATTTAGATTTCTCTTTTGTTCATTCACTGCATTTTGTTGATTGATAAATTTGTTGATTGAGAAATGATTAACACTTGATTAAGCTTCCATTTTTGAAAGCATTCTTTGTTTACAGCATTTCGTCACGCCTACCTAAAACTTTTGCACAGTACTGTATGAAGGCGCTGTCCCTATATGAGGAGAGTTACAGCCTGCGTGGGTTACTTCTGCACAGGTGGGGAGAGTGAGAGAGATGGAGGGAGCAATTTCAGTTAAAGATTTTATTTCTGTATAATAAAAGAAGGAGATTAATTGGAGGTATAATGGTCCAAATACCACAGTAAAGTAGCTGTTGTGACAGAAAACAAGCTGCGTTTCCGTTACAAATGTATGCAAAACATTGGCAATTCCGGTGTTTCCATTAAATAAGAAATACAATTAAAATCACACATGAATAAGTTTGTTCATGCGATATCTCATTACAAAACATGGCGGTGACGGATTGCCGTTTCAAGATCTTGGTAAATGCTCGCATTTCTTTGCTTTTTGAAATCTAAAATGCTGGTAATGCCCCTGTAGCAAACATAATTTAAAAAATACTCTGTCTCCTGGTGAATCCAAACATGCCGCGCCATCGTCCTCCTACTACTTCCTGTCATCTTCTTCATCTTTTTCGCCAGTAGCACCATCCGGTTGTTGATCACGTGACTTGTGTGATGTGAAAAAATTTTTCCATTGCAGTTTTGTGAAATACACCAATTTTCGAAACGGCCAAAAAACCACCTCATCCTAGCGAAAAAACTTTTTGTCGAAAAACTGGAGTTTCTTCAAAATTGCCGTGTTTCCATTAAGTGATTTATTTTTTCGGAATTACAATTTGTGCAATTTGACGTTCAATGGAAACGCAGAGCTCTACTGATGATCAAACCTCACTTTTTAAAAAATATATTTTTTACATGTTCTTTTGGAAGGAGATGATTTTTATTATTTCAATTAAGATTTAGAGCTAATAATAATAATAATAATAATAATAATATAATAATAATATTTCCGAAGCATTATATGGTCCATACAAGGAACAAAACCAAAATAAACAGGATGAAAAGGTTGTACTACAACGTTGTTAGAAAATAATATACATCAAAATCTAACTACATGTGAGATTTCAGCATTAAAATGACTATTGAAATTCTATATTTAACCTGAATCAAATGGTTTATATGAAAATGTTTAACTTTACCCAAATAATGTGACATTGAATTGGTATACATGGGTCCATTTGGGATTGTTTACAGGTAGGAGATAGAAACACGTGGGGCACGAAAAGGAAGTATTAACTGGCAAAGGGGCGAATTGACTCACAGCTAATCCGGATCAGAAAACAATATTTCAAATATTTTAAAACATATACAGAAAAAGTGGTTTCAGTGATGGAACAATAAAGAATAATCAGAGCAACAAGGAAATCAGAGGAAGCAGGACAAACTAGGCTGAGGTTTGGGAAGTATGCATCGAACAAAACAGTAAAAACTTGGCAGAAACAGCAGAAAGTATTATGTGCCAGAAGAAGAAATCAGTGAGACACCTTCTTATTGGTGGGAATAAAAACAGTCAGAGAGGATGCTGGGAAATAAAGAGCTTGGTGTGAGGAGTTCAGAGTAAAATGATTCATATGTATGATTCATAGGAAACCGCTAAGGGAACTGATAGACTTAAACAATTGGTTTTATTTCAGAGAATGTACTTTACAACCTATTTTTAAAAAGCGATTTTAGATTTTATTTTAATTCGGGTCTCTTAGTAACACTCCGGAACAGCAGGTGGCGGTAATGCGCCACCAGGGTGGGAGCTAAACACGTTACACAACAGGAAGAGGAGGAGGAGGAAGCGGAAAAATGAGCTGTGGTGATCCGTGAGAGACGGTTGGACCCGTTCAGAACCTTTAACAACAGTGGGCGGAACACCGAGGTGGAACCGGACCTTGGACCTTCAAGTATTATTTATGAATCCGAACCGCTGCAGCTGAGCTCGGCTGGTTCCTTCGGATAAAGATGCTCCTTGTTCCTCCCAGAGACGGAGCCAGCAGCGTTCAGGAGCCGCTGAGGACACAGAGACAGGGGGACAGACAGGGATCCCGCTCGGTGAGTAACTCTGCTGCTCACACGGTCACTCAGCGGCATCATGTCCGCTAACTGGGCTCAGTTGAACCGAACCTTAGAACTTTATGTTGATGAATGGAACCAGCTGACTCTTATGTGGCGGATTCTGAGCCCTGATCAAACCCAAATAACTAGCAGGGACCTCCTGCTGCTAGATGTTTTTTATTGCAGCCACAGAACCACATTTCCCCTGCAGCAGACTATTAGAAAAGCGGAGTGATGGCGCATGCGCTGTACGAAGCTTCCTAGGGCGCAAAAGGCGGGAAGGAACCGGATCAGAACTGGAAAAGCAGGAAATGGAGGTGGGGGGAAATGACCTCCATCCTTCACTGGCTGCTAGAATGTAGCTGCGCCTCTATAAGGTGTGCTGCCGGTATCAGGACGGTAGAGGAGCAGGAAGATCTCAGCCTTGCTGATGGTCCATGGGTTGGAGATGTTCCTGTTCCAGCCTCACATGCTGCTTCCAGAGCGGAGCCCTGCTGCCCTGCAGAGTTCCTGTCTCTTTACGGGTTTATTTCCATCTGGGTTCCCAATGGAGAATAGAGCTGCTCATTCTTTTTCCCTCAACATTGGTTTCCTCGTAGTTTGGTTGTTTCAAACCCAACTTTTCCAGGTATGAAATGGAGCCACCTGCTGTGGGACATTTCATACCAACTTGGTCTCAGCTTGTGGCTTTATAGCTCCAATAAATATCTCCCAGCAGGAGGTCACTCAGTTACTTTAACTTGATTAGTTGTTCTAATCTGTCCACCTTTATAAATCATCTGGGCCAAACAGGATCAGAACCACAAGAATTATAAATAGACTATGTGTCACCATTGTGGTGTCTATCTGTTAGATTGTGTAGCAGCGGGTGTCCATACTTAATCTAAGTGTGCTGTAGCTTTCTAATCAAACCAGTAAAACCAGCTGCTCCACTATCTACCCCAGTGCCCCAGCTTCAGGTCATTTATGACAATCCTTGGGTCATTTGTCCTTGTTCTGTATGTTTATGAGCATTCTTATCCTATTGTAACAGAAGGGAAATATTAGAACTTATATTTTATTAATTTTATTAATAAAGGTTATTCCTAACAACCCCCCTGATGAGGTGTCATTTAAAGGCACCCTCACTAATTTAGATCAGTGAACCCCCTAGGCACTGGGTAGTGGGACCACCTGCAATGGGTACCAACCCCCGAAACAATCATTCAACCCTGTATGTGTGTGTTAAAACCTATATATGACCAGGGAATCTCCTTCCAGCTGTCACGTGGTTCCCCCCCCACTAGAAGGGAACGCCATCTCTCCAGTAGACCCCTGGTTGTGTCTAAGCAACGTTGATAAACCTAGTGGAGACAAGTCTAAAACCACCAACCTGTATGTGTTGTTTTAGAGAAAAGAGAGAGAGAGAACAACAGCCTGAAGCACAGCAGAAAATCCTGTCTAACATCATGTGAATCATTTAATGTCGACCCTAAGTGTTGATTGTCTTCGTCCCATTTTCTCTGCCCCCTGAGCGACATCCCTAAGCGTCCTTTTTGGCAGGTTCAGCTACCTGAAAAGGTGAGTCTTAACATGGAATATAGAATCATATGTTCATACCGGGCAGATTACGCCCAATTGGTAGGTAATTATCAACTAATATTATTATCATCATTAAAGCAGGCCACATAGTGGCTTAATCAAATGGATCTTAGTCAAAAAATATTTCATCATTATCAAAAACAATGTACCTGTTTAGCACAATTAGAAAACCTTTCACTTTAAAGCAGTCTCCATTTATTACCCAACACATGTCCTAAAAATAAAACCTATGGAGAGGTGAAAACATAACTAAAAAAAAAACCTGTGAGGTCCTTTTTAATACTTTCTTTCATGACATGTTTAAACTAATTTCGTTTAATCAATCTGTCATTAATTCATCTGATTATCTGTACATCATTCATACCATTAAAATCAAATATTCTGATTCTTTAATATCAACATTATTCATTAAGTCACAGAAATCACTGTAAAGGATATCAGGTCAGACGACGGGCCCCTTTTCACTTATGGGTTATCCTGTGTCAATCCAGTGAGCCTGATCACGGCCCCCTCTTTCTTACATCCTTGATCTGAGGGGCCCGACCCTTAACCATCGGCATCTGAAAAGGCGGTCGGCACCCAGTCCCCCTGAGTCCATGGTGTAGTTATTCCCCTAAGGATGAGAGCCTAAAGGATGTCATCCTCTTGTATCAGTTTATCTTTGACTATGTGTGCATCTTATGTGAAATCAACAGTTATGTTGTGTAAGCGTGTAGCAGTGAGCGGTGCGGCAGATGAGCAACAAGGGCAGATATATTTAATAAGGCAGCAAAGAGATGATTAGAAAAGGCTCCAGAATCATACATCCATAACAATCCCCGGGTTGAGGTGGGAAAAACCCACCTCACATCAATCAATGTGTCTGGTGCATATGGACCTAAGCTAGAATAGGGAGGCAGTTCCTTCCGTCCCTGTCACGTAACCCGTCCTCCAAAGGAGAAACCATCTCTCTGGTAACTGCCTGCAGCCCTCAGTGTGTGCCCCCCTCTGTTTCCCATAGAACAGATACATGCTGACGGTGTGTCTGAAATTTAAATGATTAAAAACATCGCAAATAGAAAATAATACCCTGTTGAAAAATTAAAAAACTAAAAATAATAAAAAGCTAGAAGCACAGCGGAAATGAGCAGCACAATGTGTATCAGTATATTGTAGACCCTGAGTCGTAAACCCTGTTCAAT
The DNA here is from genome assembly GCA_036173005.1 of Crenichthys baileyi. NCBI lineage: Eukaryota > Metazoa > Chordata > Actinopteri > Cyprinodontiformes > Goodeidae > Crenichthys > Crenichthys baileyi. Next base: position 8,803 of record JAHHUM010002450.1, read on the forward strand.
TATCTATTGCAGTCGTTTGGTCCTCCTCCTCCTCTTAGCACAGTATCATCATTTCTCCAACACTTTGGTTCGGTTCCATGAGATCCACATCATCACTTGTGCTTAAATATTCAGTGGACAACATCAGTGTGCTCTGGCACCACATCCATTTAATATTCTGGTCATCTTAAACCTCTGGTATCACTGGAACCAATCACACGATCAATACACCTGAGGATGAGAGCTGGAATACATGTTGCACAACAGCAAACACAACCTGCGATCACCACAACAGTTAATAATGTGAATATACTCACCAGTAGGTTTCACCATTTTCTAAAACCACGTCTCAAACATTTTTGTGAATTGTTCATCGATTCCTGATTTTAATTCAAAGGATAATGATTGCGATTCATTTAGGGCTTCGTTAGAGATCCATCAGGTGCTGTAATTGTTGGGAATAAAAGAACAACAAACCTCTCCACAAACATCACACAAACCTTCTTCTTTTTGCTAGGATCATATCCAAAGCTATTCTATTTTGACAAGAAATAATTTCAAACATCCTGTTTACACAGCCTTCAGCTGTCTCTCCTGTTTTGCCTTGGTGTCATTTAAAGATTAGAATCGGTTCTAAAAAGGAAGCAGTTGTATTCTAGCAGACATATCAAATTCAAAAACACAATTTTCTGAAAGGTTCCCCCTGACGAAGTAGGCCATCGGTGTCAGGGCATCCTGGATGGAGATGGTAACCAGGGCACATCTTTTCCTGTCCAGTCAATAGCAATTATTATTAATTATTAAAGCAATTATTCCCCATGAATCAGTTCTGTTCAAGCAGAGAGTAAAAGTTCAAGGCCTTCTATCAAGTTAATTTACCATCTAAGTTAACAAACAACAGCTTCCATAAATAAATAACTCAGAAGCACACAGGAAGTTAGAATTTCTATTCATGAAGTTATTTGAATTGATCAAATAGTCGAACACTCCTTTAACCCTTCATGCAATTTATTCCACAATTTCCCACTTTCACAGAAGTAAACATTTGTTTGTAGATTATTCACACAGTTTTACGTTAGAAATCCTTCTGGTTTCCACTAGGTCTGTTTTGAATGCTTCAATTCTTTTTAATCCACCAAGAATCAATAAGGTGGTCTTAGTGAGGTCCACCTTGAAGGTGTTGTTTGTCCGGTCCGTCCAGTCTGGAGAAGTGTCATGTTATCATTGTCGGGTCATTGAGGTTCACAAGTCAGTCAGAAACCTTGGTCTTTTGGTCTCGGGTCGTTTGGTCATTTTCCTGTGCACATAATGTTTCATAGATCCAGCCTTTTGATCAGTCAGCAAACCTTCCACACAGTGTGATGTTATTTTTGCAGTAGGTGAAGTTGTTAGTATCTCATGTTGACTGACAGATACTGGAGAGGATCTCTGATTAAATAAACCTAGTTAGAGCTTCAATCCAGGTTAGTTTTGTGTCTGCAGACTTTAGCCAATTTTTCTTTTGTATACATAGTTTTGTTAGCTCTCCATACTAACCCATGAGATGCTGGTTTGAAAACCTGCTGCAATTAACGTTTTTCTCCCATTCATCTTCCAACTTCCCCTGGATCTTTATGGAGAAAAATGAGTGCCATCGTCAGATCTCATGATTTTCAGGCACTCCCATGGTGTGATTTCCTGGTCTTTTCCCTTTTTAGAAGGAACCTTTTCCTTCAGGGTTTGGTTCTGCTCCCATGTTAGTAAAATCAATCATTATTTGCTTCCATGGAGCACTATAGACTGGAACGCTGCCCAGTCCTGCTTTTAATGAAACCTTTTGATTAAACTGATTGCAGATTTCAGACAGTTGAACAAAATATGTTGTGACATTTTTCAAATTATCCTTCAACTTCTGACTTTTGAGAAATGGGACCTGTTGCTTTGAACCAGCACAGAGACTTCTGCTGTTTTCCTACTTCCCCTGTTGAGAGAGAAAAGGTTATCATATCTAAGGTTCTACTTCTAGAGAATCACATAAACTTCTGGTGGGCCGGTTTTGGCCCGCGGGCCTGGAGTTTGCTACATGCAGGGTAGAGTTACAATCTTTATCAGAGCTCTCAGCAGAGACAGGCTGATGTGTGCAGAAGTTTTATCTTTGTTTTCAGGCAGCTGCATGTCTGTGTCAGGTTTAATGCTGCAGTCATTTCACAGAGCTGAGGAGAGAATTTAACTTCTCTCAAAAGAGGAAAAAATCAAAAATGCTCACAATCTGGGTCAAATGTGGAATTATTTCCCTGTAAAATGAATCTTCTGCATGTGCTTTTCAACTGGCCTCAGCATTATGACTATGTTAGTTAAAGGCTGCTCTTTAATTTTCAGTCTAGTCTGACTCCATGCTGAGTAGACTAGGTTTGTTTCGTGAGTTTTAACAGAAAGCAGGGGAGGCGCACACTGAGTTATAAACTATTTTCTTCGCCTGTTATTTATGAATCGCAGTACCACGGCTGCTGTATGACAGAGTGGGAGAAAATGATTTCCTTATAAAATCTCCATGAATTTCCAAAACATTCCCACAACCTGCATGTATTTGCACCAGCTGTTTAGAGTCCAGTTGTTGTTTTTAACTTGTTAAAGCGTGTTTGTGGTTGAAACTTGCTAATATATTTCTCCTACCTGTCTCCAAGCATTACTCCTCCAGAAGAAGCACAGTATCATTTTCTAGCTTAGCATGTTAGCTTAGCTTGTTAGCTTAGCATGTAGCAGTCGAGGTCCGTCAGTCTAATGTGTCCCCTCAGTCTGCTCACCGTTATGACTCACACACATCCACACTGGCCAATTGATGTTACACTTTTATATTTATACAGCTGTTTACTCAAAATAATAAAAAGGAGCGGGCGGCTTTCAAACCTTTTTCTTTAACAAGGTTAGAGAGGCCTTTCCAACTCGTATCACTCCCCCGGGAGTATTTTTTGACCGTTCTTATGGGATGATCAGGACCCGTCAAACCCCAAAGAGTATTAGCGTGCCTTAGTCAGGGAGTGGTTTTTAATTGTGTGCGGGGGGGAAACCGATCTTCCCTTGCATACAAAAAGGAACTCGAACCTGCCCCCCCTAGATTTTAGCTTCTTTTAGAAGATTGTACCTTTCTTCCGGGCTGACACCGTTAAAATCGCACCGCTTATCCTCACCCCTTTACGTTTTCATACGTACGTAACAATTATTCAAAACCTTTTCTCTGCCTCAAAGAATTAAAAAAACAGCTCACTCAGAACTAACAACACCCAGGGGTTTTTTTATAGGAAAAACACTGGAGATTTTAATAGGATCCCCTTTACCTTTTGGGCCGCAGCTGTGATGTGTTTTTCCTTCCGTGGCAAACCCTATCTTATCCCAAAAATGGTTTTTTGCTTTCCGGGGCGCGGGCGGACACCCAATTTTTGTTCGAGGCACCCCCCCTGCTGGCAGTCAGACGCCTCGGAGCTCCCCCGGCTTTTTTCCCCCTGAAGCGATCACTCACTCTATCTAAAAACTCTTAAAGGAACGACTTCTCAAACCAGTTTCTAACTTTTAGCCTTTTTATTCTAAGTTAAGGCAGAGGAATGATTACAGAGATCAGCGCTGAGGCTCCCGTCTCGGACCGTCTGTTAGAGGATGACGAAGAGCCCCGATAGAAGGTCACATACAGTTTTATATCTGGCAATCCAATGCAATGGATGTGCTCTCCCTCAGTGATTATCAGTAGACTATGTGTCACCATTGTGGTGTCTATCTGTTAGATTGTGTAGCAGCGGGTGTCCATCCTTAATCTAAGTGTGCTGTAGCTTTCTAATCAAACCAGTTATACCGGCTGCTCCACTATCTACCCCAGTGCCCCAGCTTCAGGTCATTTATGACAATCCTTGGGTCATTTGTCCTTGTTCTGTATGTTTATGAGCATTCTTATCCTATTGTAACAGAAGGGAAATATTAGAACTTATACTTCACTACTGCATAAAAGGGAAAAAACAGCTATGAGCATATTAATAAAGGTTATTCCTAACATTATAAAAAGGCTCCTTTTTAGCAGTTTTGGTTTTTTAAGTCTAGTATCTACATAGAATATCTGCAACAGTATCACAAAAGTAAATGTTTTTATTTCATACATTTTGTTTCAGTCATTGGCTCACAGACTCACTTTTTTGTAATTTATGTATGTATTTATACACTTTTGTTCATTAATTTTACAACAAATAGAAATTTTCTAGAGCTAGTGTTTTACAAAACCTGGTGAGCCTTTTAAATAGGAAAGTAATATTTGCTTGTCTTTGGTTAATTTATGTTGATATTAATATGGTTACTAATAGGATGCCAATCGGTGTCAGGGCATAATTGGAGGTAAGCGCGCATGCGCTCTCGTGTAGCGTATGTGAACTCTCTGGTCGTAAGCGGTGTTTTCGAGCTGTACTGTGTTGCTGTAATTCAGCAAAATAACATGAAACACAACTAGTTACTCTACCTGTGCTTTTAACTGGGGTATTTAGCAGCGAGCAGACAGACATTAAACGTAGCGGTGCTCGTTTTAAACGCTGGCCGTTCACTAAAGCCTCGAGCTCTGAGGGGAGAGAAGCAAAGCAGGAGCATTGAGGCTCCAGCACAACAGAACAGTTCAGAAACTATTTGGAATGAGGGGAAAATAACTATATTTATAAAGAGATTAAGTCGTGTTTTGGACTGCCTATTTGGTAGCGGATCTGATCGTCTTTGTGTGCTCGTGAATTTTTGCAGCCTTAACTGGTTCTGGATGACGGCTTCATAGCAGACAGCCCTTCTTCCCTCTTCCCGGTACTGTGTACCGGCACAGAATCTTTTAGTGGTACGCAGTACCGGACCGTACCGGCTCACTTTCACCCCTGGTTTTAAGTCTGAAATGTGGAAAAAATCTTCTTTTTCCAAAGTGCAAAAGCAAATGAAAAGTAAAACATTTCACATTAACTTAAAAATGATTGAGGCATATTTGTAAGCACTGACTGCCTTTTACAGATGCTACACTAGACTTTAAGTCTCAAGTTTGAAGTATGATAACACTTTGACATGTATTTAATTTTGTGAAGGGGTAGTTTACCCCGACTGATGACCCTACCGCAATAAAAGTAAATAAGTGATTAATGCATTTTAAGCTTCACTTACTTTATTTTTTATTTATAAATGTGAGGTTTGAAGTTGCATTAAACAAAAGTATTTTAGCATTGCTTAAAAATCTGAATCTTGCATATTGTTCTTACAGATTACAAAAGTAAATGTGATCTTTGTAATGTTAGCAATAGTTTGAGTTTAGAAATTTGGTTACAAAGAACAGAGTTTTGTTGAGTTATTGTAAATAGCAAATGAATATTCATGTTTTAATTAAGACTATATTATTATTTTTATTATTATGTTGGTCCAGTGTTTGCAAAAACTAAATTTTGACTGTGAGCTATGAAAAATGTCTAATCTTATAGAAAATAAAGGCGAATGACAGCTTTCAAAGCAGAAGTCTGGTACCAGCCGTGAAAAAGGAAAACCATACTAATGACTAAAACTATTTTTCTGTTATGAAATGCTGAATCCATTTAGCAGTGCATGTGTAAGCTGGAATCGAACCAACAACCTTCTGATTCCAAGACGACTACTCTTCCTACTGAGCCACATGTCATTGACCTCAACATTTCGACCATCAACACTTGGTCGGCCATTGAAGATATACATTGCCTCGTACAGTGGGGTTCTTGGAGAGGCCCCATCCTTTGCATTGAACAAGAGTTGCATTGAAAATGTTGCTGTTGTTTTTCCTGCATGCTTCCGGCATGGCTAGCAGACGGGGCATTGGATACGAACTCTCATTCCTTATCTGCCAGGAACCTCTTCAAGGAAGTTGTCACATTGCTTGAAACACTCTTTTAGCTCATTTTTGGCCTTGATGAAATTTGTGCCCAGATCGCAATAAAACGTACAAACAGCTCCTCCCAAGTTGATGAAGCATCTTGGGGCATTAATGAAAGAGTCTGGATGGTTCTTGAGCATTTCAATATTTACTGTTAGTTAGGAGAAACATGTAAAGAGGAGTCTGTACCTTTCATGCCCCTTGCTGCTTTGTTTCATGGCGAATGGTTTTTGGCAAATTTGTATTTATTTATTCATTTTTTGTAATGTTTTATGTTTTCATATGTTGTTTTCTCAGGGCTGTCTTGATTTTTGACATTGCACATATTTGACATGCCCAGCAGATCCTCACTATGTGCTTGGGCCTGCCAAGTCTGTCCGGCTTCCTCCTCTTCCAGCAGATCCAACTCACCACCAGGTGGTGATCAGTGAACAGCTCAGCCCGCTTTTCACCCAAGGGTCCAAGACATGTGGCTGTAGGTCCGAAGAAATAACTACAAATTTGATCATCGAACCTCCTGCCTAGGGTGTCCTGGTGCCAAGTGCACTGATGAACACCCTTATGCTTGCACATAATGTTCATTATGGACTGGCACAGAACTTAATATTAACAAAATATTAACACTTTAGTTAGTGTGATTACTAATAACCTATTATCTCTTTCTGTGGAAAGGTAGTCACAGCTTATATCATTTTGATTCCTGAATACCTGACCGGGGTTTAAGGGAGCATTTTGAAAGTTCAAGAGGGGGGGGTCCCAACAGAGGATGGGCTGAAGGTTGAGTGCAAGGAAACAACCTTATCATAAGACACGATTAAGATCATCTCCATGTGGGTCAAATGCTGTTTACTTTCTCCAAAACGATTTTGACTTTTTGCTTCAGCTTCGCTACATTCTCACACTACTCTTCAATTTTGTATAATTTGCTGTTATTTCAGCTTTTAACTTTGTTCTCTCTCTTTTCTCTTCCTAGAAGCTACACCTGGCCTGACTCTGTGTCTACCTGTAACACCTTTCTGGAGAGGGGCATCGTCCAAGCTTCTGCTGGCAACAACTTAATGCTCACCCTCTACCGATGATCCACATGGCCCTGTCTTTCAGTGTTTAACCCTTCTCTCCTCCTAGACATAGCTACTGACTGCAGCTTTTTACTGTAACTAACCTCTATGTGCTCTCTTCCAGACTCTAACCTTGAAAACTGGCTCAGAGTTTATCTGTTCCTTCTTTCTTAGTGAAAACGACTAAAGGAGCTACATCCATTAACATTTACTTTTCCTCCCATAGAAAGTTACTCCTAGATCAGTGCTTCTTTGTTCTCCTTTGTGTTCTCTGCTCTGTTCTCTCTAACCCCCAGTCGGTCGTGACAGATGGCCGCTCACACTGAGCTGGTTCTGGTTCTTCTCTGGCTGGAGGTTTCTTCCTTTTAAAAGGGATTTTTTCCCCTCCACTGTCGCTACATTGATGCTCAGTATGAGGGTTGTTTACAAAGTCAACCCAGTGACTGTCCACTGTCTCTACATGCTCATCCCAGGAGGAGTGAATGCTGCAAGTCCTGACTGGATGCAATCTGCTGGGTTTCCTTAACGAAAAATTTTTTAATCCATTTGAATAAAAAAAACAAATCTGACTGCACTGTTCAATGATCAGGATTAATTGGATTGCATGTACCTGACTTTTGTGAAGTGCCTTGAGACGACATGTGTTGTGAATTGGCGCTATATAAATAAACTGAATTGAATTGAATTACATCTGCTCTCTCAGCTAGAAAAGGTCAAAAGCCGTGGCGCAAACAGTTGCTGTCTGTGCGGGGAGTCGGCTCCGTTTTGTCATGGCTCAGTGGTTCATCTAAATCTTAAGGACAAGGTCTTTCCAAGACGGCGATGTGGACATTTTGGACAGGGAAGACTGGTGGATTGATAAAGGAGTGAAAGAAGCCATCAATGCTAAAAATGAAAAACCAAAACTAAACAGTCGAGGCTTCAGGTTTCATCTTTCTAACAGTGACCTTGATCCATTGCCTATGATGGATTTACAGCCTTTCACACCTTGAGACGTAACCAAAAAAACTCACTGTTTAGCATTAGGATGCATTCCACAAATGACAATGACCCAAATGCTTAACTGAATGGGAGGACGTTACTCATCAAATGTCTATATGTAATTCCCTGTGTAGCGCATATTGGCGCTATATTAAATTATACTACCATAGAATTATTTAGTATGTCAGATGGAAGAATAAGGTTTTCACCTTTAGTTTGTTTTGTAAAGTGTTGTGGGTGTGGACAGTAAAGACAGTGGTGTGCTCCAACTATCTTCTCAGTGACAGGTGGGCCTCTAATTAGACTTGATCATGTCTTAAAGTATACTTGTTCATCTGTTTCAGGTTGTGTATCAATAGTAGCCTTAATACTGTGTTCACTCTAAGAACCTTAATGTTGGCACAGAAAAGCTTACAGCTGAACAGTGAGCTGCAGCACCCATTTGTATCCTTAAACTGTTGATGTCTTTCAGCTGTGAGGCTCCTGGTTTAGTATTTGGTCATTGGAAGATGAACAGAGAACCTACTGTTGTAGGCATTAAAGCTACAGTAGAGTTCTGAGAAGCCTGGACATTTGAGCAAGCAAACCTTACAGGTCCCTCCCCTTGTTCTCTGCTGTGCTACAGACCTCCCTCCACAACTTCTCCCCAACAGCAGAGCCTGCCGTAAATGCGCAGCTTGCTTTTTGTCATCAGTCTTCTGTTTACCTTGTTTTTTTTTTTTTGAGCATGTGCCTCTTGAAAAATTGGCAGTTTTCCTGTAATGTTAGATTGTTCCTCCACCGTAGGCACCACTGCAGCACCCTCCAATCTTGAGCTTGAACGGCGGTATGCGCTGTGTGGGCCAAGGGATACGTTCACGAGCGTGATTGACACTTATTGGTTATTTCTGACTAGGAGCGCTGTATTTCTGCAAATAGCCGTAGGACCACTGGGAGGAGCCAGAGGAGCTTAATTTTTTCCCAGATAACTTGCATATTCTACCTCCAGGATATAGTGACAGTTTAAACAAATATGTAAAAAATACATTTTTACTACAGTTTCCGACTGCAGCTTTAAGCTACAATTAAAATATTAAATTTTCTGTTTGTTTTTCTTTTTTCAGATTTCCCACAACATTATGTCTATTATTAGGCAAGATGTTCTTGCTCGTCATGTCCTTCTCAACCAAAAAGAGATCTCTGTTCTGGACCAAAGGGGTGTGAGAGCAGAGCAACCAGAACAAGTAAAAGAAGAAGAGTATGGATCAGAACCTGTGGAGATTGTAAAGAGAAAAGACCACATGGTACTGAAGCAAGAGACAGACAGCTCAATGGGAACAGTTTGTAAATCTCCTGAAATAAAAGAAGAACCAGAGGAACTAGAACTGAAACAAATGAAGAAAGATGATCGTGAATCAGAATCTGAACAGATGGTAAAGATTGAGGCTGAAGGCATCAGTGAGGATGAAAACCTGAATGCACTGAAGCAGGAGACTAATACAGTAATGGAAGCAGAATCACTTGAAATTAAAGAGGAACTAGTAGAACCAGAACCTAAACAAGTGAAGGAAGATAGGCATGGATCAGGACCTCTGCAGTTGGCAAAGAAAGAGTCTGATGGCATCAGCAAAGATAAAGAACAGGATGTTCTGAAGCAGGAGACTGATACCTTAATTCTAACAGCTTCTGCTGATGAAACAGACCAACAGCAGGAATTAAATGGAAACCAAATAGTATTTAAAAATTTCTCGAAAGCAGAGCATCATCAGGAAATAAAGACTTACGAAGCCTCAAGATCCAGCAGAGACGAACAGCAACACAAGAGAGCTCAGAAGACCAGATGTCAAAGGGACAACTTAGCGAAAGGAATGAAGGGCAAGAAAGATCACATAGTAAAAAAATGTAAACAGTGTAATGTGTGTAGTAAAAGTTTCAAATTCAGTTGTGATTTAACAATTCATATGAGAACTCACACATGTGAGAGGTCCTTCTCATGTATAACCTGTGGAAAGAGTTTCATTCGAAAAAGTCACTTATCTCGTCATCAGAGAGCTCATACAGGTGAGAAACCTTTCTCCTGTTTAACCTGTGGAAAGAGTTTCAGTGAACGAACCAGTTTGATTATCCACATGAGAAGTCACACAGGTGAGAAACCTTTCTCGTGTTTAACCTGTGGAAAAGTTTTCAGTTGCAAAAGTCACTTAAATAACCACATGAGAACTCATACAGGTGAGAAACCTTTCTCATGTATAACCTGTGGAAAAGATTTTGGTCATAAATGTAGTTTGAATAAACACATAAGAGCTCATACAGGAGAGAAGCCTTTCTCATGTGTAACCTGTGGAAAAGGTTTCAGTAACAAAATTAGTTTGAATAGCCACATGAAAACTCATACAGTTGCTAAACAATTTTCTTGTGAGGAGCAAAACTATACTTCGAAAGATCAAACTCTAACTGAAGGTGCTTTAACTCAAACAGATAAGACATCTTTCATCTGTGTGAGCTGTGGAAAAGTCTTTACTTTCAAAAGTACATTGACTCACCACACGAAAATTCATACAGGAGAAAAGCCTTTTCTTTGTGTTACCTGCGGAACATCTTTCAGGCATAACTGTGAATTAACTAGCCACATGAGGATACACACAGGTGAAAAACCTTTCTATTGCATTACCTGCGGAAACTCTTTCAGTCGAAGAAGTCAATTGAATTCTCATATAAGAATTCACACAGGTGAGAAACCATTTCCATGTGTGACATGTGGAAAACGTTTTTCTCAACCGATTACTTTGAAAAGACACGTAAGATGTCATACAGGTGAGAGGCCTTTCTCGTGCATAATGTGTAAGAAAAGTTTTAGTTTAAAAAATCATTTGAAAACCCACATGAGAACTCACACAGGAGAGAAGCCTTTTTCATGTATAACTTGTGGAAAAGCTTTCAGTCATAAATGTAGTTTGATTAACCATGTTAGAACTCACACCAAATAAAAACCATTCCTATGTCATACTTGTGGTAAAGGTGTCTGTAGCTGTGGTTGCCCTTTTGTAACTTTATAAACTTATTTCAAAGCAGTACCCCATTAGAACTCCACACAAGTAAGATGTTTTCTTGAGTGTTGTCACTATGAATTCAGTGGCAATTTAAGTTCTCTAACCATTACATGCCTTTGCTTTGGGGGAAACTATGGTTTAATGAAGGGAAATCGTTGAATAATTCATCTTCTTGTGTTAATCTTTGAGATCTGATTTTCAGAATTAACCTTGTTCAGACCTGGCATTTACATGTCCTGGTAAGTTTAGTTGGATTTTTTAGCATGACACACCTGAAATAGATACAATAGCTATACATGATAATAATGACACATTGACGTCACAGTAAAAAGCAGAGCTATTGTCCAAGCTACAGCCCCCTCTGTACGCCCCAGAGTTCCTTCGGGTCTTTCCCCATAAGCGACCCCACTGTCTACAACACTTTCTCTGCAAGGAACAACTCTCAAACAAAACTAAACTTTTAACACTTTTAATCTAAATAAGGCAGAGGAATGGTTACAGAGATCAGCGCTGAGGCTCCCATCCTGGATCATCTCAGAGATCAAAGTGAAGAAGCAACCCCGAAAGAAGGTCACAAGTAGTTTTATATCTGGTACTCCCAAGCAAGGGATGTACACTCCCTTAGTGTCTATTAGCAGACTGTGTGTCACTATTGTGGTGTCTATCTGATGGGGTGTGTAATAGCAGGTGTCAAATCCTCAATCTAAGTGTTGCTCCAGCATTCTAATTAGCCTAGTTACAGACTGTTCCACAATCAAACCCAATGTATTAAACTTTATGTCAAGCCAATGGTCATTTGTCCTTGTAATGTAAATCAATGAGGATTCTTATCCTATCACTATGAAAGATACGTATTAAGTGATGTCTCCAGTGTTTTTTCTTTCCACTTGTCTGGCCGTGTAGCACCCAGTAATGTTGTCCAAGTGCCAAGAAGAAGCGAAACAGATTTACTTTCACAAGTGGAGCATTACGGTTAACGCTACAATGCTTCACTTGGTATATATAAAAAAAAAACTACAAACTGTTTTGGGATTGTTTTAAATTCAATGGATGTGGACACAAAAATGAAAGGGTAAGAAAAAGATGCACAAAAGAGAGAGCGGTGGGGCAAAAAGGTAAAAGGGAGAAGCAGAAAATAACAGAAGTGAAAGAAGGATAAAGAGAATGGAGAATAGGATTAACATGCTAGACGAGGGTCTCGAAACCCCGGACTCCGATACCCAGAGAGCATTTTGTCTGGAGCGCAAAGCATTTTCTCATTTACTCCGTCGATATAAACATTTCATCCCTGCCAGCTGCTGTGTTTGACTTTTAAACTGCGATGGGCATCTGTGTGGGTCAGCAACATTCTGGTCCACACTCCAAGCAAGCTTATGGCATTGATGCACCAGATCGTTTTATGCCAACCGCCAGAAAATGAGAAAGAAGTAGCAATGCGGGCTTCTTGAACGCGGGTTGCTAATGCCCCGCTTCACTCGGTCTCTCTCTACTCGCTACGGTACCAGTACCAGTTGTGTTTCCACTGATGGCTGGAGCTATGGCGGCGGAAGCTCCATCTCCAGCCTTCAGTGTAGTGCACTGTGGCAGTATTAATGTTACTGTTAATAGCTGCTAAGTTACTAGCTTGAGAGTGTACGCTTGCTGATATTACAATGACTTGAACAGGTAATAACACAGTCTTACATCACAACAGTGAGCTTAACGAGTGTTCACTGCGAGTACAATGAATTTTAGGAAAACACAAAAAGCCTTTCACTGACTGAGAAATTATCAAAGAGTGCATGGAAGCTGTGGCAGAAACACTTCTCGAGGGAAAAGAAGAACAGCTTAAAAAAAAAAGGTTAGGAAAATTGCCATGCCTGCCACAAGCACAACAAGGAGAGCAGAACTGTTTTTCAAAGATGTGTAGACCCAGCTTGACTGCCATTCAAAGTGTATTTAATATTGGTTATTAAATTGGATTGGACATTTCTGTTCAGCATATTCAACTCATTCATAGTCATGGGTATATGAATAATTGATCAGTAATTAAAAAACAAAAATCTAGTGTTAATAATTCAATAAAATTGAAAGAATATATCTTTGTCAGTTGATTTAAAAGGTTTGGACCCAAAAGTATTTGGATGATAGAGGTGGACCTCTAGTTTTATTTGGGGACCTCAGCCATAGAAGAATGCTTCTACACCTGCAGAAATGCATATATAACAACAACGATGTTACTTAAAAGTGCGCGGTACTAATGAATGCAAGATGTGTTTAGTGGCAACCGCAGCTCAATATAGAGTAAATCTGTGTATCTGTAAACACCTAAATCCAAACACCAAGGTGTATGTGTGAGCTCGCTTGTGTATATAATGTTTCTACCTAAAAATATTCAATAGCGGGTGTGAGGAGCCACAGACCTGCCCCCTAGGACCCTGGACATACACGGAGGAGATCTGAGCCACAGTCACCCAAAGGCCCCCCCAGAGCATGGGACATTATTAAAGGAAGTGTTCCCTCTGATTACCAGCCACATTTTAGATATGATTAATCTATCTTTAGTAAATGGATATGTAGCACAAGCTTTTAAGGTAGCTGTAATTAAATCTTTGCTTAAGAAACCTTCGCTTGATCGAGATGACTTAATAAATTACAGACCGATATCCAATCTTCCATTCTTATCTAAATTCTTGGAAAAAAATATTTTCTTGGGGCCCCCTTTCACAGCAATGACCTGTTTGAAGAGTTTCAGTCAGGTTTCAGAGCTCATCATAGCACTGAAACAGCTCTGCTGAAAGTCACTAATGATATTCTTTTCCTCAGATAATGGACTTGTGTCTGTACTGGTTCTGTTAGATCTCAGTGCTGCATTTGATACAGTCGATCATAATATTTCCTTAGAAAGGCTGGAATATGCTGTAAGGATCGGGGGAACAGCGCTAGGCTGGTTTAAATCTTATCTGTCTGACAGTTTTCCAGTTTGTTCATGTAAATGATAAATCATCTTTAAACTCCAGGGTTAATTGTGGAGTACCACAGGGTTCAGTACTTGGGCCAATTCTCTTTACTATATATATGCTTCCAATAGGTAAATTATCAGGCAGCATAGAATAAATTTTCACTGTTACGCTGATGATACTCAGCTTTACTTATCCATAAATCCTGATGGCCCAACCAGTTAGATAGACTACAAGCATGTCTTGAAGACAAAAAAAACTTGGATGATTTTAAATTTTCTGTTTTTCTAAATTCAGACAAGACAGAAGTTGTCGTCTTTGGACCGGAGTCTTTAAAAAAAAAAACTGCTTAGTCAATCACTTAACCTGGATGGCATTAAATTGACCTCCGATAATAAAGTAAAAAACCTTGATGTTATTTTTGACCAGGACATGTCATTTAAATCCCATATTAAACAGGTTTCTAGGATTTTCCCTTTTTTCATCTCCGGAACATTGCCAGAATTAGAAATATCCTGTCCAGGAGTGATGCTGAAAAACTAGTCCATGCATTTGTTACTTCAAGGCTGGACTATTGTAATTCTTTACTATCAGGATGTCCACAAAATGCAGTTAAATCAAATTACAGGTGATATTTCAGCATTAAAATAACTATTGAAATTCTATATTTAACCTGAAGCAAAGGGTTTATATGAAAATGTTCAACTTGACCCAAATAATCTCACACGGGATGGGATGGTGGGGCATAGAAAAGGAGGTAATAACTGGCAAAGGGACGACTGGACCCACAGCTATTTGGGAATATTTAAAATATTTGAAAATTTATACAGAAAAAAGTGGTTTCAGGGATGAACAATATAGAAGAATGAGAGCAACAAAGAAATCATAGGAACCAGAACAATCTGATAGAAACAGCAGACAGGATAATTTGTCAGGAGGAGAAATCAGTGAGACTCCTTTTTATTGGTGGGAATAAAAACAGTCAGAGAGGATGATGGGCAATATGAAGAGATTTGGTGTGAGGATATCAAAATAAAAGAATGTTTAAATCAGGTGTTCAGCTGAAGGAACCGTTAAACTGAAAACAAGTTGTTTTATTTCAGAAAATGTACTTTACAACATATTTCTAAAAGATTTTATTGTAAACCTGGTTTCTGAGTAACACCCCGGAACAGCAGGTGGCGGTAATGCGCCACCAGGATTGGAGCTAATCATATGATATAACAGGAAGAGAAGGAGCAGGAAGCAGAAGGTTGATCTGTGAGAAACGGTTGGACCCGTTCAGAACCTTTAAAAGGAAGCAGAACGTACTGATCACCAAGGTGGAACCGAACCTTGGACATTCAAGTATGATTTATGAATCCGAAGTGCTGCAGCTGAGCTCGGCTGCTTCCTTCGGATAAAGAGGCTCCTTGTTCCTCCCAGAGACGGAGCCAGCAGCGTTCAGGAGCCGCTGAGGACACAGAGACAGGGGGACAGACAGGGATCCCGCTCGGTGAGTAACTCTGCTGCTCACACGGTCACTCAGCGGCATCATGTCCGCTAACTGGGATCATTTGAACCGAACCTTAGAACTTTATGTTGATGAATGGAACCAGCTGACTCTTATGTGGCGGATTCTGAGCCCTGATCAAACCCAAATAACTAGCAGGGACCTCCTGCTGCTAGATGTTATTTATTGCAGCCACAGAACCACATTTCCCTGCAGCAGACTATTAGAAAAGCGGAGTGATGGCGCATGCGCTGTACGAAGCTTCCTAGGCCGCAAAAGGCGAGATAGAAACTTATGTTTTTCCTTTTTTAACAAAATGGAAAAATGTATACAGAAATGAAATATAAAGAAATAAACAATTACGCGTTTTTTGTTCTTAGTCTAATTTAAACCTGAGATTGCCCATCATTTATTTGTTTTTGAGTCCTTTTGTTTCCTTTGTTGTTTCTAAATTATTGCTTAATGTTCGCTAAAATCACAGGAATATTCAGTATCTCAATGGAATCTCTAACGTTTTCTTTACATCGTGAATGTGATGTATAATAATGATACCTCCTTCCCGTCTAATATTAAGACAAAATAAGTCCAATAAAATCTATGTGACGGCTGAGTTACAGACCGGATGACATTCCCGATTCATTCATTTGAACATATTTTCTTTGATACATCAGTTTCACCAGTGAATATACCATCACCAACTGAGCTATAAATTGTGGTTGCTGTCTTTGAAAATATGCAGCATGAAATACCATAGTTTTATTATTTTGGATCATCAGCCACCTTTAAACCTGGAGATGAATTCATCATAAGTGAGCAACTGGCCATCACTGTTCAGAAAAGGCCATTATTAACCCAACTTTTACAGTATAGAGATGTATTTTAAATTGAATACTCCTGGTATTCTAAATGAAATGATTAGGAGAAAAAATGTTTGTATATCAGCTTCCAGGCTAACAGCTAATATTGTGGGTGTTGTTTTCTTGTACTTTAATCAAATTAGTTAACCATTTCAATTTAAATGCTAGTCCGTGTTTCAGAGGTCAGTAATTACAACCCACAATCCTTTTTGAGGTTACATAAGACATCATCTCTTAAGTTATTTATTCCTCTAGATAAAATTAGATAACAGCTGGTCTAATTTCCTGTGTGTGATAGAAAGCATTCCCAGTGATGATGACACATAAACAGCCTGGATATACCTTCAGCTTTAGATGGTAACGTTCTTCCATTTAATGACAAATCACTCATGAACCATATATTGAATTTTGTTATTTATTTCTACAGTCGGATCGAAATTTAGAACAAAGTTTCTAATTTTTATCAATGATAACACTTGATGGAAACGGCACATGTTCGTTCAGGTTAATCTTTACTCCTAAGACGTCTGAAAGCCTTTCCATACACCAGATGACTTTTGAGATCTCCTGTTGATTGGGTTGAAAAATTAACCCCTTTTCCACTGCCTGTGCTAAGCCCCAGGCTTTGCAAAGCCCAGGTCGCGTTTCGATACAAATTTACCCAGGTAATTTCATTTTCTTTACTTTAAAATACCAATATGGCGCCGCTGATGGCAGCCTCAGAGCTTTGCTCTCTCATTTTCTTCGTGTTTTTGTGGTGTTTGCTGCCACCATTTGGTGGTCTCTTTCAGCAGAGAGGGACTTCCAAATATCAGACAGGCTTCTCTTGGCGTTGTTTCACCATCATTCATTAACGAAAGCTTCACGGAGATCCTGGCCAGCGGAGTGGCGGCTCTCTATGGGATATACCAGCAGAGAGGGAAGAGAGCTGGCGTGCTCATGAAGTTCTGACAGTGGGAACTGTGCTCATCCTTGCCTTCAATCCACCTGTCAAATGTGCATTCCCTGACCAACAAGATGGACAAGCTGCTTCTCCTCACCTTTAAAAACTTGGGCCTCTACCGATCTGCCGCCCTCTGCTTTACTAAAAAACCTGGCTGAGTGAGAACACCTCAGACTGCGGACTTCTGATACCGGGCTTTCAGCTGTTCAGATCGGACCACAACACTGACTTATCGGGGAAAAGGCGAGAAGGCGGAATCTGCTTTTATACAAACAAAGGTTGGTGCAGAAATATCAAAGTGTTGAAAAAGACGTATAGTCCTGACCTGGAGCCATTTCTCATAAACTGTAAACCGTTTTATTCACCGAGGGAGTTCTCCTCATCTGTACTGGTTGGTGCTTACATACCTCCTCAAGGCTCCATTCCAGATGCTGAAAAACTAACTGGCTGAGCTAATAACAGATGTGGAGACTCTCTCATCATTGTTCTTGGGGAATTAACAGTGCAAACCTCTCCAATGAACTTTCCAAAACATACAGCACATTAAGTGTCCCACCAGGGATAAAAACACTCTGGACCACTGCTACACAACTTTAAAGGATGCATATCATGCTGTCAGCAGGGCTGCTTTGGGACAGAAATTAAAAGCTTCCAAACCTGTGGTTTGGACAGCTAAGAAGTGGACGGATGAGTCAAAGCAGATGTTACAGGCCTGCTGTTACTGCACAAATTGGACTGTTTTTGAAACTTCAGCCACTGGTTTAAACCAACTTATTGAGGTGTTGACATCATACATCAGTTTCTGTGAGGACATGTGTGTGCAGACCAAGACCTTCTGCACATACCATAACAATAAACCTTGGTTCACTTCTCATCTGAGGCAGCTGCGCAGAGATAAGGAAGAGGCTCACAGCAGTGGGGATCGGGCCCTGTATTAGCAGGCCAGGAACAAACTGACCAAGGACATCAAAGCAGCCAAGATAAGCTACAGTGAGAAGCTAAAGAAAAGCTTCTCGCATGGAGACGCTTCTGCTGTTTGGAAAGGTTTGAAAAACCTGACTGCCTACAGGAGACCTTCCCCCATCCCCGAGCAGAATCCTCGCCTGGCAGTTGAATGGCTTCTACTGCAGGTATGAAAAGCAGCAGTTCACACCTCAACCCAACTCGTCCACATCCCATACAGACACTAATTCTTGCCATACACCAACCACCCCCTACCTTCAGACCCCCTGCCTGCACTAAGGATCTCAGAGGATGACGTAAACAGGCTCTTTCAGCGCCTGAAAACAAGGAAGGCCTCAGGACCTGATGATGTCTCCCCATCATGCCTGAGAGCCTGCGCTGACCAACTGGCCCCCATCTTCACTGAGATCTTCAGTAAGTCACTGGAGCTGTGTGAGGTTCCCTCCTGCTTCAAACGCTCCACCATCATCCCAGTGCCCAAGAAACCCACCATCACAGGGCTAAATGACTACAGGCCTGATGCCTGTGGTCATGTAATCCTTTGAGCGACTGGTGTTGAAGCACCTAAAGGACATCACAGGCCCCCTCCTGGACCTTACACTTAAAATAGCCCCCTCCCTTCCAAAGTTATCCTTTATCATCGTCAGCGGTCTGAAAAATATTTAATTTTTATGTCAGTGGTCCGCCAAATGCCACCCAAACCTTCCAAACTGGTAATTATCCTCTCATTGTTGTTGTCCGAGCTACCGCCCCCTGCTGGCGGTCAGACGCCTCGGAGCTCCTCCGGTACTTGTTCCCCATGAAGCGATCACACACTCTATCTAAAGACTCTTAAAGGAACGACTCTCAACCAGTTTCTAACTTTTAGCTCTTTTTATTCTAAGTTAAGGCAGAGGAATGATTACAGAGATCAGCGCTGAGGCTCCCGTCTCGGACCGTCTGTTAGAGGATGACGAAGAGCCCCGATAGAAGGTCACATACAGTTTTATATCTGGCAATCCAATGCAATGGATGTGCTCTCCCTCAGTGATTATCAGTAGACTATGTGTCACCATTGTGGTGTCTATCTGTTAGATTGTGTAGCAGCGGGTGTCCATACTTAATCTAAGTGTTGCTGTAGCTTTCTAATCAAACCAGTAAACCAGCTGCTCCACTATCTACCCCAGTGCCCCAGCTTCAGGTCATTTATGACAATCCTTGGGTCATTTGTCCTTGTTCTGTATGTTTATGAGCATTCTTATCCTATTGTAACAGAAGGGAAATATTAGAACTTATATTTTATTAATTTTATTAATAAAGGTTATTCCTAACAACCCCCCTGATGAGGTGTCATTTAAAGGCACCTCACTAATTTAGATCAGTGAACCCCCTAGGCACTGGGTAGTGGACCACCTGCAACTGGGTACCAACCCCCCGAAACAATCATTCAACCCTGTATGTGTGTGTTAAACCTATATATGACCAGGGAATCTCCTTCCAGCTGTCACGTGGTTCCCCCCCCACTAGAAGGAACGCCATCTCTCCAGTAGACCCCTGGTTGTGTCTAAGCAACAGTTGATAAACCTAGTGGAGACAAGTCTAAAACCACCAAACCTGTATGTGTTGATTTAGAGAAAAGAGAGAGAGAACAACAGCCTGAAGCACAGCAGAAAATCCTGTCTAACATCATGTGAATCAGTTAATGTCGACCCTAAGTGTTGATTGTCTTCGTCCATCTTCTCTGCCCCCTGAGCGACATCCCTAAGCGTCCTTTTGGCAGGTTCAGCTACCTGAAAAGGTGAGTCTTAACATGGAATATAGAATCATATGTTCATACTGGGCAGATTACGCCCAATTGTAGGTAATTATCAACTAATATTATTATCATCATTAAAGCAGGCCACATAGTGGCTTAATCAAATGGATCTTAGTCAAAAATATTTCATCATTATCAAAGACAATGTACCTGTTTAGCACAATTAGAAAACTTTTCACATTAAAGCAGTCTCCATTTATTACCCAACACATGTCCTAAAAATCAACCTATGGAGAGGTGAACACATAACTAAAAATAACCTGTGAGGTCCTATTAATACTCTCATTCATGACATGTTTAACTAATTTCGTTTAATCAATCTGTCATTAATTCATCTGATTATCTGTACATCATTCATACCATTAAATCAAATATTCTGATTCCTTTAATATCAACATTATTCATTAAGTCACAGAAATCACTGTAAAGGATATCAGGTCAGACGACGGGCCCCCTTTTCACTTATGGGTTATCCTCTGTCAATCCAGTGAGCCTGATCACGGCCCCCTCTTTCTTACATCCTTGATCTGAGGGGCCCGACCCCTTAACCATCGGCATCTGACAGGCGGTCGGCACTCTCAGTCCCCCTGAGTCCATGGTTGTAGTTATTCCCCTAAGGATGAGAGCCTAAAGGATGTCATCCTCTTGTATCAGTTTATCTTTGACTATGTGTTGCATCTTATGTGAAATCAACAGTTATGTTGTGTAAGCGTGTAGCAGTGAGCGGTGCGGCAGATGAGCAACAAGGGCAGATATATTTAATTAAGGCAGCAAAGAGATGATTAGAAAAGGCTCCAGAATCATACATCCATAACAATCCCCTGTTGAGGTGGGAAAAACCCACCTCACATCAATCAATGTGTCTGGTGCATATGGACCTAAGCTAGAATATGGGAGGCAGTTCCTTCCATCCGTCACGTAACTCCGTCCTCCAAACGGAGTACCATCTCTCTGGTAACTGCCTGCAGCCCTCAGTGTGTGCACCCCCTCTGTTTCCCATAGAACAGATACATGCTGACGTGTGTCTGAAATTTAAATGATTAAAACATCGCAAATAAAAAATAATACCCTGTTGAAAAATTAAAAACTAAAATAATAAAAAGCTAGAAGCACAGCGGAAATGAGCAGCACAATGTGTATCAGTATATTGTAGACCCTGAATCGTAAACCCTGTTCAATTATCTATTGCAGTCGTCTGGTCCTCCTCCTCCTCTAAGCACAGTATCATCATTTCTCCAACACTTTGAATTCAGTTTCAGTTTAGTTTATTTATATAGCGCCAATTCACAACACATGTCGTCTCAAGGCACTTCACAAAAGTCAGGTTCATACATTCCAATTAATCTTAATCATTGAACAGTGCAGTCAGATTCTGTTATTTATTCAAATTGGATAAAAAGTTTTTCTGTCTAAGGAAACCCAGCAGATTGCATCCAGTCAGTGACTTGCAGCATTCAATCCTCCCGGATGAACATGTAGAGACAGTGGACAGTCACTGGCGTTGACTTTGCAGCAATCCCTCATACTGAGCATGCATGTAGCGACAGTGGAGAGGAAAAACTCCCTTTTAACAGGAAGAAACCTCCAGCAGAACCAGGCTCAGTGTGAGCGGCCATCTGCCACGACCGACTGGGAGTTAGAGAGAACAGAGCAGAGACACAAAGAGAACAAAGAAGCACTGATCCAGGAGTACTTTCTATGGGAAGGAAAAGTAAATGTTAATGGATGTAGCTCCTTTAGTCGTTTCATCTAGAAAGAAAGAACAGATAAACTCTGAGCCAGTTTTCAAGGTTAGAGTCTGAAAGAGAGCACATAGTTAGTTACAGTAAAAGCTCAGTCAGTAGCTATGTCTAGGAGAGAGAAAGGGTTAAACACTGAAAGACAGGGCCATGTGGATCATCGGTAGAGGGTGAGCATTAAGTTGTTGCCAGCAGAAGCTCGGATGATGCCCCTCTCCAGAAAGGTGTTACAGGTAGACACAGAGTCAGGCCAGGTGTAGCTTCTAGGAAGAGAAAAGAGAGAGAACAAAGTTAAAAGCTGAAGTAACAGCAAATAATGCAAAATTGAAGAGTAGTGTGAGAATGTAGCGAAGAGGGTGAAAGTGGTCATTATGTCCTCCAGCAGCTTAAGCCTATAGCAGCATAACTACAGAGATAGCTCAGGATAACCTAAGCCACTCTAACTATAAGCTTTATCAAAAAGGAAAGTTTTAAGCCTAGCCTTAAAAGTAGACAGGGTGTCCGCCTCACGGACTAAAACCGGGAGCTGGTTCCACAGGAGAGGAGCCTGATAACTAAAGGATCTGCCTCCCATTCTACTTCTAGAGACTCTAGGAACCACCAGTAAACCTGCAGTCTGAGAACAAAGTGCTCTGTTAGGAACATATGGAACAATCAGCTCTCTGATGTATGATGGAGCTAAATCATTAAGGGCTTTATATGTGAGGAGGAGAATTTTAAATTCTATTCTGGATTTAACAGGGAGCCAATGAAGGGAAGCTAAAGTAGGGGAAATATGATCTCTCTTTTTAGTTTTCATCAGAACTCTTGCTGCAGCATTTTGAATCAGCTGAAGGCTTTTAACTGCATTTTGTGGACATCCTGATAGTAAAGAATTACAATAGTCCAGCATTGAAGTAACAAATGCATGGACTAGTTTTTCAGCATCAATCCTGGACAGGATATTTCTAATTTTGGCAATGTTCCGGAGATTAAAGAAGGAAATCCTAGAAACCTGTTTAATATGGGATTTAAATGACATGTCCTGGTCAAAAATAACACCAAGGTTTTTTACTTTATTATCGGAGGTCAATTTAATGCCATCCAGGTTAAGTGATTGACTAAGCAGTTTCTTTTTTTAAAGACTCCGGTCCAAAGACGACAACTTCTGTCTTGTCTGAATTTAGAAGCAGAAAATTTAAAGTCATCCAAGTTTTTATGTCTTTAAGACATGCTTGTAGTCTATCTAACTGGTTGGGTTCTTCAGGATTTATGGATAAGTAAAGCTGAGTATCATCAGCGTAACAGTGAAAATTTATTCTATGCTGCCTGATAATTTTACCTACTGGAAGCATATATATAGTAAAGAGAATTGGCCCAAGTACTGAACCCTGTGGTACTCCACAATTAACCCTGGAGTTTAAAGATGATTTATCATTTACATGAACAAACTGGAATCTGTCAGACAGATAAGATTTAAACCAGCCTAGCGCTGTTCCCCTGATCCCTACAGCATATTCCAGCCTTTCTAAGAGAATATTATGATCGACTGTATCAAATGCAGCACTGAGATCTAACAGAACCAGTACAGACACAAGTCCATTATCTGAGGCAATAAGAATATCATTAGTGACTTTCAGCAGAGCTCTTTCAGTGCTATCATGAGCTCTGAAACCTGACTGAAACTCTTCAAACAGGTCATTGCTGTGTAAATGCTCACACATTTGATTAGCAACTATTTTCTCAAGAATTTTAGATAAGAATGGAAGATTGGATATCGGTCTGTAATTTATTAAGTCATCTCGATCAAGCGAAGGTTTCTTAAGCAAAGGTTTAATTACAGCTACCTTAAAAGCTTGTGCTACATATCCATTTACTAAAGATAAATTAATCATATCTAAAATGGATCTGGTAATCAGAGGGAACACTTCCTTAAATAATTTGGTTGGGATTGGGTCTAACATACAAGTTGAAGGTTTAGATGAAGCTAATATTCTAGGATTATTCTTGTTCTCTTCTATTAAGGATGAGAAATAAGGTGTTCTAGCTTGGTGAAGTGTCTTTTTATACAACAGTAGGCTATTTTTCCAGATTAAGTAGGAATCCTCTAGGTGTGTAGAGCGCCATTTTCTCTCCAATTTTCTAACATTGTGCTTTAAAGTACGCAGATCTAAATTAAACCAGGGAGCCTGCCTCCTATGAATAATTACCTTCCTTTTCAAGGGGGCTGCATTGTCTAATGCACCACGCAATGATGAAGTAACACTATGAACAAGAGAATCAATTTGTGAAGGGGAAGAAACAGAATTATTACCCTCCACTGTGTTTTGCTGTGATAATGAGGAGGTTAAAAGTGGAACAGATTATTTAAAGGTTGTTACAGCATTGTCTGATAATTATCTACTATAATGAAATTTTCTTTCAGGTGTGGAGTACTCGGTTAAATTAAACTCAAAGGTTATTAAAAATGGTCAGACAGCACAGGGTTGTGAGAAAATATTGTTATGTCTTTACACTCAATGCCATATGTCAGCACAAGGTCCAGAGAATGAAGACAAACGTGGGTAGGTTTGTTAATGTTTTGAGTAAAGCCAATTGAGTCTAAGATAGCATTAAAGGCCATATTTAAGCTATCACTTTCAGTGTCAACATGAATGTTAAAATCCCCCACTATAATAACTTTATCTATATTTAACACTAAATCAGATAAAAGGTCTGAAAACTGATCTAAAAATTGAGAGTAAGGGCCTGGTGGACGGTACAAAACAACAAACAGAAGCGGTTTTAGTTTTAGTTTTGGTTTGGTTCCATGAGATCCACATCATCACTTGTGCTTAAATATTCAGTGGACAACATCAGTGTGCTCTGGCACCACATCCATTTGATATTCTGGTCATCTTAAACCTCTGGTATCACTGGAACCAATCACACGATCAATACACCTGAGGATGAGAGCTGGAATACACGTTGCACAACAGCAAACACAACCTGCGATCACCACAACAGTTAATAATGTGAATATACTCACCAGTAGGTTTCACCATTTTCTAAACCACGTCTCAAACATTTTTGTGAATTGTTCATCGATTCCTGATTTTAATTCAAAGGAAAAATGTTTTGCGATTCATTTAGGGCCTTCGTTAGAGATCCATCAGGTGCTGTAATTGTTGGGAATAAAAGAACAACAAACCTCTCCAAAACACCACACAACCTTCTTCTTTTGCTAGGATCATATCAAAGCTATTCTATTTTGACAAGAAATAATTTTCAACATCCTGTTTACACAGCGTTCAGCTGTCTCTCCTGTTTTGCCTTGGTGTCATTTAAAAGATTAGAATCGGTTCTAACAGGAAGCAGTTTGTATTCTAGCAGACATATCAAATTCAAAAACACATTTTCTGAAAGGTTCCCCCTGACGAAGTAGGCCAATCGGTGTCAGGGCATCCTGGATGGAGATGGTAACCAGGGCACATCTTTCCTGTCCAGTCAATAGCAATTATTATTAATTATTAAAGCAATTATTCCCCATGAATCAGTTCTGTTCAGCAGAGAGTAAAAGTTCAAGGCCTTCTATCAAGTTAATTTACCATCTAAGTTACAAACAACAGCATCCATAAATAAATAACTCAGAAGCACACAGGAAGTTATAATTTCTATTCATGAAGTTATTTGAATTGATCAAATAGTCGAACACTCCTTTAACCCTTCATGCAATTTATTCCACAATTTCCCACTTTCACAGAAGTAAACATTTATTTGTTGATTATTCACACAGTTTTACGTTAGAAATCCTTCTGGTTTCCACTAGGTCTGTTTTGAACGCTTCAATTCTTTTTAATCCACCAAGAATCAATAAGGTGGTCTTAGTGAGGTCCACCTTGAAGGTGTTGTTTGTCCGGTCCGTCCAGTCTGGAGAAGTGTCATGTTATCATTGTCGGGTCAATGAGGTTCACAAGTCAGTCAGAACCTTGGTCTTTTGGTCTCGGGTCGTTTGGTCATTTGCTCTGTGCACATAATGTTTCATAGATCCAGCCTTTGATCAGTCAGCAAACCTTCCACACAGTGTGATGTTATTTCTGCAGTAGGTGAAGTTGTTAGTATCTCATGTTGACTGACAGATACTGGAGAGGATCTCTGATTAAATAAACCTAGTTAGAGCTTCAATCCAGGTTAGTTTTGTGTCTGCAGACTTTAGCCAATTTTTCTTTTTGTATACATAGTTCTGTTAGCTCTCCATACTAACCCATGAGATGCTGGTTTGAAAACCTGCTGCAATTAACGTTTTACTCCCATTCATCTTCCAACTTCCCCTGGATCTTTATTGGAGAAAATGAGTGCCATCGTCAGATCTCATGATTTCAGGCACTCCCATGGTGTGATTTCCTGGTCTTTCCCTTTTTAGAAGGAACCTTTTCCTTCAGGTTTGTGTTCTGCTCCCATGTTAGTAAAATCAATCATTATTTGCTTCCATGGAGCACTATAGACTGGAACCCTGCTCAGTCCTGCTTTTAATGAAACCTTTTGATTAAACTGATTGCAGATTTCAGACAGTTGAACAAAACATGTTGTGACATTTTTCAAATTATCCTTCAACTTCTGACTTTTGAGAAATGGGACCTGTTGCTTTGAACCAGCACAGAGACTTCTGCTGTTTTCCTACTTCCCCTGTTGAGAGAGAAAAGGTTATCATATCTAAGGTTCTACTTCTAGAGAATCACATAAACTTCTGGTGGGCCGGTTTTGGCCCGCGGGCCTGGAGTTTGCTACATGCAGGGTAGAGTTACAATCTTTATCAGAGCTTCAGCAGAGACAGGCTGATGTGTGCAGAAGTTTTATCTTTGTTTTCAGGCAGCTGCATGTCTGTGTCAGGTTTAATGCTGCAGTCATTTCACAGAGCTGAGGAGAGAATTTAACTTCTCTCAAAAGAGGAAAAAATCAAAAATGCTCACAATCTGGGTCAAATATGGAATTATTTCCCTGTAAAATGAATCTTCTGCATGTGCTTTTCAACTGGCCTCAGCATTATGACTATGTTAGTTAAAGGCTGTTCTTTAATTTTCAGTCTAGTCTGACTCCATGCTTGAGTAGACTAGGTTTGTTTCGTGATTTTTAACAGAAAGCAGGGGAGGCGCACACTGAGTTATAAACTATTTTCTTCGCCTGTTGTTTATGAATCGCAGTACCACGGCTGCTGTATGACAGAGTGGGAAAAAATGATTTACCTATAAAATCTCCATGAATTTCCAAAACATTCCCACAACCTGCATGTATTTGCACCAGCTGTTTAGAGTCCAATTGTTGTTTTATGGTTTCAGCTGGATTTATGATTCACTGTTTGCTGTTTTCCAGCAGTGCCCCAAAGGACGCTGGTGGATAAAGGCTTTTACTCTCATTCATACTCACTCAGTTTCTCATGGGGCCGCCCCCATGACTTGCTTTTTATTCACAACACTCGGTTCTGGCCAACCGGGTCGTATGACACGCTATGTTCTGAGCTCCCGGTCCAGTTGAAAGCTCTCTAATTGGCTTCCAAGACACCAGAACACATTCACTCCACCTGAGGATGGATTCAGCCTGCAGTCCTTGTTATCACCGCTAGGTTTCCAGACTACACACTTCCTCAATCCTCTGATCTCTTTCACACAGTACAACAAGTTATGTAAAAACATGAATCATCATTTACAATATTACTGTTTACCGAGGCGCGCCTGTAAAAACAGGTGGAGACTTATTTTGTATAACTTCGTACGCAAGTTTCCCGGAGTGTTGAGATCATTGAGTCATCTTCTCACCTTTAACCCAAAAACCATATTTATATTGTAACCCAGTTAGTTGCTAATTTATTGTCCGTTAACTAGTAGCCAAAGTTAGATATGTTCAAACCATTATTTTCCATAAACATTTTTGAAATCATCCCCAGAACAAAGTATTCGCATCATTTACCATGAAGGTGTCCAGTGTTTTGGACACGTAGTTTTCAAACACGTTGATAATTTGATTATATCTACCTAAATTAGACCTTTAGGGTCCTTCCCCGTAACCTCTACCCCCAATAGTAGATAAAACTAATTTGCATATTCCGTACACCCTTAATTATACCATTATTTAGTTATTCATTCCTGTTAAACATTTGATCACAATAACCAGTCATTTTTCCTCAATAAATCCATTTCCATTTATCCATCCTATGATTATTATTATTATTTCTTGTTGTTTTCTCTGAAGTCTAAAGGTCAGTCAGACAAACATTTGAGACAAACATTGAAACAGAAATTTAGACAAACACTTTAGACACACGACACATGCCGGCTTCAGCCTCCCCTCTTAAGGAAGTTTGCTGCCAAATCTTTTATTATCAAATTATTCAACCAGAACCCTATGGCAGAATGACAGGTTCTATTTGGTTCTGTTCCCATCCCAAAGACAATTTAGATCCAATTCCACCTCAAGAGAATTTATAAGAAATGTAAGTTTTCACCCTCTGAAACTAAAACCCAGAAATTGTTCCAACTTGCGAGCATCTGAACACATATAGAGAACACCGACCTTAGAGAAAAACACATGAAAAACAAACCTGGTGCCCTCTAAAGCGTTCATTAGTTGTCTGAACACAACTATGAATCAAAACCCAGAACAAAAATGAGCTCACAGAAACTAAAACATTTGATCCATGAACCTTTCACTCATGTGGCCCACATCATTCATCATTCATACCTTGGGCCTTCATTCATTCCTGTCACTCTCTTCTCAACCACACGTTTTCAACCCTCAAACACAATCTTTGGATTCTATTGTTCTTGAACCCCAGAGATCTCATGTTCTTATTAATAATGTGTAAAAGGACGCATTTGTCAGACTGGTGATTTCCACATTTTCAGGCCTTCTTCACCTAGGAGAAAAATACATGTTTAGGGTTATCACTCACATCATCAGACAATATAGTGGGACGACTCTTCATCAACCTTTCCAGAGAAATTATGAATATTGTGACGAACAATGCCTGAAAATAACCAGTTTGATCATACAGTCATCCCAGTACAACAAATTAACACGAACAAGAAATCACAAACTTGGGTAGTGAAATCAGCATTTTTCTTTCTTCCACCTTCTTCATTTCACAACACATAATCATATTTGTACATTATTATTTCCATAATTATTATATACAAAGAAGACAAAAATAAACGACATTGTAGCCTTGCTGTGTACCAGCTTATTAAGGAGTAAAAGAAGATAAAAAGCAAATAGATTAGTTATAAACAGAATCATTTTGTTCAGAAAAGGAAAGTATAGCCTACCTTTGTAGCACCTGGTGGTCTGACACAAAAACTATGGATACTTGGCCTCTTGTCTCCCTTTTACAGCATCAAGTAGTGAAAGTTGAAAAATTAATTTGTACTTCTGCCTACCATAATAAACCTATTCATGCATAAATAATAACTGTAACATCTAAACATTATTAGTTAAGTTTTCAGTCCAACTTTCCTTTCATTTTCTTATCCATCCTTCTATTCTTACCTCTGTTATTTGATTTTGTATCCCTGCAATGCTCCTCGTTATGCACAGCGTCCTGAGTGTCTTGTTGCTGGAAAGCTCTTATAAAAATAAACTTGACTTGATATAAATCGGTACGTACAATTCGCCTGGCATTTTATTGCTTTTAATTCCATCAATTAAATCAACTGTATCATTTAATGCAACTACTACTTTTGGTGAAAACCAAGTTTTAATATAGGACATTAATTTTAATCTTGTCAGAAGGCGATGGTAGATTTATTCTGTTCAAATTATATAAAGTTAACAGCATTTTTCCTCCTGCTGTAAGTCTTAAATGAGTGAAAGTTTTTCCAAGTTTAATCACTGCAATTAATTGTTGTAAAGTTTTCAAAAAATCATCCTGTGGAGTCAGATAAAATCTGAGTCTAACTGGTCGAGTTAAAATCTTAAATTTAATATTGGTTGGAAGCCTGTTGCCTTAAAATTGTCACATTATCTTTCTGAGAATGTTTTTTCCTTCCAGCTCGTTAAAGAGTTTTCCACAACTGCTGCTGCCAATCTAGAACACGCTGATGTTATTTATGGCCACAGAAACTAATCTTCATCCCCTCAAACTTTGAAATACTGCGTATTTAGAAATACTTAATCCAATTTAATTCACAATATGGCCTGAGAAATACTGATCAGTTATCTTTATGTGTTTTACACCAAGAGTAAGGAAAAATTAGACGTTTTTTATTTCAGTTTAAAGTTTCATCAGCTTGAATACTTTGCCTCATTCACTTACTGTATCACTGTTATTCATATTTACTTTATTGTAAAACATCTTTCTCTTAATCCTCACAGAGATGTGAAAATGAACTCTGTATGTGTGGTCTTACTTTGTGTCTTGATTGGTCTCTTTCTGTGTAGTGTAGGCATCAAAAAGGGTCAGAGTATTGTGTTCATTAAATTGTGAATGTAAGTATTAAATCTGAACCATAGATACCCTTTTAAAAATCTGGTTCAATTACATTTAAATTTGTGTCTTAAATTTGTGTGTTAAATTTGAGTCTAATTTAATCATTCTGACTGGAAAAAGTCAAACCATCTATTAAAATTATGTTTTGAGGGGAGAGATTGTCCTTTTCTGGCACTTCCTTTCATGTTATCATAAAGAACTGACCTAATATTATTATGTATTATGTAATCTCTAATTGTTATTGTGATACCTTATTTAATAAATAACACTGAGCATCAGACAGTTTAAAATGTTTTTACCTTTCAAGCAGGCGGTCCATGGTTATGATTGTTGGAGGCGTGGTAAGGCGTATTCGTCACTTCCTGTTTTGCACTTGGTGGATTGTTTGGTGTGTGAAGGCTCTCTCGTTTGATCTGATTTCTCTCTACTTTGATATCTCTTACTTGTTATAATACATAAGCACGTTAAAACACATACTTTCTGTTGCTGTATTTAACGTTTGGCGACTCTCCGTGTTTTACACGGTTTTTTCTAGTAGTGGTAAGGGGTCGCTAGCTTAGCGTTAGCTTTAGCTCCACCATGGCTACCCGTTCTGCTGTTTCTCTCTCTGAGTCTCCTCTCTCTCCTGCTCTCTGTGTCAGATGTTGAGTTACTCCTCTGCCTCCTTTAGTGATAATGGTACGTGTAAAAAATGTAGCTTTTTGTAGCTTTGGAGGCGAGGGGTGTCGGATTTGGAGGCCCGGCTCCGCGCTGTTGAAAAAACCAGCAGATAGCCGAGGCCCCTTGGCCAGCGCGGAGCCACCGAAGGGTAGCTCCCCGTAGCAGTCCTCCGGCAGAGCCCGCGCAGCCGGGATCTCAGGCCGGCTGGGTTGACGGTACGTAGGAAGCATAGTCTTAGATCTCAGCCCACAGGTCACCACCAACCCGTCTGCTTTTCTAATAGATTTTCCCCCCTCAGCGACACACCCGCTGAGAAACCAACTCTGGTAATTTGGGCAGCTCCATAGTCAGAAACGTGCACTAGAGACACCAGCGACCATAGTCAAATGTCTGCCAGGGGCCGAACGGGCGACATCAAATTCCCTAAAACTGCTGGCTAAGGATAAGCGTAAATACAGTAAGATTGTTATTCACGCTGGCGGTAATGACACCCGGTTACGTCAATCGGAGGTCACTAAAGTTAGTGTTGCTTCGGTGTGTTAGTTTGCCAAAAAAAGTCGGACTCCGTAATTTTCTCTGGTCCCCTCCCCGATCTGACCAGTGATGACATTTTAGCCGCATGCTGTCATTCAACCGCTGCTGTCTAGGGGTGTCCCAGAAAAAAATGTGGCTACATTGATAATTGGCAAACATTTTTGGGGGAAAACCTGGTCTGATCCGGAGAGACGGCTTCCATCCCACTTTGGGGTTGAGCAGCTCTTCTTTCTAGGAATCTGGGCGGAATTTATTAGTTCTCCAAACCTCTGACAACCCAGGGTTCAGACCAGGAAGCAGGATCGTATTTTTAACACTCCTCTCTGCAGCTTCTGTACTGCTACCCCCCATTACCCTATTAAGACAGTGTCTCCCCACGGGCCAAAATTGAATAGATTAAAAAAATAATCTAAAAAGAGGAAATCAGGAAAATCTCATAAAAATAAAACACAACTCAGACTAAAATAAAAATAAAACAATTTAAAATGTGGGTTTACTGAACATAAGATCTCTCTCTTCAAAGACTTTGCTAGTTAGTGACCTGATTTGTGACAATCAGATTGATTTATTTTGCCTCACAGAAACCTGGCTGCAGCAAGAGGATTATTTACTATAAAAAGTCAACTCCTACTAATTATTTAAATTTTCACATTCCTCGAAATACTGGCGAGGAGGAGTAGCAAAACCATCTTTCAGTCCGATTTATTGATTAGTCCCAGACCAATCAATAGCTACAACCCTTTTTTTGAATATTTAATCCTCTTTTTTCCTCATCCAAATTGCAAAGCACAAACCACTTCTGTTTGTTGTTTTTGTACCGTCCACCAGGCCCCTTACTCTCAATTTATAGATCGTTTTCAGACCTTTTTATCTGATTTAGTGTTAAATACAGATAAAGTTATTATAGTGGGGGATTTTAACTTTCTGTTGACACTGAAAGTGATAGCTTAAATATAGCCTTTTAATGGTATTTTAGACTCAATTGGCTTTACTCAAAACATTAACAAACCTACCCAGTTTGTTTTTCATTCTCTGGACCTTGTGCTGACATATGGCTTGAGTGTACAGACATTACAATATTTTCTCAAAACCCTGTGCTGTCTGACCTTTTTTTAATAACCTTTGAGTTTAAAATTTTAACCGAGTACTCCACACCTGAAAAAAAAATTTTATTATAGTAGATCATTATCAGACGATGCTGTAACAACCTTTAAAAGATCTTTTTTCCCTTTTTAAATTTGCTCTTAAACACAGAAAAACACAGTGGAGGGCAATATTTTGTTTCTTCTCCTTCACAAATTGTTTCTCTTGTTCAGAGTGTTACTTCATCATTGCGTGGTGCATTAGACAATGCCCCCCCTTGAAAAAGAAGGAAATTATTCATAGGAGGCAGGCTCCCTGGTTTAATTCAGAGCTGCGTACTTTAAAGCACAATGTTAAAAAAATTGGAGAGAAAATGGCGCTCTACACACCTAGAGGATTCCTACTTAATTAAAAATAGCCTCTTTTTGTTAAAAAAGACCTTTCACCAAGCTAGAACAGCTTATTTTCTCACCTTTAAAATTAGAAAAAAAAATAATTCTAGGTTTTTCTTTAGTACAGTTGAAAAAAACTTACACAGAGTCATAGCTCTGTTGAGCCCCCCTTAGCTCTCAGCAGTCATGATTTTATGGGATTCTTCCAGGTAAAATTGATTTTTAAAAGAAAAAACCTCTTTGAAAATCTCCCGGTGTTTACTTCATCCTCAACAAGTGAGAAAACATTGGAAATAACTGGAAAAACCTGATCTGTGTTTGGACTTTTTTTGTCCTGTGGAGCTTCCTGAGTTATCAGAAATATTAACTTCATCTAAAACCTTCAACTTGTTTGTTAGACCCAATCCCAACCAAATTATTTAAGGAAGGGTTTTTCCTCTAATTACCAGCCCCATTTTAGATATGATTAATCTATCCTTAGTAAAGGAATTTTAACACAACTTTTTAAGGTAGCTGTAATTAAACCTTTACTTAAGAAACCTTCACTTGATCGAGATGATTTAAAATAAATTACAGACCGATATCCAATCTTCCTTTTTAAACAAAATTCTTAAAAAAAATAGTTGCTAATCAAATGTGTGAGCATTTACACAGCAATGACCTGTTTTAAGAGTTTCAGTCATTTTTTCAGAGCTCATGATAGCACTGAAAGAGCTCTGCTGAAAGTCACTAATGATATTCTTATTGCCTCAGATAATGGACTTGTGTCTGTACTGGTTCTGTTAGATCTCAGTGCTGCATTTGATACAGTCGATCATAATATTCTCTTTAGAAAGGCTGGAATATGCTGTAGGGATCAGGGGAACAACGCTAGGCTGGTTTAAATCTTATTTTTTCTGACAGATTCTTTGTTTTTGTAAATGATAAATCATCTTTAAAAACCCCAGGGTTTAAATTTGGAGTACCACAGGGTTTTCAGTCGTTTGGGGCCCAAATTCTCTTTACTATATATATGCTTCCAAAAGGTAAAATTATCAGGCAGCATAGAATAAATTTTCACTGTAACGCTGATGACACTCAGCTTTACTTATCCATAAATCCTGAT
The DNA here is from genome assembly GCA_036173005.1 of Crenichthys baileyi. NCBI lineage: Eukaryota > Metazoa > Chordata > Actinopteri > Cyprinodontiformes > Goodeidae > Crenichthys > Crenichthys baileyi. The sequence goes on from JAHHUM010002450.1 coordinate 42,667, forward strand.
GAGCCCCAAACCAGTTAGATAGACTACAAGCATGTCTTGAAGACATAAAAATTGGATGACTTTTTTTTCTGCTTCTAAAATCAGACAAGACAGAAGTTGTCGTCTTTGGACCGTAGTCTTTTTAAAAAAAAACTGCTTAGTCAATCACTTAACCTGGATGGCATTAAATGACCTCCGATAATAAAGTAAAAAACCCTTGGTGTTTTTTTGACCAGACATGTCATTTTTAAATCCCATATTAAACAGGTTTCCAGGATTTCTTTTTTCATCTCCGGAACATTGCCCAAAATTAAAAAAATCCTGTCCAGGATTGATGCTGAAAAACTAGTCCATGCATTTTTTACTTCAAGGCTGGACTATTGTAATTCTTTACTATCAGGATGTCCACAAAATGCAGTTAAAAAGCCTTCAGCTGATTCAAAAATGCTGCAGCAAGAGTTCTGATGAAAATTAAAAAGAGAGATCATATTTCCCCTACTTTAGCTTCCCTTCATTGGCTCCCTGTTAAATCCAGAATACAATTTAAAATTCTCCTCCTCACATATAAAGCCCTTAATGATTTAGCTCCATCATACATCAGAGAGCTGATTGTTCCATATGTTCCTAACAGAGCACTTCGTTCTCAGACTGCAGGTTTACTGGTGGTTCGTAAAGTCTCTAGAAGTAGAATGGGAGGCAGATCCTTTTAGTTATCAGGCTCCTCCCCTGTGGAACCAGCTCCCAGTTTTTAATCCGTGAGGCGGACACCCTGTCTACTTTTAAGGCTAGGCTTAAAACTTTCCTTTTTGATAAAGCTTATAGTTAGAGTGGCTTAGGTTATCCTGAGCTATCTCTGTAGTTATGCTGCTATAGGCTTAGGCTGCTGGAGGACATAATGACCACTTTCACCCTCTTCGCTACTTTCTCACACTACTCTTCAATTTTGTATTATTTGCTGTTTTTCAGCTTTTAACTTTGTTCTCTCTCTTCTCTCTTCCTAGAAGCTACACCTGGCCTGACTCTGTGTCTACCTGTGACAACTGTCTGGAGAGGGGCATCATCCGAGCTTCTGCTGCCAACAACTTAATGCTCACCCTCTACCGATGATCCACATGGCCCTGCCCTTTCAGTTTTTTAACCTTTTCTCTCTCCTAGACATAGCTACTGACGGAGCTTTTACTGTAACTAACTCTATGTGCTCTCTTCAGACTCTAACCTTGAAAACTGGCTCAGAGTTTATCTGTTCTTTCTTTCTAGGTGAAACGAACTAAAGGGAGCTACATCCATTAACATTTACCTTTTCCTTCCCATAGAAAGGACTCCTGGATCAGTGCTTCTTTTTCTTCTTTTTGTGTCTCTGCTCTGTTCTCTCTAACCCCCAGTCGGTTGTGGCAATTTGGGCCCCTCACACTGAGCCTGGTTTTGGTTCTGCTGGAGGTTTCTTCCGTTAAAAGGGAGTTTTTCCTCCTCCACTGTCGCTACATGCATGCTCAGTATGAGGGATTTGCTGCAAAGTCAACGCCAGTGACTGTCCTACTGTCTCTACATGCTCATCCGGAGGAGTGAATGCTTCAAGTCACTGACTGGATGCAATCTGCTGGGTTTTCCTTAGATAGAAAAACTTTTTATCCAATTTGAATAAATAACAGAATCTGACTGCACTGTTCAATGATTTGGATTAATTGTAATGCATGTACCTGACTTTTGTGAAGTGCCTTGAGACGACATGTGTTGTGAATTGGCGCTATATAAATAAACTGAATTGAATTGAATTGGTCAGGACTGCTTTTCCAGACCTAAAAACTCAAAATTTCAATTAGTTTCATATCAGAAAATAATTTAAATCAAATGTATCCTGCCAGATATACCCTAATTTTTACATAACATGAAACAGACATTCATTTCACAAAAACAGACAAAATGGACGAACATTGGCCACATAAAGTTTGATTACCCTGTAAATACAGCATTTTTAGAGTGGAACCACTTTGTGTCATTTAATGGTTAAAAATTATTTCTTACCCTTTTCTGGTGTCGACAATTATTACCGAGACTCAAACAAGCTCCATCAAACTGTTTTAACTTGTTAAAGCATATTTGTTGTTGAAACTTGCTAATATATTTCTCCTCCCTGTGTCTTTCTAGTGATTCTGTCATTTTCTCACACACACGTTCACACTCTCTGGCTGAGCATGTTAGCTTAGCATGTTAGCTTAGCATGTTAGCTTAGCATGTTAGCTTAGCATGTTAGCTTAGCATGTTAGCTTAGCATGTTAGCTTAGCATGTTAGCTCAGCATGTTAGCTCAGCATGTTAGCTCAGCATGTAGCAGTCAATGTCCATCAGTCTTAATGTGTCCTCCGTCACTTCAGTCATCTCACTCTCGCTCATCCACACTGGCCAGTTGATGTTACACTTTTTTATATAATATATATATATATATAATATATATTATAATATATATATATAATATAAATTTTTTTTTTTTTTTCTTTTTCACAGCTGGTTACTCACAAGGAAGACTTCCCCTCGGCAGTATCTTTCGGACTTCTTTAACGAGGTCCAGGACCCTACAAACCTTACCCGTGTTTGCGCATCACCTGCATGCTTTACGATCAAAGGAGTGGGCAGATTTGAGATCTTTTAAGAAGATCAGGGACGCAGTTTAAACCCTATACACATTCCCTCGGTAGTATCTTTTGACCCTTCTTATGGAAAGGTCGGGACCCAACAAACCCTAACCGAGTTTTAGCCTTACGTGCCTCATTCAGGGAGTTCACTTTAATATTGTGTGCGAGGGAATCCGATCTTCCCCTGCATACAATAAAGGAAATTCAAACCTTCTCCCCTAGTCTCTAGTTTCTTTCAGAAGATTGTACCTGTCTTCCTGGACTGCCACCGTTAGAGTCGTACCGCTTATCTACACGCCTTACGGTTTAACACGTTCGCAACAATTATTCTGAACCATTTCTCTGCCTCCAACATATACAAAAACAGCTCACTCAGAACTAACAACACAGCCAGAGTGTTTTTACAGGAAAAACACTGAAGATTTTTAATAGGATCTCCTTACCTGTTTGTGGCCGCAGCTGTGTTGTTTTGTCCTTCCGTGGCAACCCTATCTTATCCAAAAGTGGTTTTCGCTTCTGGGGCGCGGGCGGAAACACCAATTTGTCCGAGGCTACCGCCCCCTGCTGGCGGTCAGACGCCTCGGAGCTCCTCCGGTACTTGTTCCCCATGAAGCGATCACTCACTCTATCTAAAGACTCTTAAAGGAACGACTCTCAACCAGTTTCTAACTTTTAGCTCTTTTTATTCTAAGTTAAGGCAGAGGAATGATTACAGAGATCAGCGCTGAGGCTCCCGTCTCGGACCGTCTGTTAGAGGATGACGAAGAGCCCCCGATAGAAGGGGACATACCAGTTTTTATTATCTGGCAATCCAATGCAATGGATGTGCTCTCCCTCAGTGATTATACAGTAGACTATGTGTCACCATTGTGGTGTCTATCTGTTAGATTGTGTAGTAGCGGGTGTCCATCCCTTAATCTAAGTGTTGCCTGTAGCTTTCTAATCAAACCAGGTTTATACCAGCTGCTCCACTATCTACCCCAGTGCCCCAGCTTCAGGTCATTTATTACAATCCTTGGGTCATCTGTCCTTGTTTTTGTATGTCTATGAGCATTCTTTATCCTATTGTAACAGAAGGGAAACATTAGAACTTATATTTTATTTCCCCTAAGTATAAATGGAAAAACAGCTATGAGCATATTAATTTAAAGGTTTTTCCTAACTAACAACCTGTAGACTTGTGCAGATATGTTATTTTTTTGAAACATCTCATATCTCTACTTTTTCCCATCCCTCTTTTAGCCAGAGAAACTGGAAATGTCTCCACTTTTAAATGTCCTTTTCATTCTGGTCTCCACTGAGCAAGCATCACGATTTGAAAACAATTAGCCCATTTATCACAGATAAAGTCAACAACAATATGAAAATAGTGTTTTATGATGTTTTAGTCTAAAGTAAACCTCCAAATTTCATCTGTGCAGTCAGTTCATCAAGAGTGAGGCTGCATTGAAATGTTATTTCGGCTCTGCTTACAGGCTGGTCTGTGTAAGGATTATGATTATTGATTAATTAACATTTATCAAAAATTATAATTAAAAATCATAATTAAGAAAAATATTTTCTTAACCAAAATCATTACTTACAAATAGAAATCAGAGATGTCCTCTGGTGTTGTTGTTATGGGCATAAAGCTCTTAATAATTACAATTAGTTATTTATTCATTAATAACTGATAATGTCACTGTTTATTCCCCCCGCTTCACAGAAGGGGGGGAACTTCGACCTTTTTTTGACAGATAAATCACTCTTGCAAAAATAAACAAAACGCTTCTCAAATTTATATATTTTGAAGATTTATTGAACCAAAATAATCCTGATATAACATTATTCTGGTCCAAAACCTTCACCTAACTAACAAGCACTATTCTAAAAAAAGGAAAAAAAAAATGAAAACAAAAATAAAAAAAAATATTGGCATTTAGTGTCTATAAAGATCAACCCCAGCATTTTTGGAAAAAATGTTCAATTTGGGGTTTAAATGGAAAGAGAAGCCCTCCTGGGGTGTTGATGTCTCATTGCAGCGATCAGCTGGTAAAACGGTGGGGGCCACGCCCCTTTAGCCAAAAAACCATATCCCCCAAA
>JAHHUM010002450.1:50172-187091 GCA_036173005.1 Crenichthys baileyi
AGTTCCTGCAAGATGAAGACATTGAAGCTATGGACTGGCCCGCCCGTTCCCCAGACCTGAATCTGATTGAGCACATCTGGGACATCATGTCTCGCTCCATCCACCAATGTCACGTTGCACCACAGACTGTCCAGGAGTTGGCGGATGCTTTAGTCCAGGTCTGGGAGGAGATCCCTCAGGAGACCATCCGCCGTCTCATCAGGAGCATGCCCGGGCGTTGTAGGGAGGTCATACAGGCACGTGGAGGCCACACACAATACTGAGCCTCATTTTGACTTGTTTTAAGGACATTACATCAAAGTTGGATCAGCGTGTAGTGTGTTTTTGTTCACTTTAATTTTGTGTGTGACTCCAAATCCAGGCCTTCATTGGTTAATAAATTTGTTTTCCATTGATGATTTTTTTTTTGATTCTGTTGTCAGCACATTCAACTTTGTACAGAACACAGTATTCAATGAGAATATTTCATTCAGATCTAGGATGTTTTGAGTGTTCCCTTTATTCTTTTGAGCAGTGTATTTTCAGCAAATTAAAAATGGAACATTTTCTCCCTAGAAAGATCTAGGAGATCTAGATCTACTTCACTCAAAGTAAATTAATTTACATTTAAATTTTAAACAGACTTTTCTAAAGCAGAGCTTCTTACTTTATTGTTGTACAGATTTAGGCAGTTCTGCTAAGCTTTAATTAAAACTAAAGAAAGAGAGTAAGAGTGATATCCCAGCAAGACACGGGAAAGAAAAGTTAAACTGCCCAAGGCTGCACGCACAGTAGGTGTTAGAGATGAGCACTGCAGGGAATGAGGTTCATTCATTTGTGTCGTTACTCAAAAGTGTTTGTTCTCTGCTTACAGTTGACCCTTAACTGCCAAGCGCACATTGAATTTTGAAAATTGTCTTTGAAAGCAATTTATAAAATGTAAAACACGAATGACCATTTGTATGAACCATATTTTTAGGTGAGACACATATGTAGGGACATTTACCTTTTATTTCTGTAACATAATCTCACACAGAAACATTGAAAACAATCCAACTTTTAAATTGACGACATGTATTCTGTTAGGAAAATATTCCATGTTAAACAATTGTTTTTAACAAAATCATATTTCATATCCCAATTGGATTGAGGTCTGGACTTTGACTAGACTTTTTTTTTAAATAAATCTAAATTAAGCATGTTTACTTTATTCTTAAGTTTTTTTTTAAGTTGATCAGAGTTTTCAGGAACTTTTACTTATTGATCTACCATGTTCTGTTTCACTAGAGTATACTATAAATATGGCATGACATTGAGGTCCAGTTCTTTTAGTTGCTGGCCACATGGCTGAACAAGGACCCATATTTATCTTGTCATCACATGAACAGGATAGTAGGAGAGATGTAAAAAAAGCTTTTGAAGAATTGCAGGAAAAAATGGCATGTTGAGATGACCAGGTCTTCATAACAACCTTTAGAATATATCTAAATGCAAATCATAAATGAATATCATCACAAAATGGGGATTGTACAAACTATTTACAGCAAAGGTAGCAGTTCGTTATTGTGCCAATAACAAAATTTTATCAAATTAAAGGCTGCATTTAAATGATTTTCTGTAAAAAAAAAAATATTTATATACATCTATTTTAAGGCATTTTACACATCTAATAATTATGGCCGACAATGTAAATACAAACAGCGAGATAATAATACTCCATAAAAGCATAGTTTAAGCATACCTTCCCTGTCTGGCACCAAGATCAGAGTAGCTTAGGAGATGGGAGAGGATGGGTGAAATGAGGCCAGTGACACACAACAGGGGCCCTCTGGCACCTGTTCATGCACAGTCCAAGCCAAATTAGACCATCTCTCAACCCACTTAACAGGATCCAGTGCAGCTCTGGTGGCCAAGAATCCTGTGTATATGCATTAGTGTGTTTGCACTGTAGCTTCTGTTGCCTGCATCAATAATTAAGCCCAACACCTACTGTAACCATCAACAGTAAACTAATTGGCTCATCAAGGTGATGTTGGAACAGGGCAGATAAAGTGAGTGTTGCAAACTTTTTGAGAAAGAGCAGATGAAAGGGAAAGAAGAAAGCCATTTACATGCTAATGCTGTCCTCAGCCCTTCAGCTGCCTTCTTGCGTGCCTCAACCTCCTCACTCAAATGGGCTCTTTGCTGGCAGGCCAATTGTAATGTTGTGTACACAATAAACAAACAGCACTAAGGTTAAAGTCCTTTCAGGCATCTTTTTAGCCTGCCTTTAGCGTTAGAAAAAGTCAGTTGTTGCGTAACTTTTGAAGTACCTCAGGGAAGTCCACACACTGCTTTTCGGCCACTTTGTCACCCCTTTGTCATCTTGTGTTTGTTTCCTAGGCGACAGAGTGGGCACCGGATGAGGAAACCAGGAAGTCATGTCAGAGCAAAGGCAAAACAGAGGTAACCTCAATCACGCCCCCAATTACAGCACTCCTTGTCAGCGCGACTCGGTGTACAGTGAGGCCATTTTGATATTTTCTGCCTTAGTGCTTGTTAGTCTCCTGGGAGGGCTCTGAGAAGAGCACTATTTCAGAAGCTTCAATCAAAAGTTTTTTTGTTTTTTTTTCCTGGGGTCTATAAGAAATAACTCTATAAGAGAGAAGGGGAGGGAAATGTGTAAAAAAGCACCCATAGGGACATATTGGGACACTTAGTAAGGACATCCTTTTAAAAATGTCTGAGAACAGCTGCTGAGTTCAGTTGTCTCTTTCATGTTATTTTTCAGGAGCTAATTGCAAAATCATATTTATCTCCCACAGAGCCCATAAGGTGAAGAATGAAGCCAAATGCACAAAACTATTTTCTTTGCTGCAATTACCTCTCTTCTCAGCAGCAAAGAACTATAAATCAATATTCCACTTTTGTCAGAAAAGATTTGATGCTTTTTGCTGAAACATGCTTTTGACTTCAAGCATTTGTCAATGCCACAAATAAGCTGCCATTTTCTTTCAACAATGGATCCACGCTGCGTGCCAATTTAATACCAGAAAACTTGTTCCATTGTTCTCCTCAGTAATGTGTTCAATCGCATTCAGGGAACCAATACAGATTTTACCCTGCTGTTACCTTTTGTATGCCTTCATATTCATCTTCCTTTTTTTCAGATGGAATGCCAGAATTATATCAGAGTCCTTCTGGTGAACAAGACTGAGGTCATGACCTGTGGCACTAATGCTTTCCAGCCACTGTGTATTACCAGAGAGGTAGAGCGAGGAAGTAATTTTATATAAAATCAGTCTCCTCCCTCCTGTTTTCACTATCTTGATTTTTGTTTCTCAATCTTTGTTTCTAAAGGTTGGCAACATGAGCAGAGTGCTGGAGCGTGTAAACGGGGTGGCCCGCTGTCCGTACGACCCTCGTCACAACTCCACGGCAGTGGTAACTGAAAGCGGAGAGCTCTACGCCGCCACTGTCATCGACTTCTCAGGACGTGACCCCGTCATATACAGGAGCCTGGGCGGCATGCCCCCACTGCGCACTGCCCAATACAACTCCAAATGGCTTAATGGTACACTGACAGTACAACACAACAAGTTAAGAGTAATATTACAGAACCTTGCAAAAGTATTCACATACCCTAAACTTTGTCACATGTTGTCATGTGGCAGCCACAAACTTCAATGTATTTCAGTTGGGTTTTATGTGAGAGACAAACACAAAGTAGCTCAGAATAATGAAATGAAAGGAAAAATACATTGTTTTCAAAATTTTTTTACTAATGCAAAAGTATTCACACCCTTTGCTTTTTACCTATTTTGTTACATTCCAGCCTGTAATTTGAAGTTTTAAATCTTTTTTTATATGATGGATTGGCACAAAATAGTCTAAATTATATGACTTTTGCAGATGTTCGGGTGAAGATGTTAGCTGTTCTCCTTAGCATTGTCAGTATTTCATAAACTCAGTGTTTTGTGATTGTTTGATACATCCTGATAGAAATGTAATCTCTGCAGATATATCATCAGACCTTTTCTAAAGCCTGCTGGGTTTTCAAATAATCCTCACAAGTTGTTTCAACCAACCTCTGAAAATTCCTGCCATTTCTTTAAACATTTTCACTGGCCTGTTTGGAGTAGCAGATGGGCCAAGTCCACACTTTTGCTTCCAAAACAATTGTGTCTTGTTATAACGGAGGTCCAACAGGTCCATTTGCAAAGAATTAGAGAGACTTTTTTGGTGCAAAGTCGTATGTGGAACAAAGCTCAGGTTAGGCACAGGAAGCAGAGGTATTTATGAAATGGAAGAAACATGGAATTCTGTCTATCCTGCAGGGGTTAGTGTCAATAATCTCCCTGCTGCTGATACTGGGTCTTTTCTTGGGAACACACTGCAGCAGAAATCTGTTCACACACGTCCTGAATTCTGAATCGAGCAGAAATGTAGATGTGACTTCAACTAAGTCATATTCCTGTCCGGTTTCCTTCTTACGCTCTGCAGTAACACAAAGATATTTGTATTTATAATAATACCAAATGCCAAATGTTTTTTTTTTTTAAGTTAAGGTCACATTCTTCTTTGGTGCAAATAAATATGAGATGATACAGTGACTTGCAAAAGTATTCACCCCCTTGGCATTTTTCATATTATGTTGCCTCACAGCCGGGAATTAAAATGGATTGTTTAAGAGCTTGCACCATTTCATTTACAGAACATGCCTACAACTTTGCAGATGTATTATTTTGTTAATTGTGAAGCAAACAACAAATAAGACAAAATAACAGAAAACTTCAGAGTCAGTATTTTGTAGAGCCACCTTTGGATGAGTCTCTTCGATCTTGCCACATTGCACTGGGATTTTTGCCCATTCCTCAAGGCAGAACTGCTACAGCTCCCTCATGCTGGATGGTTTTCACTTGTGAACAGTGATCTTCAAGTCTAACAACAGATTCTGAATTGTATTGAGGTCTAAACTTTGACTATGCCATTCCAACGTATTTAAATGTGTCCCCTTAAACCACTCGAGTGTTGCTTTAGCAGTATGCTTCGGGTCATTGGGTCGAAGGTGAACCTCCAACCCAGTCTGGAAATAAAGGCAGTCTGACACCGGTTTTGCTGAAGAATATCCCTGTATTTAGCACTGTCCATCTTTCCCTCAACTTGGACCAGTTTCACAGTCCCTGCTGCTGAAAAGCATCCTCACTGTGGGAATGGTGTTCTTCAGAGGATAGGTTTTGGGTGTTGGGTTTGCACCAGATGTAACATTTTTCTTGGTGGCTGAAATGTTAAAATTTAGTCTCATCTGACCAGCGCTCCTTTCTCCATAAATCTGGGGAGTTGCCCAGATGCCTTTTGGCAAATAAAACATGCCTTCTTATTTTTAATGCTAAGTAATGTTTTTTTTTTTTTTTTTTTCTGGCCACTCTTCCATTAAGCCCAGATCTGTGGAGTGTACAACCTATTGTGGTCCTAAGGACAGATAATTTAGTCTCTGTTGTGGAACTCTGTAGCTCCTCCAGGGTTACCTTTGGTCTCTGTGCTACCTCTCTGGTTAATCCCAACCCCTGATACAGGGGGAAGAATTTAACTTTTTTTTTTAACTTTAATCACTGTAAGTTCCCTTAGTTAAAGATAGACATGTGTTGTATCCACAGAAAGATTAGAATTTTGGCTAAAAGTTGATATAAACCTTTTTTTACAAAACGACAAGTTAAAACTACAAGCAATTATATTTATTTAACCCCATCCTGGCTTCTAACAACAACTTTGTCCCTGACTTGTTTGGAGAGCTTCTTGGTGTGATGCCTCTTGCTTACTGGTGTTGCCCCTCTGGGGTCTCTCAGAAAAGGCATGTTTATACTGATAGATCATGTGACATTTAGGCACAGGTGAACTTCATTTTACTAATTATGTGACTTTTGAAGGTAACCTGTTATACTAGAACCTTTTAGGGGCTTCATAGCAAGGGGGAGAATACTAATACACAAGCCAATTTTCAGACTTTTTTTTTATTTTTTTATTCTTTATATATATATATATATATATATATATATTCTGATTTCACTTCACCAACCCAGACTATTCTGTGCAGATCATCACATAAAATAAGCTTCAAAAACATTTAAATTACAGGTTGGAATGTAACAAAATCAGTAAAAAGACAAGGTGAGTGAAGATTTTTGCAAGACACTGTATGTAGTGGACTTCCAAAGCCTGCCTGGATAAAAAAGTTTAGTTAAATATTTGCATCCAACATGAGCAACTGACTTGATATAAAGCTGCAACTCACAATAATTTTTCAAGAATACCTGATTGTTCTGTCATATTTTCTGGGTCCATGCACATTGGGTTACAGAGATATTCACTCACTTTACTTTCATGTAAATCAGCTAAATCTCCATGGGAAAATGTTGGCAGTGCAACAGGACTGATGCGCAGCTTTATAATGATACTTTAATCATAGTCTTAAATGGCTCTTTGCAGTTCTCATTGGTTAAGATTAAGTTTATTTTCATGGACTTTTTAAGGTCTATACATTGTTTTTTTATCACTGAGAAATGAGCTGCTAATTATTTGACTAGTAATACCTATGGATGCACTGGTATAAAAATTTGGGCCAATGTTGAAATCCTACATTAATATTTACCATAGATAGATAGATAGATAGATAGATAGATAGATAGATATAGATAGATAGATAGATAGATAGATATAGATAGATAGATAGATAGATTAGATAGATAGATAGATAGATAGATAGATAGATAGATAGATAGATAGATAGATAGATAGATAGATAGATAGATAGATAGATAGATAGATAGATTAGATATATTTCCTAACCCTTTCGACACAGAGAAAAATCGTCCACACTGCTGACATTGCTTCTATGCGGTTGAACACCCTACAATCCTGCATTGCATCTCTATCACTGTCACACACCCAGACAAATACATGACCAAGCCCCTCCAGAAACACATACTCAAACTTCAACAAGATAGAAATATACAATGGCTGTTAATATTGGCCCAGTCTTATATTTTGGACCAATACAATATGTTAAAAACATTGGCCGATACTGATGTTAATGCCGATCGTGCATGCATAGTAATACCCCCTTCACTCTGCTGGATATCTGCCTTTTGTTTTATTTGAACTTCTTTTAAGTAAATAATAATACATTTTACCCACTATGGAATAAGCGGTAGAAAATGACTGACTGACTGACTGAATAATCCATTTTCCCCTCTCTATGCAAAAGAAACTGTAGCATACACAATTTGATCGGACAAACCATGCTTCCACTTATTTGTTTGAACATTTATTTTGATCATCATATGCAGCAAATATCCGCTGCTGCAAAATATTTGCTAGTGCCAATGTCTGTCTTATGAAGACGCACTGACCTTAGCATGCTTAAAGTGGCTCTAATTGTATGGCAGTCCATCCCACCTTTATGTTAATTAGGATAATAATTAGATGACATTTACACCAAAATTGATCAGGTTCTTCACTGGTACAAGTCCCTACTAAGCACCAGTTCTTTGTGTTTCCACTGCCCAAACTCTGGCCCTTGCACCAAACAACCAGTGCTATCCCAGTGCCAGAGGAAAGTACCTCCTCCGTCAAGAGCTATGGGCAGGATCATGGGGAACAGCAGCCACTCAAAATGTTGTGAGCAGCATATTTAGTTGTAATAAACTCTGTACTTTGGTTTTTTATGAGTCAAATTTAAAACTAAATATCTGTAAAAACACTGTACTTCAACAACAATTAAATATCGGATTATCATCAAAATAACAAAATCTGACTGTCTCTTAGCTTCCCGCCGTTTATTTTCAAATCAATCAGATCGATGCAACATTTACAACTGATGATTCTTCCCTAATTCCAATAATTCCGGCTTAGTTCTTTAGCACTGTCGGTCTTTTAATATCGGCAGGTGCTGTTAATAAATATTGCTCTATAAGCAGTGTTAACTCCTATTTTCGAGTTCTGCTGGTGCGCATAAAAGATCAGCAGATTAGGATTATGAAGCGTTCACGGCCACAGTTTACTGTTTAAAACACTGTTGATAAAAAAGGTGGCGATATCAGAGCATCTGTTTGCAGGGATATTGCAATAGATAATATAATTTCTGTGGTTAAATTGACTACATGCACGATGATCACAGAAATACACTTTAAAACGGGGAGGCTCAAACAATAAATCAATAAAACATTTATAATCTTAAAATGGTCTTAAAATGATTGAAAATTAGATAAATAAAATTAGATAAATAATAAAATGAAGTAGCTTATCTTTAAATCTGTAAAACTGGAAGTTCTTAATGACTTAAAGAATCAGCAAATTTATGGGTATTATTTGTCTAGTTTGAAAAGTACTAGGAGAAACTACATTGTGGTTTATTCATGAGCAAACAATGCATTTTAAGTTGTTAGTTTGTTTCTTTATTAAAAATTCTTGGCAACACATCAAGTCAAATGAGCAGGTCTGATTGGGGCTGAGGTTTTGAAAAAGGGCACATAACTGAGGCTGTTTCCGAGACATCTATTATCACGGGTGCTGTCAGCTCACTTCAGGAATCACTTTAGCAAACCACAAAGACCATGTCAAAATTTTCAAGCTACTCTGTTCCATTAAAAAAGTACATTTAACTACAAATATGATCACACTCTTATTTTTTGGTTTAAGCGAGTCTATTTTTGCCAAGTTTCAAAATTCAGAACCATGGACAGCACATTGCCAATTAAATAATTGTCATTTGGGTCTATGAAAGTATATTTAGAAAAATATTTTGGAAATACCCAATATTAAGGAATTTGTGTGTGTGTGTATCCTGTGCTTGCAGTGTAAGTAAACAGTATGGTGGATGCCTTACAGTGTAAGGTCAGATTTTCTCTATACAGAGGGTTTTTGGGTAGGATATTCATCCTATTGTATATTTGGCTGCATTGACTTAATGTCAGGACAGACCATATCTGGTTATAGCAAAAAATTGGGACAGGGCAAACAATTATAAGGAGGTAAAGATGCCGGTTGAAACCAGGGAAATGATAGCAAATATCACATCAGCAATGTTTATGAGTTTACCGACCTAAACCCATTCTAGAGTGGTTTTGTTGGGACCACTGAAAATATATATTGTTGACTTTAGGGAGGAACATCATCTTCTGTGTTACTTCCCTTTGCCATTTATAAGTGAGGGGCAGTGGATATGCAACTTAATGCTCAATATATGAACAATTTTAAAAACTTTTTAACTTAAGTTTTAAATAATGAGCAGATCTTGATTTAAAACTCTTGACCCTTTTGACAAAGCTTGACACTTGACTTCCAGTGTAAAGGACTGGCAGAAAAAGTGAAGTTTAATAGTAGATGGAGTCCGACCAAAGCTGGATGAGATGAAAGCTGCGTGTTTGTGTGCTTCTCTCAGAGGATGGATGACAAAGTTGGATGAAGAGATGACAGACTGGGGAGTCAGTGAGCGATGTAATTATTCCTCACCCTACGGAGAGGGTAAAATTACAGCTCACAGCATGTGTCACACCATGCAGGGCCTCTGCCTGTGTATGCACGCAGGTGTGTGCTTGTCACTGAGTATTTAGACAGTGAGCGGGCGGCATGAACAGCATGTGGGTTGCAGCTGTATGTGTGAGCTTTAAAACCACACACACAAGCACAAAGAAAGTATGTGACATGAGGCGAGACAGAGAAAGATGAGTAACAAAGTAGATAACGTCCTGATCAGCATAATCACAGCTGGCTGCGCAGACAGTCAAGCGCACATTGGCCTTCATCCGAGTCCTCAAAGACTGTTTTGCTTTGTGGCTGCTTCTGTAAGGGTTATGGAGTTGTGTTCCCAGTGGATTTTAGGGTGTGAATGAAAATCTCATTTTCAGCTCTAAGCTCTCTCTGGTTCAGGAAAATTGGAGGGTGGAGTGGAGGGAGGTCAGGGGTATCCTGGTAGCCTGCCAGGTGCTGACCGACTGTTTTCTATCATACATCTGAATGTCACAAGGCTCTGGAAAAGATGTGTAAGAAGGCTTCAAATAAATAAATCTTTAATTGCATTAGCACAATCTCACATTTCAAAACTAGAAGACTCAAACCTTTAATTGAGTACATGCACTTAGTGGAGGGGAAAATTCCCATGTTAAAAATATTGTTTTTAACAAAAATCACTGATGAGTCAGTTATTCGCATTTCACATGTGTCACCCACTTTAGCAGTCAGGACAACCATAAGTGTTCTCCTATTAGATTCAACAAGCCTGGCTCATACAGCGAGATGGATTAATGACCATGCTTCAGAAAGGCCCAGTCACAACCCATGCTATCAAGCTTTCCAGTACCTTTAAAAGAGAGGCTTGCCTACAAGTTCAGATGTCCTCTAACACAGTTAAGAGTGGTCATGGTGTGATTTTCCACATTTTCGTTCATTTCAGCTCAAACTCACCTACAGTGTTTGTTGCCAAAACGCTGCATTCAAGTTGCTGCCAAACTATAAATCTTTCCACGTATACAGGTGTATTGACAAATGAGTGGCACATCGGTCTAATTTTGAAGAAATTACTGAGATTCTGTAGGGGATGAAGACCTCTCATGTCTTTGAAGCATGTACATTGCATGTACATTGGGTTTCTGAGCAGTGCCTGTGTTTTGGGATCAAGGGTGTGGAATTCATTGTTCTACTGCTTCAGGCTGGGCTACTTTACTTTTGCAGTGATGTTACTTTCTTTTTACATTCAAGGATCACCTTACTGCCTGGCAATGAAATTTTAATGTGCTACTAGTGGCTGCAACTGGTCAGATAGGTATTGGCCAAAATAATCAAAAAGTTGGTAAAGCCATCAGTTACAGTTACAGTTAAAAGCATATTGCATACCAGGATGAGTCATTGTTCATCAGTGCATACAGCATAGTGCCATATTAGATGCTCTTGAGGCAGAATGTTGGGAACATGTCCAAAAAATCTGTGGCACCCTGACTGCAGTGTAGGAAAGCAATGCTAGAGCATTGTTTTCCTATAACATCATGTCATACTGTTCTATCGGAACAAAAAGGCACAGATGTACTTGCATAATCAAGATATTAGTCTCACCTGATCAAAGCAGTCAAGTAGAACAGAGTTTAGAAAGTTCCACATGTTTATGTTTGTAATGTTTGCACAGAAAGGGCTTTTTATTGTTATCACTTCCAAAAAACTGCTTGGTATATTGACTATGTCTAACTATTGATAACAAGACCTGGTGACTCCAAGATGCTTCAGTTCTCATACAGAAGCCTGGACATTTTTTTGAAATCGTGCATCTTGTAATTTTGTTTAAAGCAATTATGTTTCTTTTTTAAATTTTTGTGGCATTAGTGGCCTTTATGTCATAGATTACAGACAGGAAATGGGCAGAGAGAGAGGTGGGGAAGACATGCAGCAAAGGTTTGAGGGTCGGGAATCAAACCCCGGATGACTGTGTCAAGAAAACCTGCCCTCTGTATTGTGTATTGTGGTCTAAAACCAGGTGTTTCAGTTTCATTGATCAACCCCTGTAGATACCCAGTTATTTTCATTCTTAGCTTCGTTCACTGCTATAAACTAGCACTGTTCATTTCTGTCTAGGTTTTTATTTACTTTGTGTTTATATAGATGGATTGCTAGCCCAAAAAGAACTACAGAACTGACAATTTTAAAGTTTAAGTTAAAGGTGTTGTTCAGTTGTTTAAGGAGCCTTGCAAAAAACAAAAGATTATAAAAAAGATACCATATAAAAAATACCAAAAAGGTATAGCTTTTACTCTTAGATGTAAACACAAGACTAATGAGATATAAAGTAAGAAAGTGGATTCCTACAACAAGGTCATTGGCTTTTCATTTGTGCATCAGTGCATTTGTACAATATCTACATTTTTAAAAAGTTGCTCAACATTTTACTCGATATGGTATTTTTTTGATAGTTCGGAAAAAAAAGGGTATTTCTCTTCAATGATAAATAGAATGACTCAATAAAATTGTAAAAACTTTTACCAGCCCAGCACTAGTACTACAGATTTGAACTAACCCAGGGTAGGAAGGGGTTATAGGTATTTCCAACTGGCAATTCGGAAAATCCGACTTGAGAGCAGAACGCTTCATGAGACCCATTATTTACTCTAAATGTGAATGTTGAACATAACCAACACTAGCTTGAGCTGACCACTTAGCAAGGTAATTTCAATTCAATTCAATTCAGTTTTATTTATATAGCGCCGATTCACAACACATCGTCTTAAGGCACTTTACAAAGTGAATTCAATCTAATACAGATTTCAAGTCATACATACGTATAGCCTTTTACATACGTAAAAAGCTATTGTTATTTTAAGTAAACAAACAAGTCATTAACACAGCCCATTGACATTTAAATCATTATACGGCATATTTTAGAATATTACGATTTATTCCATCCAGTAGATGAGGTTCAGTTAAGTCCAATCAGGCCATTGTACAGTTCAATATGGCCTGTGTGAAGAATGATTAGGGTCCTTCAACTTAAGGAAACTGGGTTACAATTTCTGACCCAATATTTTGGTTAAAAATATCCAACCTCTGTCCCAAAAGCATTTGGGTTAAAGAAATAACTCAACAGTTTTTTTGTGTGTGCGAGTAAGATATACGCATACAACGATCTGCCTTCGTAAAGCATTACTCATCTCCCAAATCTTAATAAATCATGCTGCATTCTATCAACATTTTCCACATTTGATTGTTGAGTACCCTTTGATTTACCACTGTGTGCCTGATCTGTAGCATTACATGTTGTTGCTCCCCCAGCACCCAACCCGTCCCTCTGAGAGAAAAACGTGTTTACGGCTCAGCAGGGAGCTGAAAAAAAAAAAAAAACTCGCACCCACACAGCTTTATTATTGTAATGCAGAACATTTCATCTTCTCCTGCCCTTTGTTTGACATGTGTATTGTGTTCATAAGCACAGGTGTGGAAAAACTAAGGCGTTAACCCAGCTTTGGCTTGTTGAATGCATATTCTTATCCCTTGTTTGGCTCAGCTAATAAATGGATCTGAAGAATGCAGTGTTTCACCCGACCTTTAGCCTCAGGGAAAGAATAACTGATGCTTTTGAACAATTTTCTCATTGCCTCTGTTGTGGTAACTACATGTCTGTTGACACTAATTAACCCACTGTAAATTACAGTAGTCTCAATTAAGTTGTTTTGTTGTAGATATAGTTATTAAATGATACATCTGAGTGATTTGTCTACTAATGATAAATGTACCCAGTTTGTTTTGCTTTCAGTGACACGTTTCCTCGTCATTATTTAGAACACAAACTGAGAACAGACTGATTAGGACATTCACTTCATTAAACCTAAACTGGGTAAGTTGATTAGATTACCTGCTAAATTAGCCAGTGCTGCTTAAATAGACCCGTTCCACATTTCTGCAGAGTAATCAGCGAAGGAGAAAGAATTATAAAACTTGATTACAGCTTCAAAATTTTGCATCCCTCTTGCAGCTGATTATCTCTTCTTTCTTTTTCAAACCACAAGTGGTTTCATCAGCGCCACAGTCTGAAACAGCGAGGTGAAATGGAATTACTGCTGCCCTCTGGAAACCAGAATTGTTGTCTCCTTCTGCTCAATTTCAGCACTTTATTTTAAACAAATGTCTTGCTATGGCCTGAGGCGCATACCATCCAACTGGTTAGCAGGTTATTCCCCCTTTGAATGTGTGTGTGTGTGTGTGAGAGAGAGAGAGACAGCTATAGTTATTTTAGTGTATTTATACATGTATATGTGCAAAAAGGTTATATTATTTCAATTTGTGTCTGTGCTGCTCGCCATATGTCTGAGTCGGATGTCATTTACTATAAATGGGTCCCAGTGGTGAACTGAAGCAACGGCAGCTGAGTAGTCTTTTCTTTTTTTTAATCATTTGTGTAGAAGGCTGTCTGACAGATAAAAACATGACAGTACCAAACAAATCTTCTCAGTGTTGAAACCACAATCAGCTCAGTGTCAAAACAGCAGTGTGGGTGTTTCTGCTTTATAAAGGCCTTTTTAGAATATGTTGCAGTGAAGTTCTGTAGTTTTCTGGCTTATTAAGTATATAGCTGTATTGTATCAGCTATAGGATATGCTCTTTATTCATAAATTATACCATGCCTCGCAAATGTGTGAATACCTCTCGAATTTTCTCATATTTTTTTCATGTCACCATGTTTTGTTGGAATTTTGTGTCATAGACTAACCCAGAATAACACATGATTGTGAAGTGACATAAAAATCTAAGCTGTGATGTGCATTTTTATTCAGCCCCTGTTGCTCTGATACCCCTAAATACAATCCTATGCAATGCATTGCCTTTTAAAATCACCTTAGTAAATAAAATCCATCCATTGGCTATACCTGCTTATCCGTGCAGGGTTGCAGGAGGGCTGTTGCCTATCTCCAATGGCCGTTGGGCAAGAGGCAGGGTAAATAAAGCCCATCTGTTTCTAATTTTTTCTTAGTTTAGATACAGTTGTCCTGTGAAGGAACATTACTAAAAAACAGCATCATGAAGACCAAGAAACACAGCAGACAAGTTGTGGATAAAGTTGTGGAGAAGTTTAAAGCAGGTTTAGGTTATAAAACAACATCCCAAGCTTCAAACATCCCATAAAGCACTGTTCAATCAATCATGTCAAAACAGATAGAATATAGCAGACCTATGAAGAAATGGCCTTATATGGAAACTGAGAGGCCTAGCACAGAGGGCATTAATAAGGCAAGCATCCAAGTCGCACATTCTGGAGGAGCTGCAGAGTTCCACATCTCAGGTGGGAGAATGTGTCGACAAAACAGCTATTAATTGTGTAGTCCACAAATCTGTTTTTTATGGAAGAGTGGCAAAAAGAAAGTTGTTGTACCAAGAAAGTCAAAAGAAGCCTCATTAACAGGTTACCAAAGCCATGTAGGGGACGCAATACATTTTTGGAAGAAGACGAGGAAGCAAAAGATGAACTTTCAGCCCTACATTCAAAACACTACATGTTGTGGAAAACTAGCACCTTTATACCCAAACTATCCACAAAGTTAAACATGGTGGTGGACCCAGCAGCTATGAGGATGCTTTTCTTCAACAGGGACAGGAAAGCTGGTCAACAGTTGATATGTAGATGGATCGATCTAAATACAGGGAAATCCTGGAAGAAAACTTGTAGAGGGACAAAAGACCCCAGGATCCCAGGGGGGGAAGACGTACCTAATCATAATCCTAAGATGTTTATTCAAACCCACTTCATCTTCAGCATTTACGTCTTCCTCAGGGGTCAGAGCGCCAAAGAAATAATCTTTCATCAATAAACTCTTTAACCGTCTTCTTGTTGTTTCTCCGTTATGTGAGTCTTTCCAGGTTGAAATGAAGCTGATATTGAAGTTTGTAGTTATAATCTGACAAAGTGTAAAGGTTCAAGGCTTATAAGCACTTTTGCAAGGCACTGTATATTTTCCTCTCATTCATTATATAACATCTTAATATTAACAACCTTTTTGTGTTTGTTAGAGACTTTTGAAGAGGCAGCATATTGGCTTCTCCTAAAACTCTCAGACTACTCTTATAAAAACAACACGTCTCCAAGCTATCAGGCTTTCATGACCTCCAAAAAACACTACTTTGGTTTTAAACAAGCTTGAAATATAGGGAGAGGAGTCTTAAACCTTCAAGGGACTCATTGGGTTGTCAGGTTTCATTGAAATGCTGTGAGAATGTGACTCAAACTGAAATTTTTCTGAGGTCCTTGTGTAAATTTCTTAGACAGAAAACCCAATTTGCCTGCACAGAGTCTGAAATATGTGCATGAGCAGACATATAATGAAATTGATAATTCATCATGAATTTTTGCCAGAAACTGACATATGGGCTGAAGCCCCTTAACCCGGCTAACAATTACTTATAATATTTTAATGTAGTAAATCCCAGTCAGATCCCTGTTTTTTAGTCTCTCTTACCTGGAAACCGATGCAACAGGAGGACATTACTCATTCCCTGTGTCATCTAGGGCAATACAAGCAACACAAGCATCTAGTTTCAATGGATTTAGCATCAAAACATCAGACAGATTTATTTGAAACCATTTTTATCTTCTACTCTCCTTCACCCTCTGCTGCCTACCCTCGTATTTACTCATTTGCCATCAGGGCTCTTTTCAAACCACCCTTAACAGGAATGCGACTATAGAAATTTCAAGTCCTTATTGCAATCAATAATGCGAACAAAGGTCACAGCAACAGTGTCCAGAAGATGAATGTTGCAAATATTTTTGTTTGCCCAGGGTCAACATAATGATCTTCCCCTTCCTTCTGTCTCCTCCTTCCCCATTGCAGAGCCCCACTTCATCTCAGCCTATGACATCGGCCTCTTCACCTTCTTTTTCCTGAGGGAGAATGCGGTGGAGCACGACTGCGGCAAGACAGTCTATTCCCGCGTGGCCAGGGTCTGCAAGAACGACATCGGCGGGCGGTTCCTCCTGGAGGACACCTGGACCACATTCATGAAGGCTAGGCTCAACTGCTCCCGCTCCGGAGAGATCCCCTTCTACTACAATGAGCTCCAGAGCACTTTCTACCTGCCCGAGCAAGACCTCATCTATGGCATCTTCACCACCAATGTGTGAGTGGATCAGTCCCATAATAGTTTTTGTTGAATTCAGGCAGTCACTCACTTTGTTCCACTCTTTAAACTTGGTTTTGCCATATGCATTCAGTTTCACATGCTTTAGATCCTATTTGGTCATCCTCTTTTATGTTATTGGATCATCAGCCTTATCTGTAATTAACTGTACTTTGTGGTCAGGTCATCATTTAAATGAAAAGCAGTTTACAATGTTTTTTTCAAAATACAATTTTAGATACTTCACCTCTCAGCAGATATAGCTCTATTTTTTAGATGTCATTATCCACAGTCGTTTGTCTTTTGGTTCTCACCTGGAGATTTAAGCTCAGACTTTGACACTGTGGATCACTCAGTGTTACTCCAGACAGTAAAATGTTAGGTAGGCATATCTGAAATGGTTTGCTTCCTGTTAATCATTTAGACCTATTTCTGTCTGAAAACAAAAATGTAGATCAAATCTTAATGATGGAGTTCCACTAGAGTCTCTTCTTGGTCCTATTTTCTTTGCTTTATTTGCTTACTTTATATATTTTAAGATATTCTGTGGTATCTCCTTTCAGTGACATTCAGTTTTTAATTACTCTTAGACCCCAGTGTACTATCAAGGTTTTGGTCCTATCAAATGCTGGTTGTCAGATAATGTTTTCCATTTGAACTAGAACAAAAACGAGGTTCTTATTTGTGATTTTGAAGATAAATTATAATTCCAACCATATGTTAAAAGCGTTAAAAGTTTGTTCCTGTTTTTCTCTGTCTGTTTTCTCGGATTGAGATGCATGTTTTTATTTTTCTCCTGCATAGCCTACCTTTATTCTTTTTTTTACTTGCCTCAGTAAAGCTTCTCTTCATCATCTGCATCTTGCCCAAAATGCAGCTGCTAGGCACCCTGTTGGGTACAGCAACCGGTTTAATGATCTGGTTTGGACTTTTAAGTGCTGGATGGTGATGCACCATCATACATTTCTGATCCCTACTGGCTGTACATTACCACTAGGTTAGCGTATTTATCTGGGATTGTTATAAAGTACAAGTGGTCAAGCATTTACAGTTGTATCCTCTACATGTGGGAACTCTACTCCCTTTACTCCTGTGGACTCAGTAGTCTTGAAGTAGTTCAAGAAGTAGTTGAAGACTCATCTCGTTTTTGTTTTGTTGGTTTTTGTGTTTGTGTATTTTGTCTTGTTATTTTGTGTCTTGAAAGGTGCTATTTATGTAATTTTTTTCTTACCTAATTATAAATCTACTCTAGGATCTTCAACTAAGGCGAGGTTCTGCACAAAGACACCTTAATGTGTGCTTTCATTTTTGATGTTAAGATTTTCTGTTAATTTAATTTAGCAAGATCTTTAACTTTAAGAGTAACTGTAAAAATTACAAGCTCATTCTTTCTGAACAGTTTGTCTGCACACCTTATTGTGCATGCACACTGCTACAGCAAGCTTCAGTCAGAGAGTGCTTCCAGACCTTCCAGAAGGAAATGGTCTTTGCTATGCCTCCAGAATGCAGTGGACAAGGTTACAATAGCAATTACAGACTTTTTTTTCTCTGTAATTGCCTTCTTATGACAGAAACAGATGAATATAAATAATCAGAGCAGCTTAAATGGGCTTCAGGTATATATGGGAACCAGCCAGGTGATTTAAATAGGTAGTAGAGAGCAAATGCAACATAACACAGCAAAATTCAGATAGATCTACTGAAATTGTTTCTAGAAAAACAAATAACTGAACATAAATAAGGGCATTGTGAAAATGTGATTTCAGCTCGGATTATTTAAAAGTAGTACTACTGATGAATCAATTTTTTGTCTTTTTGAACCAAAATGTATTGAATACGCAATTTCTAGTGAGAATATTTAGCAATGGCTCTCATTTGTTTTCATTCCATAGTCCACATCTTTGATACGGGGAACCTGGGTTAGATTCCTGGTTGCGTCAGGAAGACCATCTGTGATATAAAACCCTGAAAGTTTGTGTGCAAGTTGTACTGACCTGCTGTGGTGACTCCTGCATAAGGAAGCAGCCAAAAATACTCCTCTAAAGTGATACATGTATGGAGCTGTCCTTGGTCCTGAAGAAGCTGACAGAGCTGTCATTCTGCAGTTCTTCTAATCTTACACCTTTGTCAGTTTTGCCTTAACATTCCGTAAACTTTTTTTAAACTATTTAAATCATAGTTGAGCCTTAGCACTGCATAGGCTAACCCACCTTTATGGTCACAGTGATAAATAGTAACATCCAATTAAACCAGTTGGTTTGCAGAAGCCCACTGCTGCCTGAAGCTGTCAAATATTGATTCTTTAAAATTCCCATCATAGCACAGTTGTACTGAGATTGCAGCATAAAATGCAGCTGAGGAAAATAATTTAGAACTAACCGCACACCAGTAACATGCTATTCCTGCTAATTCTGATGTACTCTTAAAACTGAGTTATGCCTTAAAATGCTTCCACTAACGTCACTTTAAAACCCTAAATGATAGTGAAAATAGCTAACTTTCAGTCCTTTTTCATTTAGTAGCAGCATTCAAACCAAAGAGTGTTGTTAGCACCAACTTCGTGTGCTTAGTTATAGTGTGTCTATAGGAAAAGGATAACATTTTGAAATTTGTAATTTTTTGGTCACCAGTCAGGTCAACCAAACTGAAAACCATCTGTTTTTGGTCAACAGCATATTTCTCTGTGCATCTTTGTGCTGATAATGTCTGTGTCTGTATGTAATGCCGTTAGTTTTTATTCTCATTCTTTGTGTAAACATGTTTGGACTGCACATAGAATGTTTGAGGTACAAAAAAATCTGAATGGAGCTACTCATTAATCCTCTGATCACAAGCAAATTCTAAGGCATTCAAAAATTGGACACAAAAGAATGATATTAGGACCAATTTTGTCTCCACTCTGTTTACATTTATTTCCAACAATTTTTCCGTGCTGTTGAACTGTGAAGCAGTGCTACAATTTTAATTCAGTTATCTAGTCACAACAAGCTCACTTCAAGGTGAGGCATCAGTATTGATGTTGTATGTCATAACACAGTATTGCAATGTACTTTAGTAAATTTGGAGCTCTTGTGTCTGAACCAGGTGGACACACACACACACACACACACACACACGCATTCTTCTGTGTGCTGAAAATGCTTTCATGGGAAACCATTTTAATGAGCATTTTGTAATAACAAGATGTCAGTTTCTGGGATTTAAAAGCACTACATATCCCAAGACAGTTCATTATAATCTGCCAAGCCTCACACTAATTATTAGTCGTTGTTTCCTTACAGGAAGCTTCTTTCCAAATCTGTTACCTTGATTATAACCCTATGTGGGCAGTAATTTGCTATATACTTTATTACAATTTATTACTTATTTTTTGTGTAGCAAAATGTGCATGTCCATATTTTCTTAAAGCATATATAATTCACACTAAACATGAGTAGAAGCACCAACCAGTTAAAATGCATGTTCTGATAAACCTGTAAAACATGTTTACAAAATAACTCAAAAGACATAAATAATTTTAAAATCATTGTAAAAACTGGGTCCTCACCAGCACCCAGGGACCCTTTTCTTGAAAAACTTGCCATAAGCGTGCTAAAAGGCTTAATGCAGGCTGTACAATATCTATAATGAATTGCATATTTTAAATTGTTAAATGAAGAACATTCAGAAAGTAAAATTAGATTAATTTTCCATTTATTCAAATCGAATTTTCCACTGAGCAGAGAGGAAGGAAAAAACCCACCAAGACATGTTAAAGCTGTGCTGAAGATCCTTTACACCAGCAATAGGAACGATAATGGGGGAATGGGGAATAATATCAGTGGTAAACTTCAGCACTTCAGCTCCTCATCATTTGGCTTTTTACATTTTTGATTTGTTGTCAGCCGAGAGTTCTTTACCACCTATACACAGTAAACCTCCCACCTGTTTTGATTGATCAGTGTGGACACATGCAGCTCTAAGATGAGCAGACTCAGTCACTTTTTCTGCTGCACAACAGCTGGGGGTGTCACAGACTCCGCTACAACAAAGTTTTATATGTTATAGACTTTTCCCTTGCATCTTGAGTTAAGTAAAATGGTTGAATGAATTTAATTTTGATTGTCTAAATGCAACATAGCCGAACATGTACTTTGCTTTCCAAAAGCTTCCTCACAACTTCATTGTGTTTTTTTTTTTGTGATAGACTAAAACAAAGTACAGCATAATTATAATTATAACATTGTTGGCTTTCTCCATGAAACCATATGGGCAAGAGCTGATTTTTTTCATCAAAGTTATATAAATGGAGTGCATTACTAATAGTTGTCCTATCAATAGACTCTCCCACCTTAGTCCAAAATGGGCCTCTTGGCTGCTTCTCTGATGAATGTTCTCCTCGCCCGACCTGTCAAATTAAGTGGACAGCCTGACCCATCAGGTTTGTTCATTGGTTTTCTTGATTCATTAAAAACCTCTGAGGCCTTAACAGAACAGCTGTAGCTCAAGCATGGTCAGTCAAAAGCTGGAATCCGGATAGGAAGCCATAATGGAAGATATCGATAGCATGCAGCAGCATTGAGCTGCACATCAGTGTTGCACATCATCGAATTGAATATGATGATATTTTGTCTCTAAAGAAAAAGGCTTTTATTTGGGGATTTTTCTATTTAGCTCTTACATCACGACAAAATATTATCATTGTGTGTGCAATATGCCAGCATAGTCATAATCTCAGGAGAATTAACACCATAAAAACATTTTGAAGCTCTCCCTCCAGCAAAGCTCTGAGATAACAAATAGTACCCTCAACAATTCTACCTTTACATTTGTACTATTTTGTATTATGAACACTGTAACCTCTGTTTAAAAATTCTTCAGGACCATTTTGCAACTTTCGTCTCCCATTTGTGTTTTTCTGTTAGAGTTCCAAAGCCAGCCCAGAGCTGCAAAACCTTCAACACATCCTGTGATTGAATGAGCGTCTCCTGGATTCCTTTGCGTTAAAGAATTGTCCTATAAGACATCTAGAAAAAATCCCACACAGGTGCCCTTTTTTCAAGGATCAAGCTCAGTCACACTTTAATAGGCTCACAGTTCCATTGCTTGAATATGTGCCTGAATTTCTGCAAGGCTCTGTGGCTTGTCTTGTGAATTTGAAGAAAGTAAAGTGAAAATCAGAGTCTTAGATTTTTTTATTTCAAACTTCAACATAACATGTGATTCATTAAAAAAGAATCACATTTACTTATAGTCTTTCCAGGTCTGGATAATTATGGAAAAAACAAAACAAAGCAGGGCTGGGTTCAAAGCCCAGCTGGAGGTCTTTCTGCATGGATTTTGCATGTTCTCCCCATGCATGTGTGGGTTCTCACCGGGCACTCCGGCTTCCTCCCACAGTCTGTTAGGTTAATTGGTCTCTAAATAGGTATGTGATTGAGTGTGTGTGTGTGCATGGTTGTTTGTGTGTAGCCCTGCGATGGACTGGCGACCTGTCCAGGGTGTACCCCGCCTCTCGTCCATAGACTGCTGGAGATAGGCACCAGCTTCCCCGCAACCCACTATGGAATAAGCGGTAGAAAATGACTGACTGACAAAACAAAGCATGGAAAACAGTATTTACTCAAGCCTGGAGTAAATTTTTTTAGCCATCAATATGTGGGTTTTTGTCTTACTCACTGAGAAGCCATAGATGCCAGTACACTCAAAATGTTTTGTACATGCCATCTCCGGCTATGCAGCATGTGCTAAACTGGTTCACTACTCTCAAGGTGAGGAACATAGTGTACAGTTCCTCTTACTACTGAAATATCTTTAAAGGAAACAAGAAACCTTTTAAGTTCTTTTGATGAACACTACAGAACTGCCCGAGTTTTAAACTATTCCTATTTTATTCATACTTTACTTTTTAATAGACTTTTTTTTTGTTCTATTTGAAGGTTTTTATGGTCAACATGTTATCTTGGTACTATGCAGTTTCCAAAAACTCAAAATGTAGACAAAGTGTTTGCAGCAGATGAACAGTGTCTAAGGTGTTTTCACACCTATAGTTCGTTTACCATGGACCATACCAGTTGATGAGTTTGGTATCTTCTAACTTTTTCTGGTAGTTTGGTTTCTTTTTTCACAGGGGAAACTCAGAGTAAATCAAAACCTGTCACTACAAACCATGCAAGAACGTTCAATCTGTTTATGGTCAGATGTCTCCAGGGCCGGAGAGCCAAACGTAAATCCAGGAAGCCGATGCTGTGTTCTGAGCTAGTAGAAAATGTGTAGAATAAGTTTCTGAGTACTATTTCAGGCCAATTTATTTGAGAAGTATACCCAATGATGATTGAAAAGATGCCTTGAAAGTTGCATACAGCATTTTGCTTTACGAAAAAGATGCACGGTCATTGTTTATTAGTTTGTTTGAAGGCGTTTGGCTCAAGCTTTCAACGAACACCTGGTAGCTGTGTTGGATCGAGTTTGGATCCCATTCACACCATAAACGAACCGCTATAGAGTTCATTTGGAACTGTACCGAGACCACTTCCTCCAAACGCTCTCAGTATGGATGTCTTGCTCTATACGCTATTATGGACCAAGACATCACATCTGCACAAACAAACCACACCAAGGGGGTGAAACAAATCAGAATTCATTGTAAACTAACTAAACAGCTTAGATAGAAAAACACTCTAGAAGTAGTGTCCTCAAGAAACACAAAACAATTATCAAAGACCTGACTCAGGAGCTGAGAGAGGCATCAACTGATCACCTACTGTAACCAGGTATTCCTTGGGAATCATGTTGTTGGGACAAAAATCGAATTTTCTGTCTTTTAAACTGTGTAATCCTCAGAATTTGTCATTGAATTCAAAAGAATTTTAATCCGAACCACAGTGATGCGTCATTTTATGGTGTTGAGTACTGCTCTGAGACATAGAGGTGCTACTTTTCCTCCGAGTTGCTTCATAGTTGCTGGCAGACCAACCATTTGCATGTTCAGTACAACTCTTGAATGAAACTGGCAGGGCTCCATCATCTGCAAAAACTCGAAGATGGACAATAAGTTAAAAAGAAGGTATTTGCCCCCTTACAAACAGGTCACACTACAGTCTTTCTAACAAATTTTCATGTCCAACAAAAGTTACCTGTAAAGTAAATACAAAAAAAGCAGTTTTTAAATTATAATTTCATTTATTAAGGAAAAAGGATATCTAAACCTTAATTAATCAAATCACAAATTGAAAACTGCATTTTGTATTTGCTTAGATTATCTTTTTCTGATATTAAAGTTTGTTTGAGTATTTAAACATTCAAGTGTGACCAAATAGCAGAAACAGATAAAAAAAATCTGTTAGGGAGCGAATACTTTTTCACGGTCCAGAACTAACTGCCCCCCCCCACCTGCACTGCCTCTTTGCTGCACCTATAAATTTCCTCTAAGAATGGGTAGGACCAATAAAAACTTTTAATACAGTTATAAACTGCTCATCTTGTAGATTTGTGTTTGTGTGTGCTTATACATGAGAACACCCTGTGGTTAGTATTCCAGTGTCTTCTGTGCTCTGTCAGCGAGAAGCTGAATTGTGCCTTAAACCGTCTGCTCTCTCACCTGTTAATCTGCCAGTCTTTGACACTACATGGCTGCTTCCCATCAGCTCACAACCATTTTTGTGACAGAACAAGCTAGAGGCAGAGAGAGACAGACTGATTGAGAAGTCATGGGGTACAGAATAAAAAGAAAAGAGACGAGAAAGAGGAGGGAGATGAGAAGATATTATGAGAAAAATCATCAAGCTCCAAGCTTTTGTCCTTCTTCCATTGTTTCTTCTTCCTATCAGAGGGGACTTGCCGGTCCTTTCTCCAAAAACATCTTTCCTCTTCGGAGTTGGGTATGGTAATGCAATCACCAGAAAACACTGTCTCCATCTGTCTGGCCTAAATTGAACAGGCTCACAGCTGCTCCCAGGAGTTGGAGGCTGTAAAACAGAAGGGGAAGAGTTGGAACAGGGTAGTTATCTTTCCTGTCTGTTCACGTCTTTGTGTGTCTTGCAATGGCCCTGCAAACAAGAAACATAGTGTCTGACATTTGTCTTACCAGTTTTTCTTGTTTGTGAGTCGAAATTTTCAAAAGAAGCACTTTTTTTCAAATTCCAGCTGGTAACCACTGAAACCATATCTTGGTCACACCGCAGTTCATACTTAGTCTGCTCCACTTTCAACTTGAATTAAATTACCTTTTGAGGGCCATTGACCAAAGCAAACACCTGATCCATTTCCAGTCCTTCGCAAAAGTGTTCATCCATTAAAACTTCACATGTTGTCATGTTTTTGTCATAATGTGGGTTTCTGTTGGACCAATATACAGGGAAGAACTCCTGAAGCTTGAAGTTTGCAGGTAAGACAACACTTTATTGCTCATGGCTGGACACGGACAGGACACAAACAACACATAAGGAACCAGCGGGGAACAAAGGAAGCAAATGGGCTTAAGTACAATACTGGACAGCAGGGGGAACCAATGACACACGTGACCAGACAATCAGTGGAAAACACAGAACAGGTGTGGGCTTGGGGTGCAGGGAGACAGAAAACAAAGGACTAGACCAGGTAAAATAACAAAACACAAACTCAAGAACTCAAAACACAAGCAGGTCTGAAAGTTTTAGCCATTTATGTCAAAGTATTTTGTTGAGATGTTGTGTGATAAACCAGGACAAAACAGTGCATAATTGAAATGAAAATCTGAAAAGTGTGGCATGCAATTTTATTCTGCACCTTTTACACTGATACCTAAATAAAAACTGTAGAACCAAATGAGTTCTCCTAATTGGTAGATAGAGTCCACTTTTTTTGTATTCTAATGTGAAAATATGTGTAGCCCATGGTAACTCTGAGTGAACATGTGGGAGAAGGCGCTCTGCTTAGATGAGACCAAAATGGCCAAGTCAATGTCCAGCCCTAAATCCAACATAGAATCTGTGCAAATACTTGAAAGCTGATGTTCACAGATGCATCTTTAGCTGTGCAAAGCAGTTAGAAATATACCGAGAAGACTGTGAGACCTCCTCTCATGCAACTGTAATTGCATGAGAGATGGTTCTAGATGTATTTACACATTTTTACAAACTTTTTGGATTTTTATTTGTATGGATTTTTTAAACCCATGTATCAATTTCTCTTCAACATGTGTGCACTTAGTGTTGGTCTTTCACATACAATTCCAATGAAACACAGGGACATCTGTAGTTGCTACATGGCAAATGTGTAAAAGTTCAATGTACAGTAAATGAATGCTTTTGGAACGCACTGTAATCCCTTGCAGGAGAAAACCATAGTCAGTTGCAGTAACAGCAGGCTTCAAACATGCTTTCATCGAGTCATAGAATTTCATAATGTATTTTAGAGTCATTTTGCAAATATAAATATGATTTGAAAAACATGATCAACAGCTATTAGTTTTAAAGCTGTCCTGGAAGAGAAGAGAAATAAAAAGAGAACAGGCAGATGATGAATGCTTTAGCCACAGAGCCCTTCAAACCATTACATAAGAAATGTTTTAGCATTCTCCAGAAAGAAAAAACCCTTGAGCTCAGCCAGGTCTTTTAATTAACTCCAGGGCCTTATTGGCAGGACCCCTGTGTCGTGGGCTCTGCCTGGCAGCAAGATTATCCTGTGGAGGTGTATCACCTGCCATTACTAACTTATGATGAACCTCCTTATCTGTTTCTTGGTGCTTTCACTGACCCACCACTTCACCACTTGTAAGAGGTTCTCATATCTATGAGGCTGGAGGTAGGGTAAGAAGTGCTTAAAGAAATCGGTCATTAATGCTTTAGTTCACAGTTTTATTGTCGTTTATTATTTAGGTAATTATTTAGACCTGACTACAGCATTTGTTGTTTTTTATCCCACTAAAAAGAAAGTAACTGCTTCTTCCCTGATATCAAAGTAAACTGTACAAATTTTGATGTTGTCAAATTTTTCTTCAATTAAAAAGGAAAATTACAGTTTACACTACATTCAATGTTCGAAACACTGCAGGTTGCTGGGTTCTCTGTTTAGGAATGGCCATTTTTGGCCAGGCATGGGCCAGTATGAGATTCTCATGGTATAGCCTTGAGGTACAATGCCATGGTTTTACTATATCATGATATTTCTAGAAACATTTTAAAGAACAAAATATAGAACATTGTAATTAATAAAAGCAAAAATAATTTATACTGAAGAAAAAATAATCTAATGTATTAATTACATTTATTTTATTAGTGACTGTATTCAAGTGATCATGTTTATTTTGCAAATCATTATTCCTTTTTTGTCATTCGTAACAACCGTTTTTCAGCCAGCTGGCTGGAAGTGTGCGGCTATGTGTGTGTGTGTGTCTTATCTGCCTTTTAAATGTAAGAATAAACATGGGTATAAAGACTGCCTTAAGGAACAGAATATGCAAGAATGAAAGTCACAGATATTGACATTATCCACTCACGTGATAGAAAGAAAAGTGTTTAAACAGCTGCTAATCCCCTCTTTTAATGGCAGGACAGGAGAATTACCAACATCTGAAACTTTTGTTTGTTTCAGAAACTCATACAATGTGACATTTTTATGTATCAAATATGGACTGGATGATTTTCAACAGTCTTGTCACATTTTTCAGTAATTTCGATTGCCCTTATGGTCAATGTTAACAGCTGTGTCCGTTGAAACAAACAATTTTGGCCTTGACAACAGATAATTAATCAAA
This sequence comes from Crenichthys baileyi, assembly GCA_036173005.1. Classification (NCBI taxonomy): domain Eukaryota; kingdom Metazoa; phylum Chordata; class Actinopteri; order Cyprinodontiformes; family Goodeidae; genus Crenichthys; species Crenichthys baileyi. Next base: position 77,492 of record JAHHUM010002450.1, read on the forward strand.
TTAAATGCAATTAATGTTATAATGTGCCTCAGATCTTAATCGAATTTCTGTAAACCAGAAAAGTCCATCATGTCTGTTTTATGTTTGAACTTGACCCTGTGAGATCAGATTTTACATTTATGTTTGGAAACATTAGACCTGATCTGAGTGCAGCTGCTGTTTTTAGTGCTTAATTTTCCAGTCCTTTCTTAAGTTTATGGGTAAATAATAATTAATAAAAGTCTACTTTTACACTATTTTCCTTTCAGTTTTTGGCCAGCATGTGTTGAATTATTTATCTGCAAAAACATGTCGAGCCCAGTTTCGACTGAAAACAATATCACTGCCACATCTTCCACTTTGATTTCTTTTGATCGTTAAACTGACTAGATTTGTTTTCAGCCCCAAGGAACTGTGGTGTTGAAATATTGTTCTGTGTGGATGCTGCTGACTCAGTCTGGCTGTATATTGACCTATATTGTTTTGCAGTGTAAAACTATGTATGGCTAATCCTGGCAGCCCCTGTTCAATTTCTGGTCCCTGCAGCCTTGTGGCTCTGCTGAGTGGGCCTTTTTTCCTTCCTCCCTGCTGCTGCAATGGTGGTATTCACTCAGGTTGAAACACTGGCCTTAATGTGGTTTGTAGCTGTTTCCTTTCCCCACAAAATGTGAGGTACCGTAGCTAAACCCAGGGTATACACCTTGAGTCTATCAGCTATCAGTGTAAACATGAAAATGTTTTTAAATCTGTAAAGTTTGCTATTTTGTTTAGCACTTTGAAAGCACCTGTTCTAAACAAAAAAATTGCAAGTCAAGCCATAAGCAGAATAAAAATGTAAGAAGTCAATAGACACAATGTACAGTAATGAAAAATATAGAACAGTAAAAATGTTCTGTGGTAAATGTCATACTTAAATACACTGAAAATATTAAGATCAAAATTGTAAAATATGACAAGTTAGAGACAGAAATATTAAGTGATTTAGTTTCAGTTGTGCTGCAGCAACTCCAGTGTCTTGCAGGATTCATACCTCTTAAACTCTAGAGGAGCAGCAGAGATCCATAGCTCAGGTGGAAAAATATGTTAGCGCGACAATGAGTAGTCATCCCCTCCACAAATCCTGCAATTGCAAAATGAAAGCCATGAGAACTCTGCCTCCAGTCAGGTACAGGACACAGCAATTATAAAGAAATTGCTCTGCTCAGGTGATACCATAATTTAACTTTTTGACCTACATCATAGATGCTGTGTGTGTTTGACCCTAAAAGCATTAGAAATAAGAAATAACTGAGAATGTCGTGAAACGTAAAGGGAAGAACTGAGAAGAACTGAATGACTGATTACCTGTGTAATGGGATTGTGATAAGTAGATGTGAGGTAAATGAACCTAATTACTGGATGAGAAACCCCTGAAGGAGATCAGGGAACTAAGGATAAAACAGGAATCAGAACCTGGAAAAAATTAACTCCATTCAGTTTGAATGGTCCAGTCAAAGTCCATACCTAAATGCACTTGAGGATCTTTGGGAAAAATTGCCATTATGACCAATATGAACAAGCTCGGGTTAATTTACAAAGGCAAACAGGAAAAAGTTTAGTCTCAGACACTTTTCAGATTTTTATCTAAAGAAATATTTTTAAAAACCATGTAACAGTTTCCTTCCACACTTCTTTACTTCATTGTGTTGTTGTATATTACATAAAATCACAATAAGATACATTAAAATTTGAGGTTTTAACATGACAAAAAAAGTGAAAAAGTTCATACTGAATTAATACTTTTGCAAGGCACTGTATGTGAGCATGAAACAACAATGCGTATCACCCTCTTGTATTTGTTTAACAATCTCTCAGGTGAAAGGATCATTACAGAGTTTTACAGAGTTTTGAGAACTTCATTACGCTTCTAATACTCTTTATTTTCTAACGCTTTTAAATTCATCCACTGTGAAATCTGTTCTGATCACCTATCACTACTAAGTCAAATTTTCCTTTACCTTTTGAATAAGTATGTGTGTTTCTGACCAATGTTAACCAATGTTGTAAAATGTTTGAATACAACTTCCTATTTAATTTCCTGGAACAGCTGGCTTTTCAAACCGAAGTAAACAGTGAATGTATTAGTGACTATTTTCATCAGTGAATACATTCTCATCCGGTCCTCTAATTACTGCTCCTGGCAGCAGGACCGCAAGTGCAGGGATGGAGTCAAAATAAACTTTGCTGTGCATGCAGATGTGTGAGTGTGTGTTGATTGTCAAAAAAGGATTTGTTTGGCTCAGTAGAGTCCTGTGGCTCAGATGAATAATACAGTTTGGATTCACTTGCAGTACTTGTTAATTAGGTCAGTTCACTGTTGGTTTGGGACTATCAAGTGATTTGCTGATAATAAGAAAAATATGGAATATCACCAGGCTCAAATTTAAGATCAAGCTGAACAATTTGGACACAACTTTTGCAGCCACTGTTATGCTTTGTCAATCCGTTCTCTTTTGTGCAGTGCCCTAGTACCACTAGCACCAACTCAGATTCTCAGCATGATGCCGCCAACACCTTGCTTAACAGGTGGTACAGTGCCCTTTATTTTAAAAGCCTTACCTTGACTCACCCAAACCTTCATCATCATATTGAGACAAAGTAGCTCAATCTTTGTCTCGTCTCAAAGGTTTTCTCCTAAAGGCATTTGACGTGTGCAGCTGTAAATTTCAGCTGGGCTTGACGTTTTTGATTTTGGAGTAGATACGTCTTTTTCAGTCTGCACTCTCTCAATTCATGGCAATGTGAGACCATAGTCTTTTAATAAATGTGCGATAGGGATCACCTGTTTTGCAATGTGAAATGACATCTGTGTTTTCATGTGTGCTTTATTGAGTTATTATTATTATGTCGATGTGTGCCCCTGTATATGGACATGTGTGAGGAGAGGCCACATTAAAACTGGGTTTAAAAACATAAGGCTTGTTAGGGTCAAGCTTTTAGAAAGCTCTTACCTCAACTAGAAATTTCTGAACTTTACTCAAAATATATGCCTGTGCCTGGAAACCAACAACTTTAAATTACCTCTACCTTGGTAGAGGTAAATTAAATTAACTCTACCAAGTTTGCCAACAAAAGTGGTGAAATATCCACTCCGAATTAAGCTGGAAGCACGTTGATGTTGAGTAAAAGTTTCTTGCTTTATTGCCTCAGCAACTCGCTAAGGAACTTTTTAAAATATGTTTGAGCCAGTCTATGGGTAATTTAAGAGAAAATCCACAGTGAATTATCTTAAATCTAAAATTATCAGTCATGGCAGTGCATCTGAAATTTGGCCATAAAGATAGCTGTAGATCTTATGAGCTGTTCCTGCTGCCCTCACACCCTTTAAAAGAGTTCATTAAATGACAACTAAGCACACTTCATCTAGATGCACAGTGAGCAGCTGTGCTTTTTGAGGAAAGAATAAATTGTAAAGCTGAATACTTTTGCTGTCTGTAGGTTTTAAAAAATAGATGGAACAGTATTTTCATAAATCCAGCTGTTAGCTTACTAGTTCTCTGTACACTGTGTAAAACATACCAGGCTACAAACTTTTCCTATCTTCTGTTTGGTAATAAGACGAAAAAAAACATGCAACGGGAAACCACAGCAGCTTGGAATATTAATATTAGTTCACAGTACAGAACCTCAGAGAGGACAGCCGGGATGGGCTCTGTAAATCAAGAAGGGAAATCAAGAAGTGTGTGAGAGGACAAGCAGTGGCACAGTCGGGCCGAGATGAAGCAGATGAAGAAGCGTCATCCCACATGATGAGCGTCCCTGTGGTGCTGCGCCTCTGAGAGCAGCAGTGTAGCGACAGCAAACAGCATAGCAGATGTCAAACAGCTTTTCCATCACTTTCCTGGGCTTTTAAGCAGATTCCAACCATATGGGTTGCATCCATTAGTGCAATTGACTGTATTTCTTTCAGCAGACCCTTCGCTCTGCTCTCTTGACATTATGCGCAGCAACCCACTGTCAGAGTAGGGTTCCTAAATAGTCTGGACAGTGTCAGAGTCTCTGAAGCAGAAAGGCAAGGTGCAGCTACAGTTCAACCACAAGCCCTAAGTTTCACTTCTTATTATGTCAAACTGTCTTTTTGAGTTTGTGAAAGTGCAAATTGTTGTGGCTGTCCCCCAGCAGCTGCATCTTATTTTTCTGTGGTTTCCCTCGGATGGGATTTGCTTATCGTCAGCTCAGTGCGGGGCTCGCTTGCCTTCAAACACTTTCTTTCACCCTTGTCTTTATCAGAGGCGTCAGACCAAAATGTGAAAAAACTCCTTTTATTAAAGTCTGGAGGCTGTGTTACTCCACAGCCTGGGAGTCAGTGAATGAGCCACCTGTTTGACTTCCCTGTGTTTTTACCCAGAACTCATTTAGAGCTCCACAGCACTTTCCTACCCTGTGGTAATAATGGAACACTTTAGTTGTTTCACAGACCTGAAGAGGATCTCACCATTCAAAGCAAGAGCCAAAGTAAAATAAATCCTAGCAGACTCAAAAACAGCTTGTAGAACCAGCATCCAAAGGTTGCTACCAAGTATTAAAAAGACATTTTGTGTCTTACATTGCCCTCTTTATACTCGGCCGTGGATGCACTGCTGAGATCACATCTAGTTTTAAGGGATTTTATATATTTTTCTTATAGCAGATTTTTGGGACTGTTGAGCAAGAATGACCATCTTTGTAAACCTTTAGTTTACAGTCATAAAATTGGAAATTGTTTAACCTCTTACATGATTGACGGAGTTGTGTTTTATCCGTCCATCTGTCCCCTGTCTACTGTCTATCTGAGATCAGGGCATGGATTTTCCACTGGGAAAACCCAGCCATCCTTCTCATGCAGACTCCCTCCAGTGACACCCTGAGCTCCTTCTGCAGCATTCTCCATTCAGCTTTGGCGGTGCCTTAGGGCCTCCTCTAAGTCTGATGATCTGCCCGGGAAATCTCCTAAGAGAGACACCCAGAAGGCATCCTGATTAGATGCCTGAACCACCTCAGCTCACTCTTTTTTGTACAGAGAAGCTCCTCTTTAAGCTCTCCTCAAATGAGAGAGCACTTTGTCTCTAAGGGTGTGTCCAGCCACCCTACAGAGGAGGCTCATTTCAGCAGCTTGTATCCAGGATCTTGTTCTTTTGGTGATAATTCACGACCATAGTTAAGGGTTGGAATGTAGATGGTCCAGTAAAACAGGAGCGTTTGTTTTTTACTCTACTCTTACTTCCAGATGGGAGACTAAAGAAATGCAAGCATTACCGCAGATGAAGGCTCAATTCATCTGAACAAGACACCAAGCTATTTGACCTTCATCATTTGACACAGAGACTGATCCATGGCATCAAACTTAGAGAAATGACTGTCATCACTTGTATTTCAAATGTAACTAACTATCAGTTTCAGTACAAAATGCCAGAATGACTTCTTCTAAAACTCTGAAAGTTGGGGCTCATGTTTTGTGCGTCGCTATCATTGCCCTTCTGGCAAAGTTATCCATCCTGTTTGCACTGCCAAAGCAACATTAGGATTTCAAAGCCAGATTCTCCGAGCAATTATTTTAATTCTCAATAAGTGCAGTTTCATTTCCAAAAAGGATGGAAAGCTTTGTAAAAACATTATCAAAACAGAACACATTTAAAAGTATTTGCTTTATTTGTTTGGGAGCAGAACAATAAATGTACGAAGGGTTATAATTCAGATGTTTTTGTTGTCCTTTTTTATACTGTTTAATTGTAACTAGTGCAGTTTTTTTACATTATTGTGTATGAAAAAAGCATCACAAATCACATGGTTGCTCAGTATTTTGAAAATTCTTGGAAGGTAGCACTTTCTGCCTTGTAGTTATTATTTCAAAGGTAACATAATTTCTAGTATTTTGAGTATGTATTCCTAAGTTTGCATTTCTGTTAGTGCTTTACTATGTTTAGCTAGTGATAGTTTTCTGTGTTCCTTGATTTACCCAGTACCTTAACTCAATCTATCAGCTGAGGAGCCGTCTCTCATCTAATAATTAACTTTCCTGTCTTACATTTCAGTAATCGGGCTCCCCACCATAAATAGTCTGTTGTTTTCGAAGTCTGTGACAGATCCACCGTTGCCACCAGCCCATTATATCATTTTTAAGTGACTATAAGGAAACTGCAGCTATTCAATTATAGGAATCTCACTATTGGTTTGTGCAGTGTGTAACTCTTCTTACCCCAGTAGCTACAATGACCTCTTAAAAGTCTGCACATACATGTTAAAATCCCACAGTTTTGATGTTTAAGAAATTGAAATCATGAAAAATAAATTCAAAACATTTTCCAATTTAATGTGAAATAGGTCCTGTACCGTCCAACTAAAAACCAACAGTCTGTTTGGGGGCGGAAATGTGAAAGACAAAAAGGAACATTTACCTGATTGCATAAATCGGTACACCCTCAAACTACTACCTTGTTGATACATCTTTTGATTTAATTGATGCATTCAATATTAATGAGTTCACATCTGGTATCGATTGCAGTAACTCACTTAAGTAACTCGCCTAGTAAACTGGAGACCACAGAGAGATCAAAATAGTCTTGTACAAATTCAACAGTCAGGAGAAATGTAGAAAATAATCTATTATATAAATGTGGGCCATGGTACAGTAAAGGCAGCCATCATTAATTGGAGAAAACATAGGACAACAGTGAAAAACTGGATGTATTTCCAACATTTGTGAAAATGGCAACTGGTCAGGAAAGCCATCAAACGTCAGACATTCTGATGAAGCTGCAGCAATTTTTACAAGAAACGATTGTGTTCTGTATGTGACAAGAAACAACTGCATTCTTTATATGTCGGGACTCAATAGTAAAGTTGCCATACATAAGCCTTTTCTTCTAAAAAAAAAAAACATCTAAGCCTGGCAAAAATCACCCAAAAGTTCATGTTCATGGGTTCATGTTCTGAACCCAAACTTTTTCTACCAAAAGTCCAAAATGTAGCCTATGTTTGGCACAGAAACAGAACTGGGCATCACCAAAAGAACATGGCAACTGTGAAACACAGTGGTGTCAGCATCATAATCTGAGGTTCGTTTTCTTTAGAAGGAACAATGTTTTTTATCAAGGTTGATGAAATTGTAACAAGTTCAAAATAACCAATCAGTTTTGACCAGAAACCTCCAGCCGTCTGCTAGAACACTGAAGATGAAGAGGGAATTTATTTCTTAGCATCACAGTAAATCCAAGCAACATAATAATGACCTAACCAGAAAAAAAATAAAATGTGGAAATGGCTAACCAGAGTCCTTAACTACGTCTAACAGAAAATCAGCTCAATGACCTAAAAAGTGCTGTGGGCAGAGATGAGACAAAAGAGGAGAGATCTGATAGATTTGGAGAATTTTGTGAGGCAGAGCTGGCAAATATTAACTAGGCAAGCTGTGACATGCAGATGGACCCCTACAAAGAAGACCGGCTGCTGAAATTAACTCAATAGGTGTTTCCACAAAGTATTAGTTTAGGGTGTGCGCACTTATTCAAAAGGGTTGTTGCAGATTTTTCCCTCAAAACTCATGTTAGATCACAGTTGTGTAATGTCTTTGTCATGTATGCTCTTAACTTAAATAAGTAGTGGTTTATCAGCCTCCTAGAACCCAGTCCATGGCAGCCCAGTGTGTAGTCAGACATCTCAGCATACTACTGGCTAGTAGAGTATCAAGACAAAAGCTTTAAACACACTCATTTTGCTGGGGTGTCCTCTTGCATGTTACACCTATAAGGAACTGTGTGTGTGTGTTCCTGTCTTGGCATCACAGCGAGAATAATTTTTTCCCGATTTCACCATCAAATTGAGGACCGTTGGTACCAAAGTGAGGACATTTTGCTGGTCCTCACGACCTATTTTGCTAACGGTTAGGTTTAGGACTAAGGTGTGAATTGAGTTTAGGTTAAGGTTAGGGTTAGGCATGCACTGGTAATGGTTAGGTTTAGGGTTATTGTCAGGTTAAGGGCATAGAAAGGGTTGAAAATGACTGAAAATCAATGGAGTCAACACATGGTCCTCACTACATATAGCAAAACAAGAGTGCGTGTGTGTGTGTTTGCGTGTCTGCTCATAATCTGTGCAGTTTCCCCCAATATCCTCAGCTTAAAACTGTCCACTGTCACTGTGCAGCAGTGATAGCGTAGATTAGCCTGCAGCCAAAGCAAGCCAGACACATAGCACCCATTTAGTGTAGGCATAAAAGATAGAATTTCCATTAAGAGGATAAAAAACATTGCAGAATTGCCGTCTTTCATAGCTGCATTATGCTGATTTCTGATATGCCTTCAGAAACATCCAGCACATGAGCTGTACTGAATATCGTTTTTACGTTTTTTTTTTTTCTTTTCTGTCCCCTTTGCTGTGAAAGCAATAGCATTGCAGCCTCGGCAGTGTGTGCCTTCAACCTGAGCGCCATCACCCACGCCTTCAATGGGCCCTTCCGCTCCCAGGAAAATCCCCGCTCCACCTGGCTTCCCACAACCAACCCCATCCACAACTTCCAGGTTGGTTTCGCCACACAGTCTCTTTAGGGCTCAGTGATACATGCTAAAATATTCAGCTGGGTAGCTGTGACCAAAGCAAAGACAAAACAGATCTAAAAGTAAGTCCCTAACTGGTGTCCGCAATACTGTATAAGAAGGTCTGATACAGTTTGAGACTTTATAATTAGACCTGTTTATTTCACAGAGGAATTAAATCACATCAAAGCAACAGCTCATGTAAATATGAACAAACAAGATCACTGTTACACAATGTTTTTAGGTGTGCATGTCAGGCTACATCAGAGGTGGGGCACTCCTGTTTCCCAGGGCTGCATGTTTTAGATATTTTTCTGCTCAAATAGACATGACTGGCATGGATGGGTCATTAGTAGGCTCCTGCGGAACTTGGGGGAGTCATTTAGCTGATTGAATCAGATGACTTGGTGCAGGGACACAACTAAAATATGCAGGACACCAGTCTCTGAGGACTGGAATCTCTGGGTCATAGTGGGGGCTACAATCGTTCCCACACATGGCAATTAAGCTGATGTTAATGTAATGATTTAATCAAACATCTCTAATCGGTATGGATAAAGCAATAAATTTAACCTTTAGTTTGTTGATGCATCTGTAAAAAGGATGCAGCAATCAGAATTTTGAGGCCTTTTCCAATCTCAGGGTTTTTGAAAAAGATTTAGCTTTCTGATTCAGATTTTTTCTTTTTAGACTATAAAACGCAAGACATAAGAATTACATCAAAATATATATTTTTCTAGGGTACCTCAACAATTGGGTCATTAATTATTTATTTTAGTTGCAGGGGCAATGCAACACCATGTGTGTGAGAGAGCAGTTAGTGTAAAACAACTTTTTAAAATTATATTATCTAATAAAGAGACAAAGTAATTATGGGGTTGATTTTTGAAGCTGTCGTTAGCATCAACTTTTAGCATGGCTGGTGTGGTTGGCATAACTAATATAGCACCCTTACCTTAAATCAGAGATTTCTGAAGGGCTGCCAACATCTCTAAATCCATGGTGTTCCATCACAGGCAGAGAAGGAAACCTCTAGAGGATTAATGCTCTACTACATTTATTGTTGCTGTTGTCTGCTATCTCGCAGGCTGAATGAGTTTCAGACATCTCTCCACCTATTATGGAAAGCATTGTTTCCATTTAAAACGTTTTAAATAAAGTAGAACCATGTGGTAGTGTTTAGATGACTGATCATAGAAGACAAGTGGAAAGTAGGGTGATCACTAACTAATATTAAGTTTTTGGTGCATCTCTGATCTATTTTTCACATTAGTACCTTAAAATTAGAGCATTATTCACATACATCTGTCATGTTACATCCAAAAAGCAATTTTAGCTAAAATCCTCACCTCAACACCTTTTCTATATGTGTCCAAAACAGTAGTGTGGATAAATGCTAATTTTCCAACAAAGCTTGTAAGCTGCATGACACATTGGGTATAATTTCCTTGAGAATGATTGAAACAACAATCAATAACATGGTGTAATAATTCTGTCATTTAAATATATTATGTTTTCTCATTTGCTTCACTATTTCACTTTCTATGTACAGTATCAATTTTACGTCCCCCTCTCAGCTTTCTGTTTTTCCTCTGTAGTGTGGTACTATAAATGACAAAGGTCCCAATGAGGGTTTGACGGAGCGCAGCCTTCAGGACGCACAGCGGCTTTACCTGATGAACGACGTGGTCCAGCCAGAGTCTGTCGATCCTCTCGTCATGCAGGATGATGTCCGCTTTTCTAACCTTGTTGTGGACATCGTTCAGGGCATGGACACCCTTTACCATGTTATGTACATCAGCACAGGTTAGGTTTGTCTCAACTAGAAATGTTGTCGTTTTATAAGAGCGCTAAAACAAAAACTAGATTTTAAAAGACACGTTTTCTTTTTTTTGTTTGTTTGTTTGTTTGTTTTTAATTAGAATATGGCACCATCCTAAAGGCGCTTGCCACACCCAACAAAAACCTGCAGGGTTGTTACCTGGAGGAGATGGAGCTCCATCCAACTGGTTTCCGAGAACCAATCTTGAGTCTTCAGATCCTGCACAGCGACAGGTCACTCTTTGTTGGCCTCAAAGACAAAGTCCTCAAGATCCCTCTCGTGAGGTGTTCTTCCTACAAAACTGAGATGTGAGTAGAGCATCACATGAACATGTGTGTGAACATGTGAATGTTCATGGAGTTTTGCAAACTGCGTCCACAGACTGTGTTGGTTGGGGGATGGCTTTTTGCCCTGTCGTACAACTAAATGACCTCAGAGCCTTGCCCATTTTAGGCTCATCACTATTAATAATATACATCTTGGACTGACTGGTACATTTTGCTCCTGGGAATAATCTTAAGTATTGAAAAACAAATGGAAACTAATATACAGCCAAAAAAGTGGTTGTAGCAGCAAGCACTGTGTGAACACACTTTCTCTGTCATTGTCAGTGGGGTTTTGGTTTAGGCTCTGTTAAATGTTTGCTTCTATAGTTTAGTTGAAGATTAATTATATTTATTGCTTTTGTTTCATCTGGTTTATTTTTGGTTTTGCTTGTGCAGGTTAACTTCCGATTCTTAATTGTTGGACCAAATTGTCCTGTTCTGGTTTTCCCACATTTTTGTTAAGAATCTGGATTTGTTAGCTCTTGTCATGTTATTTGCTTACTAAAAGCAACTTATTTGCTGTTCATTTGAAGTGCTCGTCCTTTAGCCCCTTTACGACTTTGTACTTTTGCTTGTTTGGTCATGTCAAACTCGATTGTTATTTCTGTTCCCTCAGTCATAAACGTGAACTGGCCCATATGACAATCCATCATAAGCTGAATGACGTTCGGTTTTTCTGCTGATTTGTTTTGTGTTCACGTTCTGTTTTGAGTTGTGGTTGCTGATTTTCTTGTAATACATGTTTCTGATTTCACTTGTCTGTTTTTCTCACTTATATATTTTGTCTCTTCTGTGCTTATTTACGTTAGGCTTTTTGATAGTTTTCCTAATTCTGATGTCTTCCTTGTGTTTACCCGTGTTTTTTGATGTCCCCTCAGTTAACGCTTAACCCTCAGCTATTCCACATTCAGTTAATCAGATGGTTTCTTGACCCAGTATTCATCGTCACTGTACATATATTCCTCCCTGGTTCATTCAGTTCTTGTGAGATGCTTCTGTTATAAAATGGCTTCATGCCAGCTGTTGTTCTTTTCTTCAATGTTTTTGATTTCCCTCATCACTCCTATTCCTGGTGCTTTACTTCCTAATACACAGTCAGCTCTCATTAAAGCACTTCTGATCACCATGATCCTTCCCTGTCAAGATTTGGGTGTTCCACGGCAAAATATGGAACAGTCGGAATGACTGTCAAAAGAAATTGGGTGAAATATAAAGTCTGTAGGAAAAAAATGACAATTGAATTAAACGTTTGTGAAATTTTGACATTGATATGATTGTGTATCTCCACAATTTATCAAAAAACACCTAACTAGCAAGAAGTTTCTGGGTTTGAATCCTGCATTGGGATCTTGCTGCATTAAGTTTGCATGTTCACTCCAGGTACTTCAGCTTCCTCCCACAGACCAAAACCATACATGTAATAATAATAATAATCTTTATTTTAGTTGTCCTGGCAAATGCATATTCCAACAATTTGTCTTCTGCATTTAACCCCTCCCATTGGGAGCAGTCGGTGTCTATGCCATTGCCCAGGCAGCATTTCTGGCATAAGAGAGCCAGAGTGGTAGTCGGTGGGGTTTGAAGCAGGTACTTGCAACCTTCTTAGAATGCAAGCTACTGCTCTAAACCACTAGACTACCACTCTCATGTCAGGTGATCTGGTCTCTGTAAATTGCCCTCACGTGTGAATGTGTGGACTGGCGAGCTGTCCAGGCTGCACCCAGCCTCTTGCCCAGTGACAGCTGATGACAGACACCAGCCCCCACCCCTGCAAGGATAAGTTGGTACAGATATGTAGGCTGAGAAGAAAACTCTTCTTCACGAATAAGCTTGTATCTCATAGCCGCTTTTACACCTCATTTCCTTCATATTCATGCCCTATCTAACTGTTAGCAGTACTGAACATATTTAACAAATAAAATCCCAGATCTAACTTTTCAGTCCAAAATGGTTACCTTGTTGACACCACGTAGTAAGACTTGAAAATTCCTGGTCCAGGGAACATGTTTGCAACTCACGCTGCTGCTCTGTATACACGGTGCATATTCTAATGTTCATTTAATGCATTTGGGCAGTTGATTTATTTTAACCTGTTTGGTCTACAGCTGAAGGCAATTACATGTCCGCAACAGGGATTAATGTCTGGAAGACATCACCGATAATCATTAAAGTCCTTATGGTACCAGACAAATGACGAGGGCGGTATCTCCTTCTGCTCATTAGAGAAAATAAATTAGAAATGCATTTGTTGTGCTTTTGCTGTAATGAAGTCCAGCAAAGTACAAAGGAAATACTTTTTTATGCAGAAAAAATAAAAAAAGGTCTGTGAAGCTACCGCTCAGACTGATAAACTTGTTTTTCCACATTCACCGGAATGATTTTCGGTGCAAGGTAAGATGACTTCAGCTTCACTGCTATTTATATGAAAATTTCTTTGCTGAGGGTGAGCAGAGGAGGTGAAAAGCTTGCTGGCTGTTTGTCTAACCTTCTGTGTCTCATCAGCTTTCTCGATCAGGATCCACAGCTGGCCACAGTAGCCTTTCAAAGTCAGCTTTGTTTTAGCATACAAATAGCTAGATGCTACATCTGCTCAGTGTATATGTTCGTGTGTGTGTTTATGAAAGGAAGTCTGCGAGGTTTGTATTCGGGGTTGGTCCTCTATGCATGCGGCAGGTTGCCATTCTTTAAAATCTAAACTCTTAAAAACATGGCAGACGCAGGTACCCTCTGAATCTAATCCGCAAGATTAGAGGCAGAGACCGAGAAGCATAGCAATAAAGAGACAAAGGACCTTAGAAACATAAAGAAGCAGGGACTGTTAAAGATAATATGTGCTAAGACAATAAGAATAGTGAGTCCCAGGGATGCTAAAGTAAAGGAGGAAGAGATAGAGGGTGTTGGAAGGATAGAATGCCCATAATCTACTTTGCAAAATTCACCTCACCTCTGTAGCTCACTTACACTTCCAATCTTTTAAATGCGCAGCAGCTTAAGGCATGTTGAGCTCCAGAGTACAACAGATGTCAACCTGCCGATCAAGGTGACGGCTGATCTTATTTGGTCAGACCCAGAAAAGATAGAAAAAAGGAGATGGGTGGTGCAAAATCAGGAGATCACAGAGGAAAAAAGGAACTAGATATGAATGCAAAGCACATTGCAAAGCTATTTATACCCCTTGAGTGTTGATATTCTGCCGGCTTTCTTCCGACACCCCCAACCACTTGCCTTTTAATAAGGTCACTTGCCTTCAAAAGTGACCTTATTAGAGTCCAGCGGTGTGTAATTAATTTACTGTATAATTCCAGCTGTTCCGTGAAGGCCTCAGAGTTTAGTTAGTGAAGAAACATCATCATAAAAAATAAAGGAACACAGCAGACAGGGCGGAGAAAAAGTTGTGGAGAAGTTTTAGCTTTGAACATCTGGCGAAGCACTTACCAATCCGTCTTCTGGGAATGAAATGAGTGTGGACCACCTTAAATCGGACAATCCTGGAACAACACTTATTAGAGGCTGCAGAAGATTGGAGACTGGTGCAGAAGTTTCTCCTAGCAGGGCAATCACCCTAAATACACATCAGATCAAAGCATATTAATGTGTTAAAATGAACCAGTCAAAGTCCTGACCTAAATCCAATTGAGAATCATTTGCAGGACCAAATTGATGTTCATTTTCCATCTAAGCTGTCTGAGCTTGAGCTATTAGGCAAAAAAGAAAGGGCACAGATTTCAGTCTGTTGATGTGCAAAGCTGGTGGCAACATAACCCAAAATGTAATTTTACAAAATATTGACTCAGTGGGGCTGAATTTTATTTGTAAAACATTTTGAAAATCATGAATCATTTTCCATCCACTTTACCATTAAATTCCCCCCAAATATATTGAATTTATTGAATATAACGTGAGAAAGTGTGAAAAAGTTCAAGAGATATGAATACTTTTTCAGCAGATTGTATATGAAACTCGTGTTTAACAAGTGTGCTGATATAAACCTTTGTAAAAGTAAAACGTTTCAAATCTTTACGTTTTCTTTACCAGCAGTCTTTTTTTAAAGCTCCTCATTACATACGGCACCCCCTTAGCAATAGCAGAGCCTGGGTTTTGTCTTTTTGGTTGACACCTTCACTGCATCAACTCCAACTTGCCAAGATATTGTCAGTTCAGCTACTTTTCACCTCGTGTGTTCTCCCTCACCTTTCTGCCCCACACACTTCTGCACTATGGCTGATTTTCAGTCTCCTCTCTTTGCCATATCCGTACCACTTAACTCCACTGTGCATGCTCCAGAGTCCTGTAGTCAGAAATCCACATGTGCTCGCAGAATGTTGTCGAGCAGGGCAGAAATACAGCTGACAGCGGAGTCACAGTGTAGGCACAGCAGATGACGGATGCACACAAACACACCTAAGTCTGAGACAGAGAAGACAGAGCAGCAGAATAGTTAACAGCCTCACTCTGAAGTGGAATGAAATATTTGCAGACAGATAATGAACATTTGCTTCATCTTTGATAGCGTAAAGCTAAAAATGTGTTGGAAGTGGTATCAATATTGGTGTCCAACATGCTGAGCTGTAGTTTTGGTGTATTTTACGCTTGTTATGTCTTTAAATACATAAAAGATTAAAGAAAGTCGTCATGTTTCCCTGGATTTTAACTGGACCAGAGAAGCTTTATTTTGTAACATCTGCCACATTTTGTGCTGTAACATTTCAGAATCTCTTTTACAGAGAATTCTGGTCAAGACTGGCAGCAGCACACAGAGTTACATGATATTCATAACAAAATATCAAATAAAAGAAAAGAAAAACTTTAACACCATCATAAATAGAATAATAAAGCATCCCTAAATAAAACAAAATACAGACAAATGATCCCCTCTCAAGATCTTTAAGACAAAACCTTAAAAACATTTAGTGACAGCAGCATTTTTCAGTTTAAGTTTATCTGTAACTCGTTCCATGCAGATGGAGCTCAGCTCAGACTTTAGGCACGGAAAGTAAAAGTTCTCACAATGAAGAGAATAACCTCCAGCGACTTTTCCATTTATGTAAGCCAACAAATAAGAAGGAAGCAGTCCAAGTTTGGCCTTACAAATGAAAATTTGCTAATGATATAGTCTACAGATAGCCAAGGCTGTCTTCCCAACCTGTGCATACAGCGTACAGTTAATCCTGTTATAAATCTTAAAGCGCAATGATAAACAGTATCCAATGAATAAAGACATTTAAGAGAAGCATGCATGTCTAAAATGTCGCCATAATCCAGCACAGACATGAGAGTAGGATTAACCACTGCCTGTTTAGCCTCAGAAGAGGGACATGATCTGATCCTCAAAAAAACTATTTTAATTTCAACTTCAACTCCAACTGTTGACCATGGGGTCAATAGTTGGTGTTAAAAATTATAAATATCAATTAAAAATTATAAATATTTATGACACACATAGATTGAAATATATTAAGCCTTTTTTTCTTGTACATTTGATGATTATGGCTTGCGTTAAATATTGTAAACTCATGGTGTCACCTCCTAATCAGCTAATGAGCTCAAAGCACCTGCCAAGATTTCCTGAGCCTCTAAATCGTCTCTCAGTCTGGGTCAAGGCTACACAATCATGGGGAAGACTGCTGACTTATCTGTAAGAAATAATTATCAATATTACAAGAAATAAAGGCTTGGAATATTTCACTTTGTGTGTAATTAATCTATATAATATGAGTTTCAATTTCTGAAATCAGTAAAATAAAATATTCAACTTTTTCATGTTATTAAAATTTTTTGAGATGTACCTGTACATAATTGTGGCTTATGCTAACGCTACTTCGTGAAGCTTTAAACCATTGGATTGTTTGAGTATTTACACAGAAAATGGAGGAAGGCGGCAACCAATAGTCTTCCTGGGTCAAACACGTACAGAAAGCAGAAAATATAAAGTATTTCATGTAAGGAAAACTGTTGGATATAAGGGGTGTTAAAAAACAATAATATTTAAGTGACAATTATTTCATAGACTTTTCTTACACTACCTTGCATTTCTATCAGATAATTACCCTGGAAATTACAGGAAGATCACGGGTGGCGCACCAGCTCCTACCTTAATTTCCCATGTAAATAATCATGGGCTTCTCTAATAAACAACCATCACAAAGCCCTCCTTGGTTTTGAACACTGATTAGCCATTAGCCTTCATGAAAATCTAATCTGGATTTATCATAAATGAAAACACCAAGGGGACCTTCTACTGCAGGTAAGACATTAATTGCCTGTAACATTTTAATAGAACTTTAAAAATCCTGAAATATCCTTTTAGGGCTTTACGGAAGATTTCAAATACAGGAAATGACCACAAAACTCCTACACATTATTGCTGCTGTAATGTTGTACTCTGAGGTAACTTTCATTGCTTTGAAAAGCTGATATTGCTTATTGGTAGCTGACTTTGCTGATACCAACAGGTTATAAAGATCACATAGCTCACAACCTCAAATCAAATTCTGAATGTATCATTATATCTCATGACAAAGCTACAGAAAGCTTAGCTGGGCAGAAAACCTTTGCTTTAACATTTTAAAAAACAAAATAAAATAAAAGACAGTCTAAAGCAGTCTCTAAGGATTTTAAGAATGTTCCCTTCCAAGGCGAGGGAAGAGAGGGGTAAACCTTTCTCAGATATTTCTCTAATTCTACAAAATTTCAGTATTTCTGTCCAGTTGTGACAAAGCTCTCAAGCCTAGAGCATGAAGTCAAAGCAGAGCATGAAAAGCATGAAGTCGAAGCATGAAGTGGCCTATTTTAAAGACTTAAAAACAAGCTAAAGTTAACTTGGCAGCTCTCAGTTATTTCAGTGTTGACTTTAATGCTGCACACATCACTATTGCATAACCAACTACCAGCATTAGTGGATCTTATACAATTCTGAGCTGAAAAGGAAAAATACTACCTTATAATGTTCTGACAGGAGCAGAGGTCAGCAACAATTTTCTCTCTTTTAATTTGAACATTATTCAGTCATCTCTCTGGAAACCCACTGCTTATAGTTATTTTGGACAAAGACCCACCTACCGTTTTTACTCATTTCAACTCCTGTTATTGTACTGCTGTCTGAATGGATTTCTGCCCAACTCGTCTGCATATGTGCAGTTGTCCTACCTAAATGAAGACATGCAGGGCATCAATTCACACACTGAGAACACCTGGATAGTCTCGGCAGCTTTTTCATCTGTCAGCAGCTGAAAGGCAGTAACGTGAGTTTTTTTCCACCAACAAGACTTTCTTTTAGCAATAATAAGATGACATTTTCCATAGGCAGACTGTAAATATTAGCTTTGTTTTGAAGGATCAATCGATATTTGATTAATTATAACTTTACAGAGATGCATGCATGTATGTTGTCGGTCAGAAATTTACATACACCATCATCAACAACAAATGTTAGAATTATTTGGGGTGTTTAATGATTTTTTTTGTCTTTTTCTGAGTGGAATGACCATACAGAGAAATGTCAGAGCTTGTTTGAATTAGCTGGTCTACTGTGAAAGATTTTGATGTTTTGATTCAGAACATTTTCCTCTTGAATCACTAAATTGTGTCCATGTTCAACTTTCTCATTTGAGAAAAAAAATTAAGAATTACGCAGTAATCCCCCTTCTTTATTATTCCTTTATTCTTCCTGAACGTGATGCACCAGTAACTCTGGCAGCAGAACACCCCACAGTATGATGCTACCACTACCATACATGAACGCTGGCACAGTATTCTTAAGTTTGAAAGATTCACCTTGCCTCCACCAAATTATCTCTTTTCATTGTGGCCAGTTACCTCAGTCTTTGTCCCATCTAACTATTAAAGCTTTCCCCAGAATACATTTAGTATGTCCAAGTGGGGAGATGAACATTTGAGTCAAGCTTGAAGTTATCAGTGTTTTTTTTGGTTGGCACTTTCTTAGTCAATCTTGATGTTAAACTTGCTTCTTTGTGGGACGTGAAACTGGCATTTCAGCAGCATTCAGGTTATGTCAGGCCTGGGTCTTCGTGTTTGTCTTCGACAGTTTGGGTAAGACAGTTGGTAGTTAGACACAATTGGGCTTTCCAGCAGGACAGTGATCCCAAAAGTCTTTTTGCTGACTTATAGTTTAGTATACCAAAGCTCTTTGTTATCTTATTAATGCTGGCAAGCCTTGCAGATCACAGAATAGAGATTTGCATCATCAACTCAAGTGTATTTTCTGCCTCTTCTAAACCTCTTTATCTGCCACTGATTTGTATTCTTTTAGTGGCAGCTTGCAGACAAATGCTCCAGCTTGTGAGGTGGCGTGTGTCTATACTGTATGTGTGTGTGTGTGTGTGTGTGTGTGTGATCATGTATGTGTGTGTGTATTTGTCCTCTATTTGTGGTAATTACATTTGACCTGGCCAATTGGCACCTCTGGCTAACAGCACCACTCTGTCCTCCACGCAGCTCCTATCTCTCTATCTCACTCTGTTAGGTAAGTGATTTATTTTGGCCTCAATAAAGTGCTGATGTTGCTGTGATGCTGAATGCAGTGATTAGATTCAATTCAATTCAATTCAATTCAGTTTATTTATATAGCGCCAATTCACAACACATGTCGTCTCAAGGCACTTCACAAAAGTCAGGTACATACATTCCAATTAGTCCTAATCATTGAACTGTGCAGTCAGATTCTGTTATTTATTCAAATTGGATAAAAAGTTTGTCTATCTAAGGAAACCCAGCAGATTGCATTCAGTCAGTGACTTGCAGCATTCACTCCTCCCGGATGAGCATGTAGAGACAGTGGACAGTCACTGGCGTTGACTTTGCAGCAATCCCTCATACTGAGCATGCATGTAGCGACAGTGGAGGGGAGGAAAAACTCCCCTTTTAAACAGGAAGAAAACCTCCAGCAGAACCCGGCTCAGTGGGGTGAGCGGCCATCTGCCACGGACTGACTGGGGGAGGTTAGAGAGAACAGAGCAGAGACACAAAGAGAACAAAGAAGCACTGATCCAGGAGTACTTTCTATGGGAAGGGGGAAAAATGTAAATGTTAATGGATGTAGCTCCTTTAGTCGTTTCACCTAGAAAGAAAAAAGAACAGATAAACTCTGAGCCAGTTTTCCAATGTTAGAGTCTGAAGAGAGCAAATAAAAAAGAGTTAGTTACAGTAAAAAGCTCAGTCCCCAGTAGCTATGTCTAGGAGAGAGAAAGGGTTAAACACTGAAGACAGGGCAATGTGGATCATCGGTAGAGGGTGAGCATTAAGTTGTTGTGCCCAGCAGAAAAAAAAAGCTCGGACGATCCCCTCTCCAGAAAGGTGTTTACAGGTAGACACAGAGTCAGGCCAGGTGTAGCTTCTAGGAAGAGAAAGAGAGATAGAACAAAGTTAAAAGCTGAAATACCAGCAAATAATGCAAAATTGGAAGAGTAGTGTGAGAATGTAGCGAAGAGGGTGAAAGTGGTCGTTCTGTCCTCCAGCAGCCTAAGCCTATAGCAGCATAACTACAGAGATAGCTCAGGATAACCTAAGCCACTCTAACTATAAGTTTTATCAAAAAGGAAAGTTTTAAGCCTAGCCTTAAAAGTAGACAGTTTGTCCATCTAGAGCCCACTGATGGCCATTGTTATACTAAAAACCACAACGATTGGGATACCTCTCTCTGTCAGATTGACCATAACCATTAGAAAAGAGAGGGGGTCATACAGGTAGCAGAAATGGAGGGTGTGTTTGTACTCCATCCAACAAGGGGAGAAGAAGACGGAGGTAAAATAAGGAAGATAGCTCAGGATAACCTAAGCCACTCTAACTATAAACTTTATCAAAAAGGAAAGTTTTAAGCCTAGCCTTAAAAGTAGACAGGGTGTCCGTCTCACGGACTAGAACTGGGAGCTGGTTCCACAGGGGAGGAGCCTGATAACTAAAGGATCTGCCTCCCATTCTACTTCTAGAGACTCTAGGAACCACCAGTAAACCTGCAGTCTGAGAACGAAGTGCTCTGTTAGGTACATATGGAACAATCAGATCTCTGATGCATGATGGAGCTAAATCATTAAGGGCTTTATATGTGAGGAGGAGAATTTTAAATTATATTTTGGATTTAACAGGGAGCCAATGAAGGGAGGCTAAAGTAGGGGAAATATGATCTCTCTTTTTAATTTTCATCAGAACTCTTGCTGCAGCATTTTGAATAAGCTGAAGGCTTTTAACTGCATTTTGTGGACATCCTGATAGTAAAGAATTACAATAGTCCAGCCTTGAAGTAACAAATCCATGGACTAGTTTTTCAGCGTCACCCCTGGACAGGATATTTCTAATTTTGGCAATGTTGCGGAGATGAAAGAAGGAAATCCTGGAAACCTGTTTAATATGGGATTTAAATGACATGTCCTGGTCAAAAATAACACCAAGGTTTTTTATTTTATTATCGGAGGTCAATTTAATGCCATCCAGGTTAAGTGATTGACAAAGCAGTTTCTTTTTTAAAGACTCCGGTCCAAAGATGACAACTTCTGTCTTGTCTGAATTTAGAAGCAGAAAATTTTAAGTCATCCAAGTTTTTATGTTTTCAAGACATGCTTGTAGTCTATCTAACTGGTTGGGCTCATCAGGATTTATGGATAAGTAAAGCTGAGTGTCATCAGCGTAACAGTGAAAATTTATTCTATGCTGCCTGAAAATTATACACAGCTCAGCTTAAAAGATCTCAAATGCTTTAAAATGAAACCAAAACCCAGAAAATGAGAAAGAAAACTGAAAGCTACCATTCCAATCGATTGAAGAATAGCAAAAATGGAAAAAAACTGAGCCAATGTTTAGCTCCAGTGAGATAAAAAAGTTTACAGTCACATGTTAGTAACCGGGCTGAAAGTTAAGTAAGTGACGCCAATCTATCAGTGAGAATCCTTTGCAGAGTCCTCTAGTTGGAAAAAACATCATGTGGTGAAGAGATATTAAATTGCTAAAAGAACACAGTGACTAGCCTAAGGAGAAATTTAACATCTTGTAAACTGACTAAAGTAAGATTGTTCTTTTTGGGCCCAGAAAGTTTGCCATCTGACCCTCAAACACTAAACTGAAGCCACTGTACACTGTGAAGCACAGTAACTAAAGCACCATGGTGTGGAGACGTTTCTCATACTTTGGTGTCGGGCCTATGAAGATAATACCAGGAATTGTGGATAAGTTTGAATACATCAAAATTATTTGTAGAAGAAATGTCCTTACAATTGGTGTTTCAATAAGACGTCTCCAAACGTAACAGTAATTGAGCAATATCTTTGTTCCAGAGCAACACAAATAGTATTATGGATCAGCCAGCCTAATCCCCAGACCTTAATCAAGAAGAAAACCTGTTTTGTACATCAAACATGCTGTGTCTGGGCCAAAACCAAGAAATCCAGTGGAAGTGAGGAATGTAGTCCAATTGGACTACCTGTGCAATTGTGCCAGAGTTGGTAGACCCTTACACAGGTGTGAAGCAGTTCTCAGAAACAGTAGTTATACAGCTGGTCAGTTCAGTGATTCAAGGTAGAGTGAAATATTTAAGTATTTTTTAGTACATACATGTTATATTTGAGTTTGTAAAGAAATTGCCAACACTGACATTGTTTGAACAGCCTAATATTGCTTTTTCCTTACTTCCATTTTGCTTTGGAACAGAATAGGTGCAAGTACTATTTGTTGTTTCGTGGTGAAGAAATTCAACACCTTAAACTAATTATTTGTTATTGCGGCACTAGCGTCCTTTATTTTGTTAATGTTTTTTCCTTGAAAGTAGACAGACAGGAAATGGGGTGAAGAGTGGGGCAAGACATGCAGCATAGGTCGCTGTGGCTGGGACTTGAACCAGGGGACAGCCGTGTCGAGGGCCGAAGCTTCTCCATACCTGGGCCGCGCGCTCTAACGCTGCGCCGGCACTGTGCCCAACTTTAACTATTTTGAAGATACTAATGGAATGAAAACTTGCAAAATTGAACATTTAAATAAAGAGAAAGTTAAATAAGAAAGTTAAATAACAACCAAAAACATCAAGTTATACCACAGGAGAAATACAAACATCCTGCTGGTGAAATCTTCTCTGATTCCTGAAGGGATTTAGTTCAGTTTGCTCTTTAAGAGAGAAAACTGAGCTTTAAGAGCTCTTTAAGAAAGCAAACTGTAGGTGACTGTGACTCAGTGGAAAGAGTGGTCATCTTGCAATCTGTAAATTGTGGGTTCGATTCCAGCTTTCTCCTGCCATGTCGATGTGCCACTGGGTGAGGCACTTAAGCTCAAGCTGCCTACCGATCTGTGTATGGGTTTATGAATGTATATACATTTGTGAGTGCAACTGGGTTAATGTGGCTCTAGTGTAAAGCACTTTGAGTGGTCGGTATGACTAGAAAAGCACTATATAAAGTCAGTCCATTTTCCATTACCATTTAAGAGATACTGGATTAACTGATTGATTGACGCAGCAGCAGTGTACTAAGGAGACATAGTCTAATTTAAAACCAGAAACCCAGTGACTTTTAGCATCTACACGCGTTGTGTGCCTTTTGTTAATTTCTGTGTATATTGCATGTTCAAATGCCATTTTCTCTACACGTTAGCATAATTCCTGTAGGATGCCCCAGCACCGGCAGACCTCGCAACCTGTCTCTGTGTGAGTGCAGCTTACAGGCTGCTCTCCCAGCAAACCTAATTTACTGTCGGCTGTGGCTGCCAGCAGGTTACTGGAGCTCACTGCTGCTAAGCCTGTATGACCAATCACAGGAACATTTCACCAGCCTGGGACTAGGGAAGAAAGAGAGAAATTGTGTTCACACAGTGGATGTTTTTATTACTGGTCTAGAATGCTGTTACTTTTATTACTGGCTTTGTTCTGGGTCTCAGTGTAATCATTTTGGTCTGTTCTCCAGTCTTACTCTCTCTCTGTTGCTTTCTTAATCTTCTCCCCTTTTCTCCTTAAATTCATACAAGCACTATGTCTTGACCTCAAGCTCAACACTTCTTAAACTTCCTTTTGTCTGCAGAGGCTTTTCATTTACCTCTACAATGGTAGAGGTGTTTTATACATATCAATAATTCAAGCTGATCAATACTCTGAGTTTAAACCTATTTTTGTCTTGTGTCAGAAACACATTACAATGTGCATCATTTATTTCTGGTGATATTTCACCTGTTGTCTATGAAAAACTACCACTATAAAATATTGGAGTACTCTCTACGTATTCCTAACTAGGGAATGTAATATCTAGATCGCAAATGAGACTACTGTTTCCCAATGTTAAGAGCAATGATTTGTAATTTCACATACGTTAAAATAAATGACAAAACAGACTAAATCAGTAGATGCATCTATAGTTGTGTTCAAAAACATCCAGTCTCAGCTGTCATCAGGTCTTCAAGAAGGCTGTTCCACAGCTAAGGGAAGATAGGAGAACAACGCTCCATCAAGTGTTTTAGTTCTCAGTTTAGGTATCAGCAAAAGGCCCTTTAAGGAAGACCTGAGGGGTCTGGAGGGCCTGTAGGATAAAAGCAAATCAAAGAGAATAGACTAGGACCATTAAGAGTTTTAAATGCCAGTGCAAACACTTAAAATGAATTCTGAGGTGTAAAGGTATTCATTGCAGAAACTTTAAAATCAGTGTGATGTAAACTCGATCAGAAAGCAGAGGGTTACAATAATCTCTTATACAAATTATAAAAGTGTGAACTCGTCTCTCTGTTGGACTGAGAAACAGTCATTGTTCTCCGTGTGATAGAATGTGTTTGCAACATTTTTTATTTGTTTTTTTAAGCTTTGAAACCTGATCTAAGGGTTCATTGCCAGAACTCTGAGCTTCAGGCAGATTTATAATACTCATTTTATGTATCAAAATCCCATATGAAGAAAACCTTGTAATCAAGCTTTAAATGGCCAAATACCATGTTAGAACCGGGTCACAGGGAATAATCGGGCCTGCAGTATTGCCCCTCTTTGGAAAGTTTGGTTTTCGGCCTTTGCTCTTTATTCTGTCGTGTCTCTTGGCAAGCTTCTGACCCCAATGCCAGAGAACTCTCAGGAGACAATGATCAAAGTTTAACAAGCTTATTGAAATATAAAGGAGATGTAGATGACTGGCCCAGGCGGGTTCCGTTAACATGGGATGGTGGATCACTGAGGAAGAGCGGAGAGAATAAATGGAGAATACTGTGAAGAGAGTAATAAGGAGTTGATCTTACTGGTGTTAGGTCAATAGTTTGGAGCGAGGAGGAATGAGCAGAGTCTGGGGGTGTTGGTCCATGTGGTGACCTGTGGTCCAATATAAAGTGGTGGAGCATTGGAGATAGGACAGGTTAGGCTGGAGGGTACGAAGGAGAGAGGAACTTTGAAGTTGCCGGTTGCGAAAGAAAGTGCAAAAACTCATTAAAAAAATAAGTTAAAATTTCTTAAAATGAGTGTAATTGCCAATAATTTGAGCAGGACAATAAGATGATCTGCCAATGCAATGAGTATTGTTTTCCCTTAAAATAAGATAATTAGATATTATGCACTTGAAGATAGAGTTTTTTTCTTATTTTAAACATAAATCATCTTATTCCATTGGCAAATTGTCTTACTTACCTGCTCAAATCAGGGGAAAGTACACTTACTTCAAGAAAAATTGGCTTGCTTATATTTCAATTTTTGCAAATGGTTCAAGGCAGTTTGAAGTCTGAATCCAGGAAGCGTCACAGAATGACAGATCCAGAGGAAAACCTGTGAGGTAACCTTAGGAGACGGGAGACAGAGCAAGATTACCATAGCCAAGGGAGCACAAGGAAGAAAAACGTCGAAGAATTACTCAGAGGCCTAGATGTACCACATGGGTTAACACTCAAATGATCGTCAAATGATCATCAACCAACTGGTGGCTGATCAGAGGCAGATGAGGCCAAGCAGCCCCGCCCTCCATAAACCTGCTGCTGAAACCTGAACAAATCTTGTTTTCTACATCTAGAGAATTGAATAAATAACAGGTTGCTGCAGGAGCCAACAGAGTCTCTCTTAAATATTGCCGCCCCCACACACCCGCAAAAACAGAGCCACTGACAAAATCAGACAGTAGAACAATCTGTCTGAAAACACAATTTAAACAATCATTTCCAGGTTTGAAATATTTTACCCAAATGTACTGTCAGGAATGATTTATTCAAGCAAATCGTAACAAAAATTTTGTATTCATTTATACGTCCTCACAATTACTGGAAAAGTAATTTATGATGTCTACCTGTTAGCCATACTGTCTCGTTTGGTCTCTCAGCACTGTTAGTTTTCTGTGATTTTATCCCCAGGGGCTAAAGCTCTTCTGATAGCAATCTCACTTGTGTTTTCCTGATTTTCTTTTTCTCCTAGATCTGGCCACCCTCATTCTGCAGCGCGTCTCTAACCGGGCCTAATTGGATGTATTAGGTTTGAGTGCTAGCATGAGTTCTGTGTGTTTCCAGTTAACCATGAGCAGACTTCCCAAACGGCCTGAACAGTTGGGATAAAAAGGCTCCAGGGACCAACTCCCACCCCTGCAGGGATGGCTGAGAGACTTAGTGGTGGTCTCTTGAGAACGCCAGCAGGAGCTTTTTAGTTGTTGTTTTTTTAAGACAGGGCTCTTGAACAGAGGTAGAGAGGCAGAAGTATGCGGACAAATGTTTCAACTGAGTCCGACCCTCCAGACAGCTGAACATAATCCAAGCTTGTCAGTCCTACAGCTAATAATGAATGACTATAATCCATTATTTATCAGCTCTGGAGAAAATATTTGCAATTATCCTGTGACATCCTGCCATTAAAGGTGAAGTTTTGTTTTATGTCTAGTTGTTAAAGGTTTTATAATAAAAGTAGACACTCGTTTTTACAGCATTCATAAACGATTTAAAAAGCTAATTACACATCCAGAGAGTATAGAGCAGATTTATCTTCTGATGACACATTGTTAAATGGCCTGGTGAGTTTAGCAGCTCACTTCAGAATTTAACTGGCCACGTTGCCTAGCTCATCTGTTTTGATATAGTGTGCCATCGGGTATCCATGCCACTAAAATAAACAGTAACCCGTCGTCTGACTTGTCAAATCGATTCTTAGGTGGAGATGAATCTGCAGTTCAAACATATCCCTGCAACATACTGTATATTTAAAGGCTATTCGGAAACTGACAACCACACACATTCACATGCTAGTTCTTATATGACGTGTCGGCCACTATATTTGTAGACTCACTCCCTCACCCTGGCTGACATACTGTAGCTTCACAGTACCTGAAATTATGAAGAAAATCAAATGACTGTAAGAGCTGTGGTACGACACATAGTCTCCGTATACAAAGAGTAAAATCTATCAATAATATCATATTGTTTGAGTAATCACAATTGCTTTTTTAAATTTCATTTTGTATGTGATGGAAAATCTAAACTATGCTGACAGGAAAGCTGGACTAGACGGTGCCTTGCAAAAGTATTCTCACCAATTCACATTTTCACATTTTTTCACATCACAACCAAAAAAGACATAGTGTATAATTTTGACGTGGTAGATAAATACATATTTTTTAAAGTTTTTGCAAATAGAAGTATAAAATCTGTGGCATTCATTTCTAAGTCAGTACTTTGCAGAACTAGCTCTTGCAGCAAGTCTTTTATCTCTACCAGTTGTGTACGTTTGGAGCTTGGAATTTTTGGCCATTCTTCTTTGCAAAAGAGTTCAAGCTCAGTCAGCTTGAATGGATAATGTCTGTGAACCGAAATGTTCAAGTCTTGCCACAGAGGCTCATTCTGGTTGACGTGCAGCTAGCTTTTCATCACACATAGCTTTTTGCATGTAGGCTGTAGGGTCTTTAACGTTTGGTCGCACCTAACCAGAGAGATATCTTCCATATTTTTGCTAAGTTTCTAACATAACTGGTGGCAAACTGCAATCACATCCTCCTATGGCTGTCTTTCTACAATGACTTTCTTTTTGCCTCTGTTACATAAAGGCCTGATTTATGGAGTACAAATCTGATAGTTGTGCTGTCAACACATTGTCCCACCTGAGCTGTGGCACTCTGCAGCCCCCCAGAGTTAAGTTAAGTGGACAATGTTAAATAAATGGTGCCACGCTCTCTTTACGTTTGATGGGTCGAACCATGCTCTGTGAGATGCCAATGTGTGAGTTATTGTTTTATCACCTAACTGCACAATTTCTCCACATGTTTATCCCTGACCTCTCTGCTGTGTGTGCTAATCACCATGATGTTGTATGTTCTCCAATAAAAGGCCTTCACAATGTCAACAACTGCTCTGAGTTGGTGTATGAAAAATTACCCCAAAAAAGTTGACATTTGTGGTTGTAGTGGCAAAATAAAAAAAAAATCCGGATGCATGTGTACTTTTGAAAGACAGTGTACTCTGGTAACATATCTGACACTGGGAGATTTTTTGTGTGCTTTGCTCTCAGCTTCTGCCTTAAAAGTTGCATAAAGTGCTTAAGGTCAGGTTTCATCTCAGATTAGTAAAGTGCTTTCACAAAAAACTTTCGTGAACGTTCTGCCTATAGCTGATGCTATTTAAAACATTTATTTCTATGACTCAGATGCATGTGCATATTATGCTTGTCTGAAACCTTAACTTTACTGTTAATTCATACCAGTTCACAAGTGCACTGCAGTATGTTTGTCAGCATCTCCTCAAAGCTGATGCATTTTTATCTGCTGTTCAGATCAAACTAATTAGTGTGTTTCTACTTATACTTTTATTTAAATCAATGCCATTTTTTGTGAATACAGAAATAAATACATCTTTCCTTGAGGTTAAAAGCCCTCCAGTCTGCCTCTTGGCCCTCCGAAAGTTAATAAAACTTCATAATGCTACCACCTTCCTTCTTTAATAATTATCCCATCCTTGAAATGTGCACTTATTAATTTTTCCGCTCAGCTGAACCCTGTAACAGTGTGTGTGGTAGTCTAGTGTGTTGGTAATGAGAAAGCCAAATGGGAAATCTTCAGCCGTGATGACGAAGCAGAACCATACATCAAAGTCAATGTGGACACAGTATGGCCGACCTTGAGCCAAAATGGCAACAAGCTGCTATCGAAATCCAATGGAAATAACTATTATGTTCACTGAACTGTGAATGTGTGGCCGACCTTATTATGATTATTGTTCCATTTGTTGTGGAGATGGCATTCAGCAATGATATAATAGAGTCACTTAATATAAATGACATGCAAGGTGATAGTTAATACATCAAGATGGAAACTGTTCCTACTTGGACTGTGCTGTGCAACACCCCACCACAGAGCATGGCTGCCTGCTCATTTCTTTGCCTGTGGGGTCACCTCAGATGTGCTGACTAAGCTGTTATGTCTTTATTAGATGTAAACTGACCTCAGGTTCACCAGAAACCTCCAGCCCGGGAACAAAGAGCCTTTAACAACACATGGAGATTCCTCAGCGTCTAGGCTAAACATTACAGGGCTCTCCAAATAAACCACAAAGGCCTGTGCCAGGAAAGAAGAAACCAGACTTTTTCAGTTGAGCTGAGGGCAATGAGGAAGAGAAGCTGTAGTTCTGTAATTAGGGTGTTGAGAGAGGGAAGGAGGGTAAATAAAGAGAGGGATGCAGAAAGTGGAGGGGAGCCTTTGAGGGGAAGAGGAGTTATTCAGTTGATTCCTTTTATTCAATGTTCCTCAGGCATCCTGATCAGCTCTGGCGGCTTAGCCTCATCATTAACAGCTTTAGATTTAATTAGCAACCATTAAGCCTCTGTTTTACTGGAGGAGCTTACAAATATTTAATCACTGTTTGGGTAATGTACCATGTGTAGCATTGTTGATGTGTTTGCAAAGGGAAGAATTATGCAGCATTGATGTGGTTCTTCTTCAGTTCCTTTTCAGAACAACGCAGATATGGACTAAACCTTTTTAGACTTCACACAACATTCAGTTCACCTATATATTTTGTTAGTTTAGTCATATGTTTACCAATTTTCTTATTCTTTCTTAAGAAATTTGGCACGGCGTCTCTTGCCTGTTTTCTTGATCAAATTAATAACATAAATTTGTTAAAAATATGAAATTGTTATTGTACTCCTCAAATCAGTGGCGGACCTGACCGGAGACACAAGCAAACTAAACCACTGCCAAGGGCCTCCAGGCTAGTAGGGAAAGATTACTAATTCTCACACATAATATAACTTGCATCTGGGAATTAGTACTTGTGTTTCAGTTGCAAGTTTGAAAACCAGTGACATTTGTTAACTGTCATGTACATTAAACCGACTAACTGTTTAATGTACACGACATTAAACAGATTAATTAGTATTAGCCTGATCAGTCAAAAACAAAATACTATGTATTCTATGCACTTAAACTCCAAAGAAACATATCATAAATAGATGTGCAAAGTGCTGTGTACCACTGATTTAATGGTTGTACAAACTGGCAGAAAAACATTTAAACTGTTTATTACTGCATCTACTACCTTTATACAACTGTCATATTAGATTTTGCTGCTGGAATCTGTGAGAGATTTTTCTACCTTTCAAGTCAGTTGATGTTAAAGGTCAGAACATACTGCTGTGAGTTTAATACTTTCTGTGATGAGGTCACATTTTGTGAGCTTTGTGACTTTAAATAAATTTCAGGAAACTATTAAGAACAACGGACTGAATTTGACCCTTTTTTGACCCTAAAGAATCAGTATTTAAATAATGTGGATAGAATGCAAGTAACAAATCAACTGTACAAGTCACCAAACTATTTAGTTTTCACCTTCTCCACTACTTAATCCTTAGGTGCTATTTATATGTGGAGATATACATGGAGAGGACATCAATGCCATGACTGAGTGTGTCACCGACTATATAAATTTCTGTGTGGATAACTCCATCCCCACCAGATGAAGAAGCTGCAGAGCAAGCTCCAGCAAAACAACATCAGAGATGTGTGGTCAGGGATGAAGAAGATCACAGGCTTCAAGCAGACGGATGATCAGACCGATGGATGTCTGGACAGAGCCAATGAACTAAACATATTATTCAGTTCAGAAATAAGCTCAGCATCCTCCTCTCCTGCCTACAGCCAAACAGACATCCCACCCCCCTTTGACCCACAGCTTTCCTGTCACACCTCAAATGTTTTATTTTCCACTTCAGCCATGGACCTTTCTGCTTCTACATGTTTGTTTTCAACTAAATCAGAAGATGCTGATGTTCCATTTGCCTCCACCTTCCACCTGTGTGTCTCAAGAAGTTAGATGAAGGGGCAACTGGAGAGACTGAACCAGAATAAGGCTGCAGGTCCAGATGGTGTCAGCCCTAGAGTCCTGAAGGCCTGTGCAGAGCAGTTCTGTGGGGTTCTGCAACACCTCTTCAACCTTAGCCTGGCCCAGAAGAAGGTTCCAGTGTTGTGGAAGACCACCTATCTTGTTCCGGTACCAAAGAAAGCTCACCCATCAGTCCTCAATGACTATAGACCTGTTGCCCTGATATCCCACATCATGAAGGTCCTAGAAAGACTCCTGGCCCACCTCAGTAAGCAAACAATAAACTATCAGGACCCCCTTCAGTTTGCTTATCGCTGTGGAGTTGGAGTTGAAGATGCCATCATACACCTGCTTCAACAAACCCACTGTCATCTGGACAAAGCTAGCAGCACTGTGAGGATCATGTTCTTTGATTTCTCCAGAACATTTAACACAATTCAACCGCATTTGCTTTGTCAGAAATTCCAGAAGACTCAGGTGGAGGCCTGAACAATCTCCTGGATCAAAGACTACCTGACAAACAGACCACAGTTTGTGAGACTGAAGGGTGGTATGTCTAACCAGGTAGTCAGCAGCACAGGAGCACCACAGGGGACTGTACTCTCACCATTCCTCTTCACTCTGTACACCTCAGACTTCCAGTACAAGACAGACTCCTGTCATCTGCAGAAATACTCAGATGATTCTGCAGTTGTGGGGTGGATCAGAGATGGACAAGAAAATTAGTACAGGAAGGTGGTGGACCACTTTGTGGCATGGTGTGGAAACAATCATCTCATCTTGACTGTTAATAAAACAAAGGAGATGATTGTAGATTTTAAGAGAAACAGGAATAGACACAATTATTTCCATCATGGGAGAAGAAGTGGAGGTGGTGGAGGAGTATAAATACCTCGGTGTTCACCTGGACAACAGACTGGAGTGCAGATGCAACTGTGAAGTCGTCTACAAGAAAGGACAGAGCAGACTGTACTTGTTGAGGAAGCTGAGGACCTTCAGTGTTTGCAGCAAGATGCTGCATATCTTCTATAAGTCTGTAGTGGAGAGTGAGATCTCTTCTGCCATCATCTGGTTGGGTAGCAGCATCAGAGCCAGGGACTTAAAGCTCAACAAGCTGTTAAAGAAGACTCTGTTCTGGGGACTCCTCTGGAATCTCTGGAGATCATTGTGCAAAGTAGGATTCTTCATAAAATGAAGAACATTATGGAGAACCCGGAGCATCCTCTGTTGTACAACAACAGTGTCTTCAGTCATAGGCTTCTTCAGATCTGCTGTAAGACAGACCACTACAGGAGATCCTTCCTGCCCACAGCCATCAGCATCTACAACGGCTCTTTGAAGAAACCTGCATAATATGAGCTACAACAATATTTAATTTCCCTTTGGGATGAATAAAGTATTTTTGAATTTGAATTTGAATTTGAATATTAAATCCTGAAGAGCTACTGACATATACTGTATATTCTGTCATAGTCACTTTAGGTTATTAATTGTTGGCTCAATACTTAATTATAAAAATAGGTGTGTCAAACGCACAGTACGTAAACGTGCTGTGGTTACTGGTTGGTTCCGGATCTAGTTCTGATGACTGCCCCATATAGCTTCAGGTCATCTCTGATCAGGAGCACACAAAGGAGTTTTATTTTATTGTTCGTGACTCTTTGGAATGATTTTAATTCAGGTTTTAAACTCTAACATATTTGCATGAAGTGTGATTTAAGCCCACATTTCTGTTTTAAAAATGTTTTTTTATTGGTCTGATGTGATTTCACCTTTAACCTTGGAACACAGATGCAGACAGTTTATCTTCCTTATTGTTGATCTTTATTCTTTATTAACTCTGGCTCCCATCCTTCTATTCGTTTCTAGACTTTGCTTGGAGGCCAGGGACCCCTACTGCGGCTGGGACTTCAGGCAGCGCAAATGCACCACACTGGAGGAGAGCTCCAACATGAGCCAGTGGAAACAGAACATCACCATTTGTCCGGTAAGACTGACCTCCCTGCAGCGTTTACTGGACACAGCTGCAGTCCTAAACTCAGCGGATTGTTAATCTCTGCACACGTCAGCATTTACATGACTGCTGTCTTCTGTCAAAATTTCAATAAACAGTAGTGACCCTCAGCCTCTAGAGGTCAAGAATTCCCATTCTATCACAAAGCCTTCATGTGTTCAACAGATGAAGTATGTGTTGGATTATGAGTTTTTCCAAAGCTTGTTGAAACTTTCTCCTCTTGTCAATCTTCCATATGGGGAACCTAGTTTAATCTGTCCCATGAACAAAGTTTCTAAACTGGCCTCGAATTGTTTTTCTTTGTAGCTAGTTATGTCATATTAAAGAGGTAAACAAAATATGAGAAAGCAGGAAAATGCAGTAGATAAAACTAAGTAATAATTATGAAGAAGCAGAGGCAACAGACGTGATGTCGAAACTCAGTGTTTTGGTTTACTGTTACTCTTTAACACATAGTTTCACTGCAACTCAAAGCAGATTTTTTGCCTGTTATGACTTTCAACAACACAACCAAAAGGAGTCCATCAAACTTCCAATTTACATATTTATGTATATTTTGTTACTTTACTTTTGTTTTTATTTGTTTAATCATTAATTTGTTTGCTCATTCTGTTTATTTAAGGGGTGCGTGATTACAAAAACTATATAATCATGATTATTTTGGTCATAACTTGCTCAGTAAAGTCCTACTTTCTGCCATCTACATTTGTCCTGACTTTTTCAAAGCAAGACTACACAATACTGGGTTCAGATTTTTAAAGGGTTGGAAGAGCATCAGTTGTGAAGCATTGGGAAGCAGAATATGCCATAATAATAAAAATATAAAAATATTTTTAGTATTATTGTTTTTTATAATTGTTTTGAACCAACCTCGAAATTGAATAATGAATTTGATTAATTTGCATTTTTTATAGTGTATTTTTGCACAGTAAAGCACCTTTTGGATAAATAGGCATCAATTATATTTATTTGCAATAAGCCGGTTAGCATGGGGGAGAGGGGGTTGACCTTCCGCAACTTGTGACCTCTGTGACGCTCCAGATTATTTTATAAGGTCAGAGACCACGATCACCTTTAAATTTGGTTGGATCCATCTGCTGTTGACAGTTGAAGGTCTCTAGCGAAACCCAAAACATCCACTGTCACTAAAATAATGTCTCGATCAATGCTCAAAAGTATGCAGTGTAAACCTGCAGTCTTCTGCAGGCTTAAATAATTATCACTAATGTTTTTAGAGTACTCCTAACATTTACTGTAATAAAATCAAACTGAAAATGGCCCATGTCTCTCCTGAAAGCATTTTTTGACTCCTCAATGTTATAATGAAGGACATAACACTACTAGTATGAGATTCTCCTGGTATGTTTACCTTGAGAGAAACTTACCATTGTTTCACAGTATTAAAAACACATTTTAAAATGAAACTACAGTACAGACCAAAAGCTTGGACACACCTTCTCATTCAAAGAGTTGTCCTTATTTTCATGACTATGAATATTGTAGATTCACACTGAAGGCATCAAAACTATGAATTAACACATGTGGAATTATATACTGGACAAAAAAGTGTGAAACAACTGAAAATATGTCTTATATTCTACGTACTTCAAAGTAGCCGCCTTTTGCTTTGATTACTGCTCCGCACACTCTTGGCATTCTATTGATGAGCTTCAAGAGGTAGTCACCTGAAATGGTTTTCCAACAGTCTTGAAGGAGTTCCCAGAGATGCTTAGGACTTGTTGGCCCTTTTGCCTTCACTCTGCGGTCCAGCTCACCCCAAACCATCTCGATTGGGTTCAGGTCCGGTGACTGTGGAGGCCAGGTCATCTGGCGCAGCACCCCATCACTCTCCTTCTTGGTCAAATAGCCCTGACATAGCCTGGAGGTGTGTTTGGGGTCATTGTCCTGTTGAAAAATAAATGATGGTCCAACTAAACGCAAACCGGATGGAATAGCATGCCGCTGCAAGATGATGTGGTAGCCATGCTGGTTTAGTATGCCTTCAATTTTGAATAAATCCCCAACAGCAAAGCACCCCCACACCATCACACCTCCTCCTCCATGCTTCATGGTGGGAACCAGGCATGTAGAGTCCATCCGTTCACCTTTTCTGCGCTGCACAAAGACACGGTGGTTGGAACCAAAGATCTCAAACTTGGACTTATCAGACCAAAGCACAGATTTCCACTGGTCTAATGTCCATTCCTTGTGTTCTTTAGCCCAAACAAGTCTCTTCTGCTTGTTGCCTGTCCTCAGCAGTGGTTTCCTAGCAGCTATTTTACCATGAAGGCCTGATTCACAGAGTCTCCTTTTAATAGTTGTTCTAGAGATGTGTCTGCTGCTAGAACTCTGTGTTGCATTGACCTATTCTCTAATCTGAGCTGATGTTAACCTGCGATTTCTGCGACTGGTGACTCAGATGAACTTATCGTCCGCAGCAGTGGTAACTCTTGATCTTCCTTTCCAGGGGCGGTCCTCATGTGAGCCAGTTTCTTTGTAGCACTTGATGGTTTTTGCGACTGCACTTGGGGACACTTTCAAAGTTTTCCCAATTTTTCGGACTGACTGACCTTAAAATAATGATGGGCACTCGTTTTTCTTTACTTAGCTGCTTTTTTCTTGCCATAATACAAATTCTAACAGTCTATTCAGTAGGACTTTGAGCTGTGTACTGTATCCACCTCCTGCACAACACAACTGATGGTCCCAACCCCATTTATAAGGCTTGAAATCTCACTTATTAAACCTGATAGGGCACAACTGTGAAGTGAAAACCATTTTAGGTGACTACCTCTTGAAGCTCATCAACAGAATGCCAAGAGTGTGCGTAGCAGTAATCAAAGCAAAAGGTGGCTACTTTGAGGAACCTAGAATATAAGACATATTTTCAGTTGTTTCACACTTTTTTGTTCAGTATATAATTCCACATGTGTTAATTCATAGTTTTGATGCCTTCAGTGTGAAGCTCAATATTCATAGTCATGAAAATAAGGACAACTCTTTGAATGAGAAGGTGTGTCCAAACTTTTGGTCTGTACTGTATATCAAATCAGCAAACACCAGATTAAACAATTTGAAAATTCCCTACAAAGTAGGGTCATGATGCACTGTCAAAATGATGTTTGTTTTTCAGCTCCGGAACCAGACCTTTGATGGTGGCTTTGGACCATGGACTTCATGGCACCCCTGCAACAATGATGATCCATTGGATGGTGTGAGCTCTTGTTTGTGTCGCTCCAGATCATGTGACAGCCCCGCCCCTCGGTGTGGAGGCAAAAACTGTGAAGGGCCCACTATTGAAGTCTCAAACTGCTCAAGGTCAGAAAAATATATCTTTATTTTAGCTATTGTAATAAAAATCTGTAATGTTTTGAGTCTATTAGCTTAAATAAGAGATTATTTTGACTACTAATTACTTAAAGAATTATATATCTATAGATGTCTACAAAATAAGACCAATGATCTTTGATAGCCTTGCACATAAACAGCTTTTAGTCATATGGATATGAATAACAAAACAAAAAATTCACATGATATACCCATTAAAACATAAGAAAAGACCTTCTAAAACGTTTTTTTTTATTCTGGTGAGTTATAAATTAGGTCATCCTCAAATTTACTTCCACTTAAAATAGCTAAAGTCACACACATTTCATGTGAATTTCATGTTAGCATTTCATGCGAAGCCTTTGGTCCCTATTAAACCGGGATAATGGCCAGTCCGCCCCTGGACCTAGGTGACAGGAGTCACATGAACCCTTTAATAGATCCGTTTAGAAATTCCAGCATCAAGGCCAGGTTACCAACAAACTATGGTACAATAATCACTACTTGGCAGCATGGCGATCTTTATAGCACAATAGGTAAAGGTCAACACAATAATAAACAGGTTCCACACTGCTTATAGATTTAAGTTTTGGGAGAGTACATATTTCTATGTATCTTAACATAAACAATTATCTCAGCTTTAATATGATCATCTTTTTAAAAAATTGCATAAGATATAAGGGTGCTACGACCACTTTAGTGACAGATGCATGCTCGTTCTGCACCAGAACAGCATGGTTTTGTTGACATGATTCAATGCATAGTAATGGCGCCTGCGTGCGCACATCACTATCTATAGGAGCTAATAGGCGATGTCCTATTCAGTAATATATATCAATGGTTGAAAACATAAACCTGGACTACTTAAAAAGTAATAATTAGGTTAAAATGAAAGATTATTATCTTTAAATTAAATCCACATTTAAAATGATCAGATTAAAAAAGTAAAAATTACATTCCAGTGTCTATGAAGACTTTACTGATAAACAGCTTTTTTCTGGATAGCAGAATGTCTGTATGAAATATAGGCCATTAATGAAGATTTAATTGCTGCATCTTAGAGGTTGAAGCTTGTATCGGAGAATGACGTTATAGGTTTAGGGTGTTCCAGTTGCAAACTGGAAAACCTGTAGAATTTGCTCATTAAGTGGTGTTAAATGCTGTTAAGAACACCAATGTATTCGTTGCAAAGATATTCATAAATATAAGTTGTACAGTATTATGTGCAGAGCTCTCAAGCCTCATGCAATGAGCGTGAGACACGCATTTTCCTGACTCCACACGCCACACATGACATGCCTCACGCTGAAAAATAACAAAGTAGAGGTGGGTAGATCGATCGAAAATATCGATGCCTACTCGGAATCAGTTTAGGATCAATACTGGCATGGCGAGATCGACACGTTAGTTTCAGATTCTCTTCCATGCGACCACCAAATTCAGCGAGCGGAGCGCAGCTTCTCTCTCTGCTGCTCACTGCCCCTCCCTGCTCTGCCGGTAGAGAGCACTGACAGCAGCCCGTGATGGCACAGAGAAAGGGAAGTTCTTTGTGGACGTTATTCCTGCAGCTGAAAAGGACACAGCCAATTGATGTGTGCAGAAAAGTCATTCGCTACTGTGGGAACACCACTAATTCACAGAAACATATAAAAGATAGCTCACACTCGAGAGAACACCAAGCTGCAAAAAAATTCTGAGGAAAGAGGGGGAGGAGGAGGGGGGTGATCCCCAAACCCGACCCCTGACACAGCGACAGAGGTCTCTGGCTTTTCAGTCAAAAATCTGGAATTTTTAGGCAATCTCCTGCATGAAGAAATGTTTCTCACAGTGTAATTGGTTGATCAGAGATACAATTTTAGCACACTGTTATCAACTATTATACATTCAGCTAGTTGAAAAAAAGAAATGTTAATTGTTTTTTGGAACTCAGAAATACTCACAAAAGATATACACATTAACCCTGAAATATGAATATGGCTGTATGCAATAACCCTTTGTGTTAACTGTTGAAGGAAAATAGTATTCCTATTTAGGCAACATGCAGATTACAGTTACAGACTTAATTATCATAATGATTTTATTATTTCCCTAGATAAGATCCAAAGAGTTAATAAAACATGTTTGTCTAAAATCGTTGTCCTTTGTTTTATCATAATAATAATCAACTAACTAAAGGGAAAATCCTAAAATTATTCAAAGATCACTATATTTCAAGTTAAGTATCGAAAACTGCGATACTAGCCAATCTAATACTTG
Source organism: Crenichthys baileyi (assembly GCA_036173005.1). NCBI lineage: Eukaryota > Metazoa > Chordata > Actinopteri > Cyprinodontiformes > Goodeidae > Crenichthys > Crenichthys baileyi. Next base: position 116,000 of record JAHHUM010002450.1, read on the forward strand.
GTATTGGATCGATACCAGAATTCCCAGTATTGCACACCTCCAAACAAAGCCCATACTGAATGGGCAATGAATGATCCATTCACTGCACTCTCTGTTCAGAGCTCAGTGGAAGTTCTGCGGAGCTGTTTCAGCCTTTATCACAGTTTGGTGGACAAAGTGCATGCTAGGATTACAGGATCCTCTCATTTTTCCATTTAGCAGTGCACAAAAAAATAGGCCGGGAAGACGAAGGACACAAGAAGGTTGGAACTGAATTAAATAATAGGATAATAATTACGTTTTCCATTCTTGTATATTGGTCAGTTATTAATAGCATCGATTTGCATTCTGCTGTAAATCTTTGATCAGTAGTCACAGATAGCAGTGTGTAGCAGAATCAAAGCACTTATATTTACTGTGTTTTTTCCTTTTTCCATGTATTTATTATTACGTACATCAGGAAATAGCGTTATCAGGCTAGAATGTATAAGCTTGAACACTTGCCAGTTTGAGCTAAAATGATACTTGTTGCAACAACTGGGATCAATGCTGGTGGTGCAACAGAAAACTATAATTTGAACACTGACAAATGAATGTCCCCTGATGGTTACATTTTGTGACAGCTGCTATCAACATGTGACCATCTTGACACTGAAAAGGAAAGGGTTTGAACCTCAAAGCAAATTTAAAAATTTCATAGTTGCCTTTCCTCTCTTTCTCTTGTAGAAAGAAACATTTCAGCGTTAATACACTAGATTTCTGTTGGTAACACTATAAATTAAGTCCTGCTTGGTCACACATTCACAGCTGTCACAATCAGGGATCCTTTACATTTCAGAACGTTAGATGTCAGCAAAATAAATACAGCGCATTTCTATAAAGTAAACGTTTTTGTCAAACCAAAGATACATTAATTTCGAAAGCTTCTGCGATTTGGGTCAAATGAATATGTTTAATTTGTGTATTTGGCTAAATCTTTCATTTATTAGATTAAACAGTTATCATCATTTCTGTTTGTGGTTATTTGTATCAAGGATGATGTAATAAAACAGAGAGAACAGAGTGGGGTAGAGAAGCCGCTGTGGCCAAAACATCCGTGATCTGTTGTTCCTTGAAAACACCAGCAGGCATAATCTCACCCTGAACTTTTCCTTAAACGTGAGAGCTCTGATTATATGTATGACTGATTTAATGAGATGTAAAATAGTAAAGCAAAAGCTAGTAAATATTTTATACTTACAACTTTGACTATGTGGTATCTGTAAGCAGCCATATTGGAAATTAAACTTAGGGCTGCCCGGAGGCCACCATCATTATATGCCTAAATTCCAACTTTCCAACTATTTTAAGTCGTTAGTGAAAGATTAGGTTTGTGAATATTGGCAGCACTGAGGTTATTTAGGTCTTTCTATTTGTCTGTTGCCATAGGAATGGAGGCTGGACACCCTGGTCGTCATGGGGACAGTGCAGCACAACCTGCGGTACAGGCTTCGAGATGCGCCAGCGTACGTGTAACAACCCCTCACCCCGACACGGTGGGCGAGTGTGCGTGGGGCCCACCAGGGATGAACGGTAAAGATAATTAAATTTTAATAAAGTCTTGCCTTAATCCCCTTAGAAAACCAAATTTAAAGTTCATTATTTAAACATAACAGGAAATATTTTAATCAGTTTATTACAGATTGTTCAATCATTGAAAGGTTCTTTAAGCCTTCTTAAAATATTACAACTTTCTGTGCAATTGGCACTTGATAGAAATTATGCTGTGTGGCTCTTAAAATGTTATGGATATATTTTGTGACTGCAAATAATTTTACTTGGGAAGCCAATTTCCACTTAGTGGTCAGTAAAGATTGAACTGAATAAAACTGAATTATCTTGTTAAAGAACATAACAGTTCAGAAAAGCTTTTTCTTTTTGGGAGGGAATAAGAAACAAACTTCCCAAAACAATGAATATTAAAGGGAGAGTTCTGTGACAGATTTTTTATCTCTATTGTTTTTGAGGGCTTTGAAATGACAATACTAGATTTTGGCTTATTCTGATATCTCTTAAAGCACTATAACATAAATGATATAAGAACAATGTTCAAAATATTTATTTTTCAGCATTTCTCCCCCAAGTGGTCAGTTATTCTTTATATTTGGAGTGAAGCCTACGCCATATTATGTGTGGTAGTGAAGTCGTTTAAAAAGGTTTTTTTTTTTTTTATATTTTAAAACAAAGACTAAATGATGACAGAGTTGACATTTTAAACTAGCTTTAGCATCTTGTGTTAGCAATTAGCACTACTTCTTCACCTCTGTGCTTCCATTGGTTGCACCTTTAAATACCTTGGAAATACTACAGGCTGCACAATAAGATCACATTTTTAAATTTCCTTACAACAAGGTGCTGGTCTGGGCATACCAACCTAAAATTTGTCTGGTTCCACTTACCAGGAAATTTCTGGCTGCATCTTTACTTAACTTTACTTTTTACAGTGTAAAAAATATATTTATGAAATCCTCTTTAGTCTATTGCTCTTAAAAATCCTCCTCAGTGTCAGCAGTTTTGTAGATGCCTGATTGGGCTAAGTCTTGCTATTTGTTTCGTGCTTAAAAAAGGTTCTGTGTTTGTCTGATTCATCCAAAATAGGTTAGAAGAAAGATATTATATTTTTAGAACATTTTGTACAAACCGCTGAATGTGCAATTTAAAGTTTTGAAGAAAGAGTAGAGCTGAATGTGATTTATAGTATATGTTATAGTATGTTTAATGCCGAACCAACTGTTGGTCTAACTTTTACCAGCAGATAATTTTTTTGCAGTCAGGTATGATTGACACTACATCAAATTTTCAGTGACCTCTTTAAACAGTGAATTTTAGCTGCATTCTATAAATTTAATATCCCCCACCGCTGTCTTCTCAATAGGTTCTGCAATGAGGGTGTATCATGTCCTCAGCCTATTTTTTGGACCCCATGGGGCTCTTGGACTAAGTGCAGCACAGAGTGTGGTGGAGGCGTCCATTCCAGGGTCAGATCCTGTGAGAATGGCAACACGTGTCCAGGATGTGCACTGGTAGGGGAAACACACACATACAAACACAAACTGACCGATAAAATCAGAACTGCTGGATGTAACCAATTAACCAATTATTACGCTGGTGGAAAACCTGTTGTTTTATGGTCAAACATGAGTTTGGGGAATTTTGGTACAGCAAATAATATGAAATTATCCAAGATAAAAAAATTACAGTTGACAGTGGCAGGTTTTTGTTTCAGAACAGCTGATAGAACACATAGTGAACACATAGCACTAGTGATGTATTTAATACAGATATGTGGCCTTAATGACAAGCATGTTTAATACCTGCTTAAATGTTTTTATTTTCAAACAAACAAGCTTGGAAGGGTGATGATTTGGGCTAAATTTGGTTCAGACACCAGGGCAAAGTTTCCAGCCACAATGTTGATACAGCAGCAGAACAGGTAAAAGAATATATTATTAACCCAGATAAGTCACACTGAATGTCTACATTTTATAAAGCAGTAAGTAATTTTTTTTTCTTTCAATTTTAAACTAATTTAGAGAATGCTACTATAAAACAAACAGCAGTTTCTCTGTTTTTAATCAATGAATAAAACTTAGTGTCATTTTGCCACTATATCCTTTAGGAATACAAGGCCTGTAACCTAGAGGCATGTCCAGAGGTGAAGAGGAACACACCTTGGACGCCCTGGATGCCTGTCAATGTAACCCAAGGTGGAGCTCGTCAGGAGCAGAGGATGCGCTACATGTGCCGGGCCCACCTGGCTGATCCCCACGAGCTGCAGATCGGACGGAGGAAAGTGGAGACCCGCTTCTGTCCAAATGACGGAACAGTGGTCTGTGAGACAGATAGTAAGTTAATCAGCTGGCAGACACAAGGACCAATCAGGATCTGCATGTGGGAAAATAACAGCCAACAACACAGCTATATCGAAGATGTATGATTGCTCAACTTTTCTTTTCATAGGTTTAACAGCTCAGTTATAGATCACAGCGATCGATGTCTTTAATGATACATTCTGAGGTATTACAAAATATAAGAGGTGCAATTACTGCATCAACTCAATGTCCACATAAACTGAAGAGATAAAATGCATATTAGGGCGAAATCTTGCTCTGTCTCACATTTGCAGCAGTTTTCTACCATGTAGGCCAAGCTCAGCTTTGAAGGAGCTTGACTGAATACATTTAACCTAATATTGGATTTTATTTTGATGCAGCTGCAATCGATAGCGCATTGCCTAGCTTTCTACAGTCCTTTGACATTTCCACAATTCTTTTCCCCAAGCAGCAGAAAACAGTGTCATGAATTAATGTCTTTTTCACTGAAGGAATTTCGTTCCCTAAGTTTCTGGGCTTTTTTATGTGCTGCAGAAAGATTTGTGGCCAGTTTCTAATCTCCATTTTTTGCAGACCTTAAACTGCCAATCCCAACTAAATCCGAGTCTGATTTCTCTTTTCAAACAATCACAGCATTTATATAATCTCTGCATGTTTGTGTGATTGCAATAACTGTAAAATTAATTTGTACCTTTTGAAATAGAGACAAAATGATTATGCAGTTACTAAAACATCAGTCTCTGCGTGTTATTGTTGAGATTTCCAAAAACATTTTCAAAACCCACAAACACAGGATTAAAGCCCAACAGTATAAAACAGACAAACATTGCTCTGTTTCATTCAGCCTTCCTGTTATCTGCTGAAGTTTTGCTCTTTTTTCACCATTTCGCAGCCTGAATGAAGTGCAGACATGTCTGGACATTTTATGGAAAATCTCCTTTTAAATAGCTTCTTACATCTCTGTGCTTCCTGACCTCACTGATACTGAAAATACCAAAATTTATATATATATATATTCACCATATATATATATATATATATATATATATATATATACGCCAAAGAGTGCTGTCACTACCATGACCTAGTAGCACTCACATGGTGTGTTCATTGTTTGGAAAAATACAGGATTTTTGAGTTTCTGACCAGCCGGTGATGCCTCAGGGTCTATTAAGCTGAAAAGGGGCTCATTCCAGATGCTAGTTTATCAGACGATCTCTAATTTTCAGAAAAACAAATTGTTTGCAAACTACAACGTTTGTGTCTTATCTGAAAACTACTTGCAAAGAAATATTTGCTCCTTTAACAGTGCTCTCAAGCAAATAGCATCTCTCTACACTGGCACATATTTCCCACATTTAAATGAGGTACTTTTAGGGGAAAGTCTGCCTATATTTATGTAAATTACAGCCAGAGCAAATTACTTTGGATTCTAAAAGACCAGAGTCATTTGCATCTGCATTTGTTTAGGGCATCTGTCTTACAAATCCGGTGAATAAATAAAGCGAATACCAAATGCAAAATATTGCAAAAAAGTTAGCAGATTTTACTGCTTAGTGAGTTTCCTTCTAACACAGTGGTGGTCGGTCCATCGTCTTCTGATTTCAAATAAGTTGCTTGTCTGTCTTTTCATTGCTGCAAGTCCTAAAATTACATTATGGTCAGTAGTAAAGATTAATTTTTATAGTAAACAGGAAGTAGAAGTCAAATTAGTAATAAACCTGTAAATGGCCTGGACCAGCTGTCATTCAGAGAGCAGAAGTCAACCTTAAAAGCACTAATCTAAAGGCAGCAGGAACTTGATAAATCAGTCTGCTGCAGGAAAACACTGTAATCTCGGAAGAGCAGAGTGTTTTGTTTACGTCTTTGTATAAATAGCATTAGGGCCGATGACCTTGCAGAAAGATGCTGTAGCATCCACTCCTGCTACGTTGTGTTTCTCTTTGGCTGAGTATTAGAATAAAAATGCTGCTAAATGCTTTTAGTGGTTCCTGAGTAAAGCAGAATGAAAAAATCTGAAGTTTTATCAGAAGAAAAAAATCACTTCTAATAAAAATCTTAGTGGTTATAAGTCAAATAAAAAAGCAGAACTCCATGATTGAAAAATGGCAGCTAATTCAAATAAATAAAAACAATCATTTGTTTTAAATATTTTTTTCAGTTTAACAAAAGTATACGGAATAAGGCCAGTTTGTTGGTTATTAAACTTTACTTTTACTTAAATTTAGTTTCCAGTCTTCTATTTATAAGGACTTGATATACTTTTTTCCTACAAAACCATATTTAAATATCTAACAATCAAATTATCTTTAACAGTTGTGTGGTCCTCTGTAAGCTGGTGTTAAAAGCATTCCAGCTGAACACTTTACAATCACATTTAGCCTGTACTGCTGCTCAAATGATGGGAAGCTGTGTACACAGTGCAGCAACCGTGTTTAAGTGTCATCCACAAAATGGAGCATGAAAAGTGACCTGATACTATTAATGATCGCTTGTATTAGTTTCAGTCTGCTATTGTACAAAGCAGGACAGGAAAACATCTCTTTTATTTCCTTAATAAATATAAATCATGTCAGTTGTGGTCAGAGATCTGGAATTTGGGGAGTGTAGTGCTGCAGGTTGCAGAGCACTAATCTAAGCATAATGCCTTAAAAAAGTGCCAAAACCCCTTGAATTTTTTTTACATTTTGTCACTTTACACTCACAAACACCTTAAATTATTCTGCTTGGGTTTGATGTGATGAATAGTACAAAAGTGTGCATTATCATAAAATTAAGGTTTTGAAGCTTTTTTCTAATATATAGGCATCGGAAAAGTGTGACACAAATTTGTATTTCTATCTCCTCACACACCCCCAAGTCAATCCTCTGTATTGCCCTCCTTTAATGCACTTACAAATCTTTTGTTGGTATGTCTCAATGAGCACTGGAAATCTAGAGACTGAAATTTCTGTCCCATCTTCTTTACAGAATAGCTCATTTTCAGTCATATTGGATTTCCCCAAGCAGAAACACGATGTGTCCAAAAGTTCTCCCATTAGACCTGTTAGCTCCCCTACATGCTGTTAGTATTGGGTTCACAGTCCAGCACTAAACATACCCACTGACACATAGGGAGTCACACACAGCTGCAGTCTGATGTTTGCCACTGGTGGCCTTTTCACACAGCCCTCTCCTACATTGATTACCTGTCTCCCCTTGTCAGCCTCCTGTGGGTTGGCTGCATCGAATCTAACAAACTGATGAAACACCGACACCAGGGAACTGTGGGATGGCCTCGTCATGTTTAATTTGCATGTTTTCTATTGCTGTTCAGGTGGTTTGAATCCGGAAAATAAGAGCTGTGGTTATATTTCTACACCTTTACATCAAACTGGATACTTTTTTTTTATTCTCTCCATCTTTAGGCCTCGTCGAAGAGCTACTAAAAACGCCAGTGGTGAGAATGGCTGGGATGAGCTGGTCATCGTGGGAGACCTGGTCCAGCTGCTCTCAGAGTTGTGCCAAAGGTTACCGCACCCGTAGGCGAACCTGTTCTGGACCAGAGGGGAAGAGTGCCCCTGTGGCATGCCGTGGCTCCCCTGTGGAATACCAAGACTGTAATGTTCAAGCATGTGCGGGTGAGTTAGCCCAATTTGACTACATTCACACTCACTGACAAAAGAGAAAGCAAACAAAGTTAAATAGTTGAAAGAATCTCAAAACAAAAAGGTTGTTTAAATCAGATTTTTATATGAATATGCATTTAGTGTCATTATGTACTTCAGGATCAGCTAGAATATCCTTCAGTGTTTAACAAACAATGTTTCTGATGTTCCACTACAGTACATCTTGTCATCATCTGTGAATGGCCCTTTCTTTAATATGGCTGCTTTTCTTTGTGTAAGACATGGCAGTGTAACCACAAGGCAGACAAGCCTGCAGAACCAATTAGATATTTCAGACATTTCAGGATGACCATTTTGGCAAAGAATAACTCCCTTTGGTTTGGACCTAAGAACTATAAAACACACTGAGTTTACATAGAAGTCCCCCAAAAGCCTAATAAGGTCCTGCAATAAAAAAAATGCTGTTATGTTTTACTATTACACTTAGCAAATTATTGACTGAACTACACTTGTTTCCTGTGAAGTGTTGTGAAGAGATGTGCCATTTGGGTCTCATAAAAGAGTTCCACTACATTTGGCATTTTAAGACCTCCTTGCAGAATGACCCTCAATGCTTTTTACATTGTGTCACATTACAACCGCAAACTTCAAAGTCTTCTGTTGGATTTTTATGGGATCAATAATAGGTTTTATGTGAAGGGAAAGGGATGTATGGTTTTCATATTTTTTTACAAATAAAAGTATTTGACGTACAGTATGTCTCTACTAGCTTTGCAGATCCAAAGTCTGAACATTTTGCCCATTCTTCTTTGCAACATATCTTAACCACAGCCAGACTCAATAAAGGAGCATATGTAAACAGCAATTTACAGGTTTTAGCACAGATTATCAACCGGATTTATCTCTGGACTTTGACTAGGCCATTCTAACATGTGAATATGAATAAATCTAGACCATTCCACTGAAGCTCTGGCTGTATATTTGGAGTAGGGTATGACTCGCAGTGAACCGTTAACAAGATTAGTTTTATTCCAGGATTGAGCTGTTTTTGTCACACACACCATTTATCATGTAGGACAAAGGGTTCAGTTTAGGTCTCATCTTACCAGAACATTTTCTTTGACATGTTTCTGTGTCCTACTTGATTTATGGCAAACTGCAAATGAGACTTCTTGTGTTTTTTTTTTCCAAAAGTGGCTTTCTTTTTGCCACCAACTTCAAAGCTTGGGAGATTGATTTACATCCTAAAAATCTCCACAGGTTCCTCACAGCCTTATTCCTGACCCGTCTGCTGTGCTCCTTGGTCTTCATGATGCTGTTTGTTCACTAATGTTCTCTATCAAACCTATGAAGCTTTCACAGAAGTGCTGCATCAATACTGGGCTTACATTACACACAGCTGGATTCTACTTACTGATGTGATTTCTGAAGTCAAACTGTTCCACTGGAATTTGTCTAAAGTTATCAGAGTAAAGGATTCAAATGGATCCCACGGTTTTCAAATTTTATTAGTAAATGCATTTTTAAAATAATTGCTACTTCCACATCTTTAACAGAAAACCCCCAAAAGTAAGGTGAAACCTCTAAATGGAGAGGCGTTGAATGCGTATATGATATTTTCAAAAATACATAAGGGCACATTGCTGTCCAAATTAGTAATTTTCCTCCGAGTATGAGTGTCTAGGATGTCATTAGCAGACGCAAGATCCAGAGTCAGAGAGCCTGTGGCAGTATATGCTCTATGTGCCGCTCTGCATGCTTAATCTTTTAATGTATGTCCTCTGCCTGGCTCACTTCCAAGAGCTATCAAAGGGGTGTGTGTGATTACACTGTGGTTCTGTGCTTCTATGACTCTATTATGTTGCAAACTAGAATCTGAGTGTAGAGAATGTTCTGGCGGGGGTTTGGGTGGGCGATAGTTCGAACAGTTTGTATTTAGAGCTTCATTGAAGTTACATTGAAGTTTGTGGTTGTAACATGACAAAATGTGAAAAAGGTCCAAGGCACTATATAGCAAGTTTTATGTTTATGAAAATGTAATATTAGCTTAGAACAAATGATATTTAAAGGATCCTGTACCTGTTAGTTTGTCTTAGAAGCTCTTTCTAAAAATGTAACCACAGTGGAAAAAGCTGATCATATGCAATAAGTAAGTAGATGTAAAGTATTTTATTGGCTTTATGCTAACGTCTCAGCACATTATGGGTTCCTAAAGAAAAGGGAAGCAAAAAGATGCAGCTATAGAGACAAAGTGGTAGGGGTCAATGATAGTCACAGAATACCGCTGAGTGGACCATTAACTTCATTAGCTAATGGTTACCAGCAGCTGCAGCAGTGCAGGAAGAGTTCTTGAACAAATTAAGTTATCTATTTCAAACTCCTCATCAAACCATCACAGTCAGGTGACCTGGAACGCTTCTGATCCCAGACTGGAGCTCTGACAGGCTCTACTTATTAAACACACACAAACTCTTTAAAACACACACACACATAAAATGAATGCCCTTAAACGAAGGTATCCTGTTAAGAGATGGACCTTAATATTCTTTCTTGGTGTCTTATGAATTAATGATTTGGGTTTGGTTGCTTGAATCCGTGTTTGAAAGTCAGTTGTTGATGTTCAGATGAAATCCTTTGTGGTTAAACCAGCAACTGAGAGACGTAACCTTAGGAAGCCCGAATTAAGAAAGCCAGCGAGGAATCATTTTGCTAGTACTGTCACGTTTACGTGTGATCCCAGAGGACGTGCAGGTGAGAAGGACAAGGCCAGTGACAGAAGAGAGAATGAGGGTGAAATAGTAATTGATGATGAAATTAGATGGAGGGATGGAGGCAATGTAGATGGCTGAAAAGATTAAAATAAAATGTCCATGTCCCTGCCTATACAGTGGAAGCAGTTGTCCAATCACTGTGGCATTAAATAGAGTTCTTAAAGTTAAGTTTGTAGAGTTAAATCCCAGTTCACTTTTAAGAGTGTAACATGAATCCGTGATGACATTTTCTATCTTTAAAAGCAGCTACCAAATCCCTGTTTGAGAATAGTATTTGAATCAGCCACAAAGCAATTTTTCTTCTTTGTCTGATGGAAAAACCTCCGTCTAAGCTGCGCATCTAACATAAAGTCTGAAACTCTAAAGGGATTTACAGAGCTATATTGCTGATTTACTCCCTTTTTGAAAATAAATTTACAAATAAGTTGTGACAGATACTTGTGTATGTTTGTTTGACCTTCTTTCCAGTCTTTTCTTTAAAGAGTAATTCTGAGACCCTAACAAGGTGATATTAGCTGAACTTAGTTGGGCTTTCTGCTTGGGTAACCAGCCTACAGTCAGATGCTTAACACGCAACAGAGACATTTAACACCGTCTCCGTTGTACACAAGGGAGAAGTGTAGTTGCCATCTTTTAGCCAGCTGACAAGTTGTGTGCAGCAACTGGTAGGGGAAGGCCCATTTTATACCACTGCATTGCCATTTTGTACCTGTGTAATTAAACAGTGGCAAATACAATGCTGGTTTCATTTTAGTTAAGTATTTTTCATTAACTACAGAGATAAACTGTTTTAAGTTTTGCTAGATAATATTATTATCTGAAAACTTGGTGTTACCCTCTGTTCTGATATATTTTGGTTTTGATACCAGTTTGGGAAAGTTAACTCTTAAAATATGACAGATGCAGTCCCCAAATCAATTAAAAATACCTAAGCAACTTTCTGCTGGTAGACTGAATATTGCAGTCATATACTGTAACTACATTTTCTCATTATAGACTATAAATAGAATACTGATGGTTACTCTGAATAATTGGTTGTCAAAGCAGGTACAAAATGTTCCCCCAGGCAAGTACAAATTGACACTTGGTCGGTATGAAACTTTCTGCAAAAAAAAGCACTGACACAACCAAAAGTACAAAGGTACCACAGCAAAGGGGTAGAATAAAAATTAAAAATGCACCCACACAAAAGCAGTTAATAAACATGTTTGTCATGGAAATTTTATATCTACCTAGATTTAGAATGGTTGACCTTGTGTTGGGGTGAAAAATGTTGTCTTTCTATGGGGGGGTTTCAAATACTTGTTTAGAGTCCAAAACAGCAGCCAGCTGGATTATGCGAAGCCGCTCCATTGGTCAACTTCAAGGATGCTGGCTGTAAGACCTCAACAGCCTTTCTGATAACATACTCACACACATAGCAGCAGGGGTTTATCAACTCAACTTGTAATTTTTCTGATAAATCTGTTCTAACAGAGATGAAAAACAGATCCAGAATATTTAGTCTGATCTACAATGATGTATCTGGTCTACTGTGTGAAAATATCTGGTTTAGGCAACTTGGCGCATATTTTTATTTTCTTGAAGCACATTAGAAGACTCGCAAACTCATCATAGTCACACAAGAGAAAAACAGTAGTAAAACCAGTATATCAGTCTGATTTTAAGTTGTTTTGTAAGTTGTTTGCAGTGAGTCAGATCCTTATCCAGTCCGTTAAGTCAGTCGGGCAGAGACGTGGCTCACTGTGAGAGCTAGTTAGTTAAATAGTCACAGCCTGCTTTACTCCATGTCATGCTTATCCTCTCTGCCGACGAAGTCTTCAGCAGCTCTCTGAAGTTACCTGGCAACGATTCTTCCTTGCCTCCGTCAGACAGACATCAGCCAGTCAACCAGACGGTCAATGAGTCACCCACACTTTTCTGATTAGATCAGACAAAGCATTAACAGGCCCCACAGGAAGAAGCAATCAGTACATTACACAGGTAGGAGAAGAAGTAGGTGGAGGTGTGATCAGTGAGACAGCAGCAGAATGGTATGACTGTGTGGTACATGTCCCTTAGTAATCCATAGTTTGACAAATTAAAAAAGATACAAATTTGCAGCTTAATTTCTGAATGTATTTCCACATCATCTCTTTTGAACTGCTCTACTTGGATTTCAGTCATTTGACCCCTTTTGACATTTTTAATCAGATCGTAAACTAAAACGAATCCAGGGTTAAATTAAGAGCTTGCCCTTTCCTTGTGGAGTATACTATTGCACTGTTAAGTGACATCCTTGACGTTTTGTATCATAAACAAAGGTAGTATGAACTAATGTAGTTGTGTGTGTATGTGTTACAGTGAAAGGTGCATGGTCCTGCTGGTCTCCCTGGTCTCCGTGCTCAGTGGGCTGCGGTGGTGGTCACTACCAACGGACACGCTCCTGTAACAGCCCTACCCCCGCCAACGGAGGAGACATTTGCATAGGCCTGCACACCGAGGAGGCTCTGTGTAACACGCACACATGTGACGGTAAGCTCCGACTCCAACTTTATAGTGCCTTTCAGGAAAATCATATCCCTTATATTATATACTTTAATCTCAGGGTGAAGGACTCAGACGTTTGTTAGAGAACGTTAGTAAATTAACTGCATGATGAAGACCAAGGAAAAAGCCATACAGGTCATGGAGAAATCTGTACAGAAGTTTGAAACAGGGTTAGGCAATATTCAATATTAAGCTTAAACATCTAACAGAGCTCTGTTCAGTCCATCATCTAAAAACAGGAAGAATATAGCAGCCACGCAAACCACAACATGGCTGTCAGGCTTAATCAACATTCACAGCTCAGACTGTACAGGGTGGTGGCAGCATCATGTTGTGGGGGTGCTTTTCTTTGGCAGGGACATGGAAGCTGGTCAGATTTGATGACAAGATGAGTGGAGCTAAAACCGGGCATTCTAGTAATAAAAAAAAACATTGGAGGCTGCAAAGACTTGAGACTTAGGTGGAGGTTCACCTTCCAGCTGGATAAGGTCCCTAAACATACTGCCAGAGCTACAATGAAATTTGAATCAAATGTTGGTCATGTGTTAGAATGGTACAAAGAAAATCAATACCTTAATCCATCTGAAATCTGTGGCAAGACTTAAGATGTTCACAGACACTCTTACTCCAATCAGAGTCAGCTTAAGCTATTTTGCAAAGAAGAAAGGAAAAAAGTTTATTTGTGCAAACTGGTAGAGGAGATTCCCCAAAAGCATCTGTAATTCCAGTAAAGGGTAATTCTGCAGGATTCAGAGGGACTAAATGTTCCCCACCCTTTTCAGATGTTTACTTTGTACTTTACAATTACCCCTTACTACTGCTGGTCTCTCAAATAAAATCCCACTAAAATGTGTTGACGTTTGCAAATAGTTCAAAGGGTTTGAATACTTATGCAAGGCATCATATGTCCCTGTCATTTCTGTGCTGCGCCCTTTGGTAAGTCACCTTCATTTGTTTTTTATGAATTGAGTGGGTCTTAGATAAATGGATAGATAAACATTCATGCTGAGAAACAAGCAACCTCCCTGCTGTGCCGCTGGAGCTTTGAGCACTATGGCAACTTCTCTGAAAACCTTTAAAAAGAGATCCATTCATGCTGTTATACATACGGATATTTTATATCTGTATACTGTTTTTATTTAACAACGTAGCACAAAGAAGTTTTTTACAGCTGTTCTTTCAGTCCTGTTAACCTAGACATGATAAACGGGATGGTACGTGGCAAGTTTAAGAATGTTATTCATTCCTCCATCATCTTCCATTCTGTTTCCCCATGGTCACTGAAAAATTCATGAGATCAGTCTCCTAATCCGAGATGATTAGTCCAACATCAGATCCCACAGGATTTCAGACTCTGATTCTTGGTTTTAATATCAAATGACCAGCGCTCTGTTTCTCTTTTTATTTATTCTAATGGAAATCAAAAGTGACCCAGAATCATTGTGTAAAAGGTTGTGTTTAGACGGATGAGCTGCATTTGTTGTTGTCTGCCTGAATTAAATGGCTGTTTCTCCTGAGCTGACGTTTTTCTCAGATGCTTTTCATTCTGAATCAATCAAACTGTCATTCACAGAGAGAGTAATGCATACCGTCAGCCTCCCTGGTAATTACAAAGAGTACCCAATGGCTTTGTGCTCCTCCCCCACTCTAGATACTAATCAGGCTCTGTTATATCGTCGTAATGCTTTCCTGTTTGACATGAACCAACACATCCGGTTAACCCCAAATCAGTCTGCTTGTCTGCTCATATATCGGCGAGCAGGTGATCCCTCTTCTACTAGGGTTGTCCTGGTGAAACATCTGTCTGTGCATATGTAATTAAAGCTAAGCTGGCTGTTAGTCACTGGGTTATTTTATGCACCTATTCAAATTCAGAGACACCAAACAACATTTTGGGGCCGATCTCTGTTTTTTACAGCTTGTTTTTTTACCAATATTGATTTTTCTTTAAGAGTTATAATAGTAGAAGATACAATAACAGCAATTAAAATATTATTTTTCAAGAAATGCTGATGTAAGTTCTTTGTAAGATTAATTATTTATATAAAAGCAGTTGTAACATTGTGCTGCATGTGTGAGGGAGTAGATGCTGTTAAAACAAATCCAAAATTGTAATTGAGTTTAGCATCGGACGTTAGATACAGATAGCAGCCTGGGCTGTGATTATTACTTTATAACGGTGTTTTACTGTTGTTTTTAAATCAAAGACTCTATTAACAGAGTATTTTTCGTGTGTATTCCCTAGAGAAATTAGACCGTTACTGAATTTAATTTTCAAAAAAGCTGCCAACATTTCTAAACTCACCATTTACAATCACTGACAGATTTAAAAAACTCAAAAGTCTAAAGCTGAGCAGCTCTGCTGTAGTCTGTTAAGTCTTCTTGTTATCTCCTGAAAGTCTCACTCTCTCTCACTTTCTCACGGCCTGAATGAATGGCTGGTGTGCCTAGACATTTTCAGTGGCTTCTACCATCAATATGCTGGCTCTGACCAAATTTTTAAACACTTCACTGACACTGAAAGTTGCTCTTCTTCTGCACTTAGTACCCTCAAGAGATAAAATGTCTTCCTGTGAACTGAGCACAGCAACAGTCTTCCAGATGAAATACCAACAAGAAGCGCTGGGCCTCATCGGAGTTCAAGTTATTCTAACATTTGAGTTACTTGCTGTTTTTATGTGCCCGGAGGCTTTTGCTGAAAGGAGGGAACAGATTGTGCACACAAAGTGGCAAGTTGGTCAGTCCGGGATACATAAGAAAGGTAAAAGTGGTCCGTCCTCTTCCTTTTACCAAGACTCCTTCTGCCAAAACTGCACACTCAAGTGCAAGCTGAGTACCAAACTAGCTTTTTTCATCAGTCTTTCATCATTGTACCCTGTGCTCCCTCCACTCCAGTGCTTTTGAATGCAGGGCAAAAGAGTGCAGCAAGTGTATAGTTCGACGGGAGGTGCTGAAAGTGGGGAGCTTTCTTTATTCCTGTTGGATAGGAGCTTTTGTTTGCTGCTTGGTTGCCTGCTGCGGGGAAATGGAACTGGAGCCTTGCATGGGAGACAAATATATCTGCTATGTACTAAGCAAAGTCTTTGGGTTTACTTTTTTGATCCTGTTTACATCACAAACCCTTTTTTGGTGTGTTTGGGTCGCTTGGCCGACTGGTGAAGTGGTGACAGCTTGGGTGGGCGCATTGGTTTCCAGGCCATTCTGGCTTTAACTTGAAACTCTGGATGTCTGGGTTTATTTTGATTTGTCTTGTTTTCTGTTTTCAGGTGGATGGATGGCCTGGTCACTGTGGTCAGCCTGTGATGACTCAGGCTTCCAAACTAGGAGTCGGGTATGTGGCGCTCAGGGCAGCGCCCCCTGTGTGGGGAACAGCACTCAGCGCAGAGACTGCAATGAAATACCGGGTGAGTCGGTCAACTCTCATATGTAGCGTCCTTTCACAATTTTATAAAAGGCTGAGGCTGGCAGTTCAAAAGCAAAATTAGATTTTTTTTCAAAACTTAGATGGCACAATCACTTTTGTGTTCTTCGGTGCTATAAAACTCATTACCAACTCTTATTCTCCCAAAAATATGAGTTTTAGTACTGAAATTTGCATCAGGCCCTTGATGTTGAAAATTTGAAATAATTATTTTAGGCTGAGAAAAAAAGTCATGTTCAAATGCTATTAAAACATGCCATATTGCTCTGAATACAAACTAAGCTGTGGCACAATTAGCAACCCTGCTGTTAATACTTTGTACAACAGCACAGGACTTGCAATAAAAGGATCTAATCACTCCCTCTCTCTAAATCGTAAAAGAGTCCTCAGTCCTCTTTACTGCTCTCTTCTCTTCTGCACAACCCATAGTTTCTCTATAGGATTTAGATTTCAGGGCAAGAGATGGCAGTGGAAAAAGGTTAATTTTATGTCTGCTGAACCATTTCTGTTCTGATTTGACCATATATTGAAAGACCCAATGCTGCCATATTTTCTGTTTACTGGTATACCAGGAGATTTTTATTGAAATTCTCCTGGTATTTCAAAGAGTTCATGATTCCATGCTCTTCAACAAGGTTCCTAGTTCCTTTGGAAGATGCCCACAGCATTACAGATCCTCCGCCATACTTAACAGTGGTGCTTTTATGACATTTCCTGGAGTGTTTGTTTCTGACAACATCTAATTTTAGCTTCAAAAGATTTAAGCACATGGTTCCAGTAGAATTTAGTAGAAAATACTTATAGCTCTCAAACAAGGTGACTTGGTGAGTCTCTTTATTGAAATTGCTCTAACAGTGAGTTTTGGAAAACAAATTTACCACACCTACCGTCCTGATCTCTGTTTGTTACAAGTTAAATATGGTTCCTGCTCCAGCCTGCTGACCAGTGACCCAGAGATATACAGGGGTTGGACAATGAAACTGAAACACCTGGTTTTAGACCACAATAATTTATTAGTATGGTGTAGGGCCTCCTTTTGCGGCCAATACAGTGTCAATTCATCTTGGGAATGACATATACAAGTCCTGCACCGTGTTCAGAGGGATTGTAAGCCATTCTTCTTGCAGGATAGTGGCCAGGTCACTACGTGATACTGGTGGAGGAAAACGTTTCCTGACTCGCTCCTCCAAAACACCCCAAAGTGGCTCAATAATATTTAGATCTGGTGACTGTGCAGGCCATGGGAGATGTTCAACTTCACTTTCATGTTCATCAAACCAATCTTTTACCAGTCTTGCTGTGTGTATTGGTGCATTTACATCCTGATACACGGCACCGCCTTCAGGATACAATGTTTGAACCATTGGATGCACATGGTCCTCAAGAATGGTTCGGTAGTCCTTGGCAGTGACGCGCCCATCTAGCACAAGTATTGGGCCAAGGGAATGCCATGATATGGCAACCCAAACCAACACTGATCCACCCCCATGCTTCCCTCTGGGCATGCAACAGTCTGGGTGGTACGCTTCTTTGGGGCTTCTCCACACCGTGACTCTCCCCCGATGTGGGGAAAACAGTAAAGGTGGACTCATCAGAGAACAATACATGTTTCACATTGTCCACAGCCCAAGATTTGCGCTCCTTGCACCATTGAAACCGACGTTTGGCATTGGCATGAGTGACCAAAGGTTTGGCTATAGCAGCCCAGCCGTGTATATTGACCCTGTGGAGCTCCCGACGGACAGTTCTGGTGGGAACAGGAGAGTTGAGGTGCACATTTTATTCTGCCGTGATTTGGGCAGCCGTGGTTTTATGTTTTTTGGATACAATCCGGGTTAGCACCCGAACATCCCTTTCAGACAGCTTCCTCTTGCGTCCACAGTTAATCCTGTTGGATGTGGTTCTTCCTTCTTGGTGGTATGCTGACATTACCCTGGATACCGTGGCTCTTGATACATCACAAAGACTTGCTGTCTTGCTCACAGATGCACCAGCAAGACGTTCACCAACAATTTGTCCTGTTTTGAACTCTGGTATGTCACCCATAATGTTGTGTGCATTTCAATATTTTGAGCAAAACTGTGCTCTTACCCTGCTAATTGAACCTTCACACTCTGCTCTTAGCTACTTGGCTACTAGGCTGGTCCAATTTAGCCATGAAACCTCCCACACTAAAATGACAGGTGTTTCAGTTTCATTGTCCAACCCCTGTATGTCCTTCTGTCATGTCAATGTCAAATGTATTTAGAAAGAACATTAAAAAACAACAGTTGTCCAAAGTGCTTCACAATTACACCTACAATCACAAAATAGCAAAAATAAATAAAACACTGAAGATTTAGGCTTTCTAAGAACTACTGTATTAAGTGTCTCATAATGAATCAAAGGTCAAGGAAAATAAATGGGTTTAAATGATTATTTGCTCTGAGCAGTGCAGACATGTAGAGGTACTGTATACAGTCTTGGGGCAACCACAACACTGCTTTAATCTTAGAAGATCAAGGAGAACTGGCACATTGACCGGAAGGTGTGTAGGTGTGTAGATGTCGAGGAGATCACAGATCTGTTTAAAACAGAACAATTAACTAATTAATTTAACAGAATAATGACAAATGCTGCAGGGATGATTTATGTAGCCCGACATATAAAGAGTTACAGTAGTGCAGATGCAAGTTGATGAAGCATGAATAACCACCCCTAAAAGATAAATAAGGCTTCGCTTTAGTAAAGATCCGTAGTTGGAAAAAGCTTGACTTAGAAACAACACTTATCTATGAGAGAACTGTCCAAAATAACAGCCGAATTCATTACATCAGAGTAACTGCTAGTAGTTAAGGAACCAAGAGCACCAGCTATGATATGGTGGGGCTGGGTGGGGAGGATAAGATTTTCTAAACCAGATTTCCTCTGTCTTTTTTTCATTAAGGTTAAGAACATTTTACCTCATCCAGATTTTAATTTCAGCCTGACAGATTAATAAGGGTGTCTGTGCATTACTGCTGCTTATCTTAACTGGCACATATTCAATTCAATTCAATTCAATTCAGAAATACTTTGTTAATCTCAAAGGGAAATTAAATGTTGTTGTAGCTTATATCATACAGGTTTCTTCAGAGAGCTGTAGATGCTGATGGCTGTGGGCAGGAAGGATCTCCTGTAGCGTATTAGTGGTCAAAGTAACAAAAATTAATTTGAACTGAGCTAAAGGTGTGAAATACTGAACATGGTAAATCTGAATCCGTGAATTTTAAGGTCATTAAAATGGTAACATGATAAATATTAATGTTAGAAATATTAAGGTTATCATATTTAACGTTGCCTGTTTTCATTCACTGCTTTGATTTTAGCGCCTCCATTTTTACCACTTGAGTTTTATCATTCATCGCGTTCAGTGTAATTTTTGTGACTTCCGGTAGATCAGAATACGGCAGCAGTCCTGGCGCTGTCGTTAATTGCTGCATGGATAATTATTCAGAAATTTCCAAAACTTCTGATCGGGTTAAAAAAAAAGCACATTTTTTATTAACTAAAAATGAGTTACATTTATTTTATAAAAGCAGATAATTCACCTTTTAGACTCTTATTGTTTTCAAATATCAGCCGTTGTAATTAAGCTTCATCTCAGTCATCATCTTCACTCACAAACCTCCATAAACACAAACATGTTTGTGTTTGTGTAATTGATATCATTGTGCTAGAAACTGGTCTCTGTTTGCTAATTGTCCATAATTAGGTCTGTGTGAATTCAGTAAGTCAGCAGTTCACTCCGTTTGCCCTCAGCACGTCTTGTTATGCTGATGTGGATCTCAGAAACTTTGAAATGAACCTGAAATGATCTCTGGTGGCCTGCCAGCGTAGGGCTCTCCAGTCTCTGAATCTCTAATGAGTCCAGACGAAGGTGATTAATATTAATGGGACGTCACAACACGAAATTACATCAGGCTATATTGCACATTTCTGTGAGGCCATGAAGGATCGGTTAAGGTCTCCACCAGAGGGGGAGGCAGCTCTGAGGAAGTTGGGGGGGGGGGGGGTTGATTTTAGCTAAAGAAATTAATCAGGAAATGTGGTACTGCAATTAAATGTGTTGACTCACGCAGAAATCCATGCACAGGCTTCATCCGTTTGGGAAGAAGTTTGCAGAAGGACCGGATGTATTGAACTAGTAAATTATGTTCCAGGTGTAAAACGTCTCTAATGAAGAGAGGTTCAGTTTGATGGAACAAAACTAGGAACTAGGAACTAGGAAACAGTTAATTTGTCTAGATGTGGAAAGGTTCTGGTTTCACTGATACATTAACTTAAAAATAATCTCTACGCTCCCCTTTGCTCAACATGGTGAGGTTACAGGGGTTGGACAATGAAACTGAAACACCTGGTTTTAGACCACAATAATTTATTAGTATGGTGTAGGGCCTCCTTTTGCGGCCAATACAGCGTCAATTCGTCTTGGGAATGACATATACAAGTCCTGCACAGTGATCAAAGGGATTTTAAGCCATTCTTCTTGCAGGATAGTGGCCAGGTCACTACGTGATACTGGTGGAGGAAAACGTTTCCTGACTCGCTCCTCCAAAACACCCCAAGTGGCTCAATAATATTTAGATCTGGTGACTGTGCAGGCCATGGGAGATGTTCAACTTCTCTTTCATGTTCATCAAACCAATCTTTCACCAGTCTTGCTGTGTGTATTGGTGCATTGTCATCCTGATACACGGCACCGCCTTCAGGATACAATGTTTGAACCATTGGATGCACATGGTCCTCAAGAATGGTTCGGTAGTCCTTGGTGGTGACCCGCCCATCTAACACAAGTATTGGGCCAAGGGAATGCCATAATATGGCAGCCCAAACCATCACTGATCCACCCCCATGCTTCACTCTGGGCATGCAACAGTCTGGGTGGTACGCTTCTTTGGGGCTTCTCCACACCGTAACTCTCCGGGATGTGGGGAAAACAGTAAAGGTGGACTCATCAGAGAACAATACATGTTTCACATTGTCCACAGCCCAAGATTTGCGCTCCTTGCACCATTGAAACCGACGTTTGGCATTGGCATGAGTGACCAAAGGTTTGGCTATAGCAGCCCGGCCGTGTATATTGACCCTTTGGAGCTCCCGACGGACAGTTCTGGTGGAAAGAGGAGAGTTGAGGTGCACGTTTTATTCTGCCGTGATTTGGGCAGCCGTGGTTTTATGTTTTTTGGCGTCCACAGTTAGTCCTGTTGGATGTGGTTTGTCCTTCTTGGTGGTATGCTGACATTACCCTGGATACCGTGGCTCTTGATACATCACAAAGACTTGCTGTCTTGGTCACAGATGCGCCAGCAAGACGTGCACCAACAATTTGTCCTGTTTTGAACTCTGGTATGTCACCCATAATGTTGTGTGCATTTCAATATTTTGAGCAAAACTGTGCTCTTACCCTGCTAATTTAACCTTCACACTCTGCTCTTACTGGTGCAATGTGCAATCAATGAAGACTGGCTACCAGGCTGGTCCAATTTAGCCATGAAACCTCCCACACTAAAATGACAGGTGTTTCAGTTTCATTGTCCAACCCCTGTATTTCAATTTCCTATATTTCTCATACACTGTTTTCATTTTTGCATGTTTCACAGTCGGTGTTTGTGTTCTGAAGAATGTTCCTCCAGGGATAGTGTATGCGTGCATGTGTCTGTGTGTGTTTGCATGCCTGTTTGTGTGTCTGACTTGTGTTCCTCTCCTCTCCACAGTCATTCTTCCAGCATCTGGTTTTGATAAGGACCAACAATGTGGAGGTAAGTGGATTAAAAGCTTGCCCGAGCTTCGAGCATGTTTAAGTTTGTGTTGCCTCCTCTATGTTTCCACAGATGTCTAGAACGCGATGTGTGTTTTCATGCATCAAATGTTCATTTTCATGTCTGTTGCTTGACCATCTGCAAAGGCCTAAGAGCTAGCAAGAATCACGTTCTTACAAGTCTGGTGAAATCTTTATTTTTCGGAGACCAAACTCAACACCGAAAACACCATATTTCCAAAATGCCTTGAATAATTACTAAAAACAGGTAATTAAATAAATAAACCATTCAGACATTATTTTTAATGTTATTTACTATATTTCTTTCAAACTGAAAATAACACCGGTATCTCCCCAAAAATAATAAGACAATGTACAGGGAGTATCATCTTTCATATGTTTTTATTTCTCTTTTTTATATATATATTTAACAAAAATAGCATGCCAAAAATTATTTATACCCTTCTCTATTATCTGATGAAAAGCCTATACTGACATTAAGGCAATTAAACGTTCCTTATAATCAGTGACCAGCTTTTTCCATGTTTCCACTGGTATTTTGACAATTTATCTTTGGTGATCTTTGAGGCTGAAAGACCTCCTTGCCAACACCCTACTTTTTAGCTCCATTTGTAAATTCTATATCAGATACAAGTTAAGGCTCTGGGTAGCCCACTCAGAAGAAAAATTCAAATATTACTTTAAACTTAAATCCACCAGGGATATGAATAAGTTTAGGCTTAAATGTATATGACAACAGTATATGAAAATTCTATTATGGCTGAAGATGCATCAAGTAATCGGTTGGTGAAAAATTGGTTGAATTGGTTGGCTAGTCTTACAATATATCGAATCGCAATGAGGATTGCGATACAATATATTGTAACGAATATACCGAATCGAATCAAATCGAATCGAATACATTCATATGGCATATTGCCATATGAATGTATGCAATATCAAAATTGCAAAGGACTGCTTGGATTCAGTATTTGGTAGGCTACATACTTCAAGGACTGTGTAATCCAACTCTACTCTTGGATGGACGTTCACTGTCCCATAAGTCCACAGCTGATATAGATTTTGGCAACCAAGATCAGAAATTTCTGGGTGAGTGGTGGGGAGATTGATGAAAAAGAAAGAGATGTAAAATGTGTGTTGATTATAATCAATACTGTCATCACAATATTCTAAAATGATATTACTATGACATTTTTTACTAATATTGAAAATTTCAATCTTATTTGATCAGTGAACTCACTTGCAACCTCCATCACCTTAGAAGGTTGTTCCTAGGTAATGCTACTCAGATGTTGCTTCATCCAGTATCAGTAAGATGGCTAAAAATTAGGAAGGAAGGTAAAAAGGTACTTAAAAAGAAACTGCCTAGAAATGTGTGTGGTTTGTTTGGGCTTCAAAAGTTGGGCTTTGAAATTGCTCTTATTCACACAGTGTGACGTTGCCTCTGCTCTTAATATAAATAATTAATGACTACTCATAGCAGGAAGACTAAAAATGTTTGAATTGCTATTCTTATATCTTCTTAAAGATATATCTTATATCCTAAAGAAAAATTGCCATCGGCTAAATGTTGACTTATAGCTTTGGTTTGTTACATTTGTTGCCTTGTTCCCCCTCTAAAGACTTTGTGGAAGCACCCCTGCATTACATTAGCAGTCACACTCACATTTCTGATTAAGTTGTAGAACTGTGCCCAAACTGTCTTTGTTTAACATTTTAAAGAACGTGTTAACATTCATTAAGGCTGTAAATGTAGAAATTGAGACTGGAAATGATTCGTTTTAAAGACATACCAATGTTGTCAATTCATAAAATAATTTCCTCCTTAGGAGTGTTCATGTTAAGGTAAATCTGTACTTAAATTGGGCCACAGTAAAATAGAGGGTGCACATTTCCTCAAAACTATTTCAACTCCAGTGGAAATTGTTGTGGTTTTATTTTTGACCTTTCCTTTTTCCAACACAACAAATAATAAGATGTACTTTGAAGATATGCTGTTATTCCCTAAAGCTCCTTATCTGCAGAGCAACCAATACACTTGCAACAGTATTGTTTGATGCACTTCATCCTTAAACAGCTTTGATAGTTCAATATGTGTCCTGACTTTGTGCTGTTCAAAAATTGACAAACGCTGCTGTTAAAAAACCACACACTCTCTGTGAATCCCAGGTTGGGAATTACTGTTAGCTAGTTTCTAATTTGGTCCTTGGTTTCTCAGTCAGATCCATCCCTCTTACTTCATTAATGTCTACAAGACTCGAATATAATGGTGGTAGGTGACAAAATCTGTCTTTCAAATTTCACCCCAACCAATTATAGATGTCCATACAGAGTTACAAATGGATAAAGTGACAGAGAACAGCCTTGCATGCAATCTTTGAACTGATTCTGGAGTAAAATAGCTCCAGTGGGAGCAGTCCCAGCGGTAAATTGTTCATCATAAAAGGGAATAAAGTCATGGAGTCAGTATGAATTATCAGAGCATACCAATCCAGTTTGAAGATCCCTCCAATAAGTACCATGTTTTACCCAGATAATTATGGTAATATTGGGCAATACATAAATCTCCTTGTCTGAATAGTGTATTTAAGACCTTTGCTAAAGTTCTTTGTTTCATTTGCCAGCCTTCACCTCCATCCACCTAATTGCCACTGGCGTTTCCTGTTTCCTTGGGGCGGGGCTGCTGTCCTTCCTCATCTATGTTTATTGTCAACGATTCCACAAGCCCTCGCAAGAGTCTGCCGTCATTCATCCGACCACCCCGAACCACCTCAACTACAAAGGCAACACCACACCAAAGAATGAGAAGTACACACCCATGGAGTTTAAGGTATGTGGTCCTAAAAGGAAGAGCGGAGATTTGTTCACCTAATCTTTTTCAAATGCAAACACACGGTGCATAGATTAAAAAGCAGCAGTATAACTCAGCTTCTATTTCATGCTTGTATTCATTCAGTTATCTAAATAATTCATTACCACACAAGATGAATTGCTGCTCTGTTGTTCCTCCTTTCTATTTTGCTATACTTTTATCGCAGATTTTAAGCCTTTATAACTGCACATTAACTTATTTATTATATATGTGTTCTATTAACTTTAACATACACTAGAACACTTCTATTGCTTTACATACACTATAAATGGACAGAGAACAAGTCCATAAACGTTTTTTTTTTATTTTATGTTTATATACATGTGTAATTTGCTGTCAATTTCTCAAAGTTTACTCTTATTATGGATTTTCTCGTCAGTCTAAAGTAAAATCCCTCTGGACAGCCGGTAACTATCCATTGCTGGTATACAATTCATTGAACTCATGATGAACTCATATGACTCGTGTGGGTGAGTTCTCAGATCAGTCATAGAAAAATCTGCTTGTGTTATTGGGCTTACTGCTCACTGATTATGCCCTGAGGGTCATTCTGAGTTTGGCTTCAGGCTTCAGAGAAACGGATATTAAAAAGATGAAACTAAACAATTAGCTGTTAGAAAGATGTTGTTAAGGTGAAACGTGCAGATTACAGACTGATACTAAAATACACATTCTGCATTTTGTCATTTAGAGTATAACTTTTCATTTTAAAATCTTGTTTTCCAACTCTTTCAAATTTAGGTGAAGTGGCTTTCAGTTAAACTTTAAATCACTTGAAATAAATGTATTTGTACTTTTTATTGTTCTGTTTTATTTATCAGAACCTTTATATTTAACTGAACCATCTGGCTTGCTTATGTTGGCTGACCAAAGGCTTTTAGTTGTTCCTTAGACTCAATTAAAACTCCGAGCTGACTTGATCATTTTTCGTTTCTGCTCCAAGACTCTGGAATGATTTACCAAAACATATCAGACAGGTTTCGACTCTTAAAATTACACTTTTACTCCTTGGCATTCGACCCATAGTGACCTTTGACAGTGATTTTATTTATTTTATTTCTTGTTATATCTTGTTGTTTACCTGCTTCTTATTCTTGGTCTGTCTTCCTTAATTTTATATGTTGTTTTCTTCAGTCCAGCACTGTTCTTGTTTTTAAAGTGTGTTATTAATAAAGTGGTATGCTGTGGTGTGCTGGGATATTTTGTTGAGTGTAATGCATTAATGAATAAAGTCCAGTCAGGGCAACATAAAACATTTCCCAAAACTGAGTTGTTTGATGATGAAATCCATCCAAATACACACTGCAGAGGTTATGTCTGTCTTGTTTTTGCCCAACATCTAAAGGGTGGCAGTAAAAGGCTTTTCCTAAGCTATAATACCCATTCTCTGTGTGATGAACGTCGCAGCCTCCTGAAACCTCGTCGTTATTGTTCTGGTTGGTTGCACATGCCACTGAAAACCATTGTGGTGTTGAGAGTCAGAACTCATTTGCTTTATTGACCCTCAGGGGGTGGCCAGATTCTGCTGGATGCATAGCCGGTGTCCATGTACCACAACATCATTTCTGTGCTGTAGGTTCCCTCGGCTCCAGGCCAATTTATGTTGCCCCGCTTGTGTATTTCACCGACTCTAACCTGATTATCTGCCTGCTCTGGTCTCCAGAGCTGTTCACATGGATTACATTAGTCAAATACTTCCCCTGGACAATGTTCGGCTTTTACTTGAGAGTTGGCAAATGGATTAAAATAAAATGTGGGCTTTAAACTTGTTCTTATTTAAGATAGCTCCAGTAAATACCTGTCAATCTATGTATTAGAGCACTAAGTACAATTGACAAAATTCAAATTAGATTTGTTACTTTGATTTTGTTTGGTTATAAACAAACACACGTGCAAGCAAAAATCTAAAGATGTTCTTTATTTTATTGACCTTCATCGAGGGATCAGTTGTAGTCCCTGATGTAGCTGTGTTATTCATTATACTCATTATTATGTTAAGGATTTTCCAAATGTCCATTTTCATATCTATACAAGGAGATTACATCCCTTAAGTCAAGCGAGCTTTAATAGAACTATATAAAAGAAAACCTCTATACTTCAGAATTATAATAAGTAATATATACTTTGAACAGCCCCTAATTATTAAGTATGGTACAAGGTTACATGTAAACTGTTGCTGCATGTTGTCTGTCTTGAGGATTTCCATGACTCAGTGTCATCCTTTAGATGTAGAAATTCAAAGATCTTTAGGAGGGAAGCAGCACCTGCTACATCTCTTCATATCAAAGCAGCAGGAAAAGTTGAATAAGGATGTTATTTGCCATCACCCCTTGTAAGTTGCTGTGAAAATGGTCCAAATTAGTAACACAGCAACTCTAATTTCTGGGCTGTGTGTGTGTGTATGTGTGTGTGTGTGCGTGCTTGCAGCTGTAAATAACCTGTCCTGTTATCCAAGATGTCACCTTTTGCACGACAAAGTTGCAAAGTTGTAGTTGTTGATTAGTTGCTGAATAAAGCTGATTCAGGTTCTGATTCTGATATTAGACAGTTAAAAAAAAGGTTGTCTTTATATAAAGTGTATATAAATATCTGGTTTCGGCTCTATTAAAGTAGGGTGGTGCTTTACTTTAAAAGCATATGTGTATTATTCTAAAGGAGTGGATGTTAAATTCTTTATTTTCTCTCTTGTTTCATTCCAGACACTGAACAAGAACAACCTGCTGCCAGACGAAAGATCCAACTTCTACCCAACGCCGCTCCAGCAGACCAATGTCTACACAACCACTTACTATCCCACACCGCTTGGCAAATTTGACTACCAACCCAACTCCTCCCCTTCACCATGCAGAACCTACAACAACAGTAACAACAGCTGAGACACAGCCCACGCCTGATTCTCCACTCCCCCCTGCCCCAAATGGACACCGGTACCATGGTGACACAAGTGAACCAATGTGAACTGAAATGTTTCTCTGCTCACCGTCACCTCTCTGCTCCCGTAGTCTCTTCTGCCTGGTGGGGTTTGTGTTTTCAGGGGTGTTTTTGAAACTTTCCATCGAGGGGCGTAGATCTGGACAACAAAGCCTGTGTCCTGATAAAGTCAAGAACTTATGCAACCAGTTTGGGGGTTTGTTTTTGTAAGGAATCCATCGGGATGTAGCTGTGTCAACCCAGCGCTTTATGTGGGGAACAAGTGAAAAGAAATACAACAAAGTTCTGGCTTTGAGATGATTGTTGTGACTACTGCAGCGCAGGTGCCGGGTCGTGGACTTCCATCTGCAAAGACTGATGAGAATCTGGCATAATGAAATAAACACTTTTAGGGGATACAAGTTACCATTTTATGCCTCTCCATTACAAACAACATTCTCGGCCTGTAATGAACTCGAGTCCCTCAACAACAAAAGCAGTTTTAGAGAGCAAAGGGGACACGTGTTCGTGTCCTTACCGCACAGCACAGAGCGAGGGAATGAAAACAAAAGGGAAAAAGAATGAACAACATCGACAACAGAATAAATTAAACATCAATATCAGCTTGGTTTTGTGGGAGGGGAAATACACTCCCCTCTTTGTTGGTGTTTAACATGATGGGAAAGATAAGAAGTTATAAAGGTAATTAAGCTTTTGTATGACTGAGAAAAGTCACATGAAGTATCGTCACCCTCAGCTGGAGAGAATTATTGTCAAAACCTGCTTTCGATCAAAGTCCTGATCCTGTTTGAAGACGAGGACGTGCTCGTGAGGTCAAATATCGTGGGGGCGTTCAGAACTGTAAAAGCTTTGGGAATGCCGTGGGTGCCTGTACACAACTGATGAAGGGGGTGAAATTTGTTCCCAATTCTGTTTCTTCGCTTTTTGTTTCATCCGAGATCAGTAAGGACACCTGGAGAAGAGAATTGATTAATTCTCCAATTAATTCTCCACTGAATGAATGCATTTCTACTGAGTGCTAAATAGCTCAGTGGTCATATCAAATATGACCAGTGTGCTGAAGAACTGGATTGGGATTTTTCTATGATGGTAGAATAAGCTAGCAGACTGGCACTTGTTATTTTCTAAATGTTTCGTTTTTAAGACGGTTTTATGTTCACAATGAGCTGTAGCATAGAAGGAAATATTTTGTTAAATGAGAATTTACTGATTATTAAATCTTGTTTCTCTAATTTCATTTTCATAACAAATGCATCGTCAATACGTGAAATGTTACAAAAATAAAACGATGAATTTTAAAGTCTCTTTTTTGCTTTCTTTTAAATAATTACTAACAAAACCAACCCCTTTCACCCCCTACTTGAATATAGAAAGGAAAAAAAAAACTTGTGCTAGCTTAGAAGGGAATGAACGTATGAATGTGTGAATGTAGGGACTGTTTGCGGCAGAACAAATAAAAGAGGGTGGCTTTGTTTTGTACCATGTAAATGTTTTCATGCATGTGAGGCGATTTTTATCTGTGTGGTGTATGTGTGCGTGTGCGTGCATATGTGTGTGTGTGTGTGTGTGTTCCTGTCTTGGCATCGCAGTGAGAACCATTTTCCCGATTTCACCATCAAATTGAGGACCATTTATACCAAAGTGAGGACATTTTGCTGGTCTTCACGACCTATTTTCCTAACGGTTAGGTTTAGGACTAAGGTGTGAATTGACTTTAGGTTAAGGTTAGGGTTAGGCATGCACTGGTAATGGTTACGTTTAGGGTTATTTACAGGGTTAGGGCATAGAAAGGGTTGAAAATGACTGAAAATCAATGGAAGTCAGTGGGAGTCAACACATGGTCCTCACTACATACAGCAAAACAAGAGTGTGTGTGTGTGTGTGTGTGTGTGTGAAATTCTGTCACTCTTCAGATGTTTAGCTTGTTTTTCTCAGTTTCACGTCTTAGCTGTTCATCGTGAGTTCAGCAGTGCGCCTCTGGTTCTCAAGGTGGAATGTACATTATTTATAACCACAGCTTGGTTTATAAAAGGGCATTTTCACTGCTATATTTTATTATTATTGCCTGATCGATGAATGGTAACCCTACGAGGCTTTTGTCAGTTCCGCTAATGTACATGCACGACATGAGAGCTCTATCTGTATATAGGAGCATCAGCCTTCTGCCCAATTATTTTCCCTGAAGAGGAATGTGTAAATGACTCTGTATACTGTACAGCTAATACTTTGTTTAAAAAAAATAAAAGAAGCCTTATAGTTGTTAAAAAAGTGCAGCAGCTGAGTACACAATAAACCATGAGGTTTGTTTGGGGGACGGAGCTCCGTGATGTGACTGACCACCCGTGGCTTGCGTGACCTCCCCCAGCTGCTCAAACGAGAGAGAGTAAATCACTGTAGCACTGATGAGAATCAAAAACTATACGAATGATCTAAAAACAGCTAACTGGAAAGGAAACCGATCATTTTGATCATGCTAATTTTGGACTGGCCTGGTCTAAATGCTGCATACATGTGATTGGTCATTCTGAGCTCTGCCCCCCGCGATGTGAGGCTCTGTGCCCTTCTATGCAACTTACCAGGTGTACTGTTAGACCTGTCATGTAGACTATAATCACTGCCTTTTAGACACTGTGAATTTTTTGTACCCTATATTTTTGTATATTGTACATGATTAAGGACAATAAACCTTGATGCCAACACATCACTGTTATGGCCAGCTGGGTGTGTCTCCGTAATAGTTTGGATAGTCCAGCGGATTAGGCTTTGATATCATTGAATTAGAAAACAGAGAAGATGATGCTACGAGCCTGAATATAAACCAGGAAGGCAGGTAGGTAGGCATGTAGACAGACAGACAGACAGACAGACATACAGACAGACACCGACTTCCTATTAATAGGAAGTCGGTTTCTTGTTTTCATTTATTTAAGGGATCTGAGGGTAAACTGCACATATATGCCTGGCATTACTCATTAATTAATGGATATCAACATAAATGTGTATTCTAAAACATAAGGGTGCCCACACAAAGACACCCTACCCCTTAATAGCTAGTGTTATCCTCTTAGGCTGAAATAACTTCAATAAAATTATCTTTTAGTCATCTACAGATGTTAGAAATGTTTGAAGGGTTTCTGTACAAATGGTCTTATAGTTTTCCTCAGGCACCCACTACTACATGGTAGAATTCATGAAGGATTCTATGATGGTGTGCTGCCTAGGTCCTGCAGCAGTAACCATGACATTTGCACCTTTTCCCCAGAATGTTGCGTTAAGTTTATACCAAACATATCAACTGTTCTGGAGCTTAGTATTATACTCTTCTATCCAAAGAACAATACTGCAGAAGTCCTTGTCTTTATGTATGTTCTCTCGGACTAACTTTATTCTGGCTGTCCTGTTTTTCTTAGAGATCAAAGGTTTCCTCTTTGCACTTCTGTGAAAGTTAAAGCTGTTCAGTTTCTTTCTGGGTTGTACAGATATGCACTTTCATCAACAGTAGCAGGAACCTGTTGTAAAATAAACAACACGTTCAAGTCTGCTTTGACACCAGACCTGAACTCCTTACCAGACTCATAAACTGCTACAATCTTCTTTCTGAAGGCCTCCAGCAACTCTTTGGATCTCACCGTGGTGTTAATTCACACTTCAATAGTCAGGAGGACACTCACCTAAATGTCTGATGTTTACACAGGGCAAACCTCCGTTAAAATATTAAGCAATGATGTTCTCATCTTGTGCACTAGATGTGATATGCCTGTATTACATTGCAGCTATTTCAAGAGGTAATAATATGTGGATGTCCTAATTAATTTCTTTAACAGAAACTGCAATTTTTTCAATGATATTTTACATAATGTTTTTAAAGGGCTTTTCTTCCATTTCAATTATTTAGTTTTATATTACTTTGAATGTTTTATATTATTAATAATATTGATTTTTCCTTTTTTTTATATATATATACTGCGATGGACTGGCGACCTGTCCAGGGTGTACCCGCCACCCGCCCATAAACTGCTGGAGATAGGCACCAGCTTCCCCCGCAACCCACTTTGGAAGACGCGGTATAGAAAATGAATGACTGACTGACCTTTTTTTAATTGATATTAAATATGCACATTTTCAAATATATAAAAAAAAACACACAAGCTGTGCTATGACTGTAGATATGTATTTGATCAGGAACCATGCACAATAAAAACATTTGAAGAATACATGCATAAAATACCAACTTTAAGTACAGATAGTGATAAAATCCAAATTTTTAAGAAAAACATTACAAACAAATTACAAAACAATCATTTTCATTTGACTTTCATGTCTCATAAGAGTACTTCAGTGTAATAAATCAAGAGGGGCTTCCATGCTTGAGACCAGTTTGTAATACAGTACAGATAATGTGAAATTGCATTTAAACATGTGTTTGATACATTAGTAGTAAAATCTTAAATATTTCTTAAAAATATGAAAGATTGAATTTTGACATGGAGATTTTTTAATTTAGAATTGGACCAAGGCTAAGGGCAAGTACAGGGGTTGGACAATGAAATTGAAACACCTGGTTTTAGACCACAATAATTTATTAGTATGGTGTAGGGCCTCCTTTTGCGGCCAATACAGCGTCAATTCGTCTTGGGGAATGACATATACAAGTCCTGCACAGTGGTCAGAGGGATTTTTTAAACCATTCTTCTTGCAGGATAGTGGCCAGGTCACTACGTGATACTGGTGGAGGAAACGTTTTCCCGACTCGCTCCTCCAAACCAACCCAAAGTGGCTCAATAATATTTAGATCTGGGGACTGTGCAGGCCATGGGAGATGTTCAACTTCTCTTTCATGTTCATCAAACCAATCTTTCACCAGTCTTGCTGTGGTATTGGTTGCATTGTCATCCTGATACACGGGACCACCTTCAGGATACAATGTTTTTAACCCTTGGATGCACATGGTCCTCAAGAAAGGTTCGGTAGTCCTTGGCAGTGACGCGCCCATCTAGCACAAGTATTGGGCCAAGGGGAATGCCATGATATGGCAGCCCAGACCATCACTGATCCCCCCATGCTTCACTCTGGGCATGCAACAGTCTGGGTGGTACGCTTCTTTGGGGCTTCTCCACACCGTAAAACCTTCCCGGGTTGGGGGGAAAACAGTAAAGGTGGACTCATAAGAACAATACATGTTTTACATTGTCCACACCCCAAAATTTGGGCTCCCGCACCATTGAAACCAACGTTTGGCATTGGCATGAGTGACCAAAGGTTTGGCTATAGCAGCCCGGCCTTTGTATATTGCCCCTGTGGAGCTCCCGATGGACAGTTCTGGGGGAAAACAGGGAGTTGAGGTGCAATTTTTTCTGCCGTGATTTGGGCAGACGTGGTTTTATGTTTTGGATACAATCCGGGGTTGCACCCGAACCCCCTTTTCAGACGCTTCCTCTTGCGTCCCAGTTAATCCTGTTGGATGTTGTTCGTCCTTCTTGGTGGTATGCTGACATTACCCTGGATACTGTGGCTTTTGATACATCACAAAGACTTGCTGTTTTGGGTCACAGATGCGCCAGCAAGACGTGCACCAACAATTTTTTTCTCTTTTGAACTCTGGTATGTCATCCATAATGTTGTGTGCATTTCAATTTTTTTGAGCAAAAACTGTGCTCTTACCCTGCTAATTTAACCTTTCCACTCTGCTCTTATTTTCAATGTGCAATCAATGAAGACTGGCTACCAGGCTGGTCCAATTTAGCCATGAAACCTCCCACACTAAAATGACAGGTGTTTCAGTTTCATTGTCCAACCCCTGTATCTGTGTTTTTTAACTTATACTAATTAAGATATGAGGACTGTCCATAAGTTTGTGTTTCTTTACAAAATAATGGTCACAGTCTTTTCAGTGTTTGTTATAAGAAAGGAACTATGTAGCTATTCAGCTACTTCACCGATTTCCTTTGTTAACTTCATGGCAATCTCTGATCCCCTTTTCCAATCCGCATAGAGCATACTATCGTCAATGCGTACTATTAGATCAGAGTCTTTCAATGTATGTAGATCGTAGGTCATTGATGTAAATCCTAAATGGCAACAACCCTAAAGTTGAACCTTGCATCACTCCCATTCATAAGGTTATTTCTTTACTGACAGAAAGTAATAGTTGAATATATTTCCAGTGTGAAATCTAACACACATTTGTTCGACCAGAAAGCTGCTTGTACTAACTGGCAATGTGTTAAGGCCTTTTTGGAAAGTAAGTCACAGTCAGGTGAATTAAGGCAGTGGAAGTAGCATACTGAGTAGTGACTGCAAAGTGGGAAATTCATTAGAGAAAAATATATAATAAAGCCAAATCGCATTAAGTCTGGTATTATCATTTAGTCCACCTACAGAAGAGACTACTATCCCCCTAAATGTGCGCGTGCAACCCTACCCAGCAGGTAAGTGGAAACAGTCTGAGCCTGAAACGTGTCACAGAAGGGCATCTTCTCCCTTTCATCCAGAGAACAAATGACTGCAGCTCTGAAATCCTTGGCTGTGTGAAGGGAGGGGAGATGGATGAGACAAACGCGCCAAGTAGTCAGGGTGTGTCCAGCAGAGTGCCCGTGGATCACTGCTGGTGCCAGTGGCCCAGACACCAGTGCTTTATCATTACACCACAAATGATTCTGCTGCTGCTGCGCAGGAAAATCAAGATGAAAGCCAAAGAACAGCCTCTGTCACATGGGACAGGAGGAGACATTAAATAAAGCTGAATATATTCTGTGTGCTCTCAGTCTTTAACCCTCACATAAAAAACTGAGAATACTATTTGTATTTCATCGTAATGCAACTTTATCATGATTGTCAGACCGAGCAGCTCAAGCACACAGCTTAAAACACATAAACGCACAAGACCATGATGTCCTAGTTCGGTTAGCTCTAAGCTGTACCTCTCAATTAGAGCCACTTCTCCACAGTATTATTAACGATCCCACTGAAAGCATTTATCAGTAGGGATTCTGCTTACAAACAGAAGCAGAGATAGGCGCCCTTGCTGAAGTCCAGGAGGAGCTTGTGGGCTGGAGGAGGCCGCTCAGATTAGATGCTGGAGGAGGCAGGGAGTAGAGGAAGGTAAAGCAGTGGGAAGCCTGCCAGCCAGGTATAAAATCAATCCTCTTTAAGACAATGAGGAATGAGAAGTAAGTGAGGGAAGTACTAGTTTCTGATGATCGCTGATATTAATGAGTTGTGTTAAAAACAAGACAACAGCCATGTGAAAAATGAGTGCGTCTCGGACAAAAAGACCAATACGCTCATTTATCACAGACTATCTTGAAAATTATTGCCTACCTTTGGGCCATTGTTTACAAATATGTTAACATTTACATGATGAAATACCTCTTATGAAATGAAGTGATAGATACCAGGAGATCAAGTCATTTCTATTTTCAGATTAATCGTTTCTTATTTCAATAATGCACAATCGTTTTTTGTTTAAATTACAGTGCCTTGCAAAAGTATTAATACCAAACATTTCCACATTTTGTCTTGAATTATGTTGGGACAAAGTAGAACATAACTTTGAAGTGAAATGTGTTTTTTTTTACAAATAAATTGAGACTTGTCCTGAAATTATATACAAGTGTGCTCTGTTTACTTATTAGACAATTAGTTGCATTGGATTTTATTCAAATGTATCAGACTACAGAGGGATGAATACATATGTATATTTCCCAAATATTTGTGGCTGAGATTCCTCAGTCACATTCTTGTAGTTATTTCAGCTGCAAACTATGAGCTACTACCCTGAACACAGTTGAAAGGAAAAAGTTGTAAAAATGATACGTGCTCTTTAAATATCTGCAGACATGTGCTTTGCTTTTATTGGCAAATTAAAGATCTGCTAACAATCAGATTTGTTGGATCCTACCTTTAATCCACGAATCTAAAGCATAACAGTATATAATTTTATGGTAATAACTGATAGAGCCCGTGGTATATGTTTGTAAATGTTTGTCGAGTTGTGCAGCAGCTTATTCAACTTCAACCCATTTATAAAGCCATCATATATCCTCAGTGCAGCATCATATTATAACTATCAGATATTCATTCTGTTCTCATGTTTACAGAGTAAATAGCTTCTTGTTTTGATGTGTGTTGTGCTCTGTCCCGGCAGACAGACAGGCGCGTCCTTGTTCTGGCTCAGCCACACAGGATGGGCAGATCACAAAATGTCTGAGGCTTAAGCCAAAAACTGCAGGGACGGAGACTTTGTAGCGTCTGTGTCTTTGTCCAGCAAGTGATTGCTCAAGAGCTTTATTGGACTGACTTCTTCTGTGTGTAAGAGTATAATGATGCAAGCAGGAGACATGTTGCCACCAAAAAAGAACATTTTAAAGAGAGACAAGCTTTTGACTCTTTTGGGAAAATAATGAATCAGAACTGGCAGTCCCAATGATTTAACGCAATCAGTTCACTTTAGTTTACAGTCAGTAGAGCCAACTTTGACCTGTCAATTCAGTTATTTTTATTTGATTGTTTTTGGGTAGAGATGATAATATCAAATGATGTGGTCCATTTCAACAACTACAATATTCAGTTTGGCTACTTCAAGAATTATTGGCACTCCTAGTAATGATTTGTCAGAACCTTTGAAATTAATTGATCTTTTACTGCAATACCATCACCCCACAAATGAACATTTGTTGCAGTTTTATTACACTGAGCTTTGGGGATTTTCTTTACCTAAATTACCATCCTTCTGCATGTTTATGGTTTCAGCATAAATTTAGGTCCTCATCCAGCTGTTTGTCATAATTTCAGTTATTTTAAAGTATTTCAATATTGCTCTGGCTGTTGGCCATTTCCTGACTTAAACACACCTATGCCTCACTTAAATGACATGTTCTCATTGGGGCGGTAGTCCTGTGTGCGGCGGCTCTGGCCTCCGAGTGTAGGTGCTGCAGGGTGGGCATCGCTGGGCTCGGCGGTTGCATCTGACTTCTCGGCCTTTTACTGAGGTGGGGTTTGCTTGTCTGCTGGGTGGTTCCTGGTGGGTAGTGGGTGCTTGGGGTTGGTGGTCTTCACTGTGCCCCTACCGATGTACGGAAGGATGTGTGGTGTTGCTGTGGCGTTGGCTCGGGAAGAACTGCGCCTTGACTTGGCTCTGTCGTTTTTGCTTGGGTGGCCTGAATGTTGGTGGTTCTGCGTCTCTGCCATTCGGCTTGCTGGGCCAGCGTCTTTTCCCTTGGGCACAGTGGTGCATCGCGGGGTCCACTTAACTGCCTGGCTGGCCCTGGTGGTTTGGTTTGTTTGTCTATGGAAGGGTGCATGTGCCTATGCAGGCCTAGAGCTTGCATTTGGGTGGGCTTACCATTTTGGGTTGGCTGTGGCTTATTGGCAGCCTCGGCGTTGGTGTGGGATGTGTTTTGTTGCCTCGCTTCTCTGGTTGTGGCTGGAGTCTGGTGCTGGGCATCAGGGACTGGGCGCTCTGTTGGCTCTGCCCGTTGGGTTTCGGGGTGGTTGGGCATTGTTGTAAGCATGTTGGTAAAGTGCCCTCCTTTGTGTGGCGTATTCTGGTTGCACTGGGTCTGCTCTTTTTTTGGAGTGGGTCTCTTGGTCATTGCTGCGCGTGGTTCCGGCTGGCTCCTTTTTGTTGGGAGTCGGTGGCTTTTTCGGGGAGGGGCCTGGGTGTTGGGGCTGGGGATCAGGGTTTGAGGGTTTGGGCGGTTTCAGAGGGTGGCGGGGTTGTTGGTCCCGTTTTCTGGTAGTTTCTCGGGGCCCGGTGCCTGTCCCTAGCCTTTGGCCTGGTGGATGTGCCTATGCCTCCCTCCTTTGTTGGAACTTGCCGAACTGGGGGGCCAAGAAGCACTGGAGCGGGGCTGTGTGTGGAGCTTGTGCTGTGTGTGTGTTAGGATCGGAATTCATTGGGAGGTTGGGACTGTTTCATCCTGTGGCGGCTCTGGTTGGTGGGCTAGTTTGGACCATGTAGACCCCTATTTTGTACATGGCCCCCTTTCCAGGTGAGGATAGGGGTCATTGAGGAGTGCGGTCGGGGCGGGGGGTCGGGGTCTGGGCCGGGTTTGCTCAAGTTCAGGCGCCAGCCCAGGCTAGCCCAGCTCAGGTTCAAGTGCTGGGGCGGTCTGCCTGTCTCCACCCATGGAGGGAAGGGGACCACCTCCTGGGTCCGGGGGCTGGTTGCCCCTGTGGGGAATCGGCACCTGGACCTGGGAGTGTGTATGGGGAGTTTGAGTGAGTGTACAACATCCATTGTTGTTTGTCTTTACCTTGGGTGCGTGGGTGTGTTTTTATGTGTATGCATGAGGGTGGGAATGTGTGATTGTGACTGTGTGTACCTATTTTTGTGTCAGGTTGGGTCTTGGACTGCTCCCTCTCCTGGATCAGTTTAGGCCCCCATCAAATGAGGGGCCTTTTTCCTCCCCGCCATACTACCTGCTGGTGGTTGATGTCTCTGCCCGCTGGTGTATTGGTGGTTCTCTGTGTCCGGGGCTGGGTGCTTTGGAGTGTGCCGGCTCACACCAGTGGCTGCTTGCCAGGGCCTGGACCCCTGGGCTCTTTTGGGCTCTGCTTGGGGAGTGATATGTCCCGGGGCCTCAGGTCTCTGGGTCCATGACTGGATCTGCTCGGGCGTAGACGGCTGTCGGCAGGGCCTGTGAGCTCGTCGCTGCAGCTCCCTGGGGTTTCAGCACTGTGGCTGCTGGGTGGTTCCCTTGAGACTCTCCTCTGCTTTGACGTGCATCTAAAATAATAAAATCTATTCCACAGGGAAGCAGGAATTCATGGATTACAAATAAAAACAACATAAACATAAAACATTATGAATAAAAAATGTATTATTTCATAAAACATGAATCCACCACTAACTAAATGTACTTAAGGTGAAGGTTGAAGTTTTCTTAATATTTCAGTGTGAGCTTTTGCTGCTGCAGTAGAAGGTTTTAGAAATATTTTTAGACATACCTTTACAAGGAGTGTAAGGAGGTGTTTGTCATGGCATTGTGTTTTTTACAGCAGGACTGAACTTTTAACCTCACTATATGATTTGGGTCATGTAAATTACAGTGGTTTTTAAAAAGTACATGTAACCCAGGTTTAAATAGCCTTCACTAAATATAAGCTTTTTCATAAAAATAGCTATAAAATGGATAAATAGGAAATAAATAAATAGGAGAATAAATAGAGAATAAATAAGTCTCAAAATAGTTAAAAATAATGATATAAAAAGTTATAATTACAAACATTAAAAATGCTGTATTTCAGGTTATGATATTTTATTTGGTTAAAAACAAAAATCTTTATGAAACAGAGTTTTATTTTGTCAGCAGCTAGAACAGTCAAGTGTGAGAAATCTCTTATTCTGAAGGGTCACATTGATGTGTAGCCATGTGACTAGCCCCAGCCAACTGGGTTGCTACGTTCTCTGGCGCTAGAAGAAGAAGCAGAGAGAACGAAGAAGCTAAAAGAGTTGTGCTGTGAAAGAGAGAAAGATAAGAGAAAATCGATGATTAAAAGTCTACCTGCTGTCTGGAAATTTTTTCCATTTTCTGGAGGAGGAGCTTTCCGTATTTTTTTTTTACTGACTGCGTTTGAAGTGTTATATGTTACAGTACTGGACTTGGTGAGTTAAGAAGTATATTTTATTTACTGTGAAGGATGTTGTTTGTAAGATAGTTTTATTTCATTGAAACGGAAAGCTAAAGTAGCATTTATGTTGTTTTTTTATTTAAAAAAACTGTGGAAGTAACAGCTGGTGTGGGTGACGCATGTTTCCCCCCACACACACACAATGTTCAGCCGCCAAATCGGTGAGTATATTATTTTATTCAGTACAAAGCAAAGTTAAAGAGCTTTTGTTATGCTTTGTTGGTTTTTAAAAACCCCAGGCCCTTTAAGTTTTGCTGGAAATTGGACCGAGAAATTCCAAAGTGGATTGCTGAGTTGGTTTCGCTAGTGAAAAACAAGATGGCGAGCCGTGACCCAGGAAACCTATAACCCGTCTAGCAGGACTTACAACATCCCTGTAGACATTTCGAATCACCAAAACTGTTATGACCTGCCCCATGCTTTCCAAAAAAAGCAGTGGATTCAGAGAAACAGGATAACCCCTAAGGAGCATCAGAGAGAAAAAGACATTGATTTTAACACAAGTTATTCGTTTTTTTTGGATTGCTCTTTTGTTTTATTGTTTTTTCCTCTTCTCGAACCACATCCCAATATCCATTGTTAGGGGTTTTGGGGAATGAAAATTTTTCTTTTGGGGTATAATAGAAACAAGAAATGGTTAAAACAGGAAATTAAAAACCTTAACTTCTTAAAAAGAACACTAAATAACTAAAATAGATTTAAACAGATTAAAAATGCTTAAACTGTAAATTAAATACAGGGGTTGGACAATGAAACTGAAACACCTGTCATTTTAGTGTGGGGGGTTTCATGGCTAAATTGGACCAGCCTGGTAGCCAGTCTTCATTGATTGCACATTGAACCAGTAAGAGCAGAGTGTGAAGGTTCAATTAGCAGGGTAAGAGCACAGTTTTGCTCAAAATATTGAAATGTACACAACATCATGGGTGACATACCAGAGTTCAAAAGAGGACAAATTGTTGGTGAACGTCTTGCTGGTGCATCTGTGACCAAGACAGCAAGTCTTTGTGATGTATCAAGAGCCACGGTATCCAGGGTAATGTCAGCATACCACCAAGAAGGACGAACCACATCCAACAGGATTAACTGTGGACGCAAGATGAAGCTGTCTGAAAAGGATGTTCAGGTGCTAACCCGGATTGTATCCAAAAAACATAAAACCACAGCTGCCCAAATTACGGCAGAAATAAATGTGCACCTCAACTCTCCTGTTTCCACCAGAACTGTCCGTCGGGAGCTCCACAGGGTCAATATACACGGCCGGGCTGCTATAGTCAAACCTTTGGTCACTCATGCCAATGCCACACGTCGGTTTCAATGGTTTCAATGGTGCAAATCTTGGGCTGTGGACAATATGAAACATGTGTTGTTCTCTGATGAGTCCACCTTTACTGTTTTCCCCACATCTGGGAGAGTTACGGTGTGGAGAAGCCCCAAAGAAGCGTACCACCCAGACTGTTGCATGCCCAGAGTGAAGCATGGGGGTGGATCAGTGATGGTTTGGGCTGCCATATCATGGCATTCCCTTGGCCCAATACTTGTGCTAGATGGGCGCGTCACTGCCAAGGACTACCGAACCATTCTTGAGGACCATGTGCATCCAATGGTTCAAACATTGTATCCTGAAGGTAGTGCCGTGTATCAGGATGACAATGCACCAATACACACAGCAAGACTGGTTAAAGATTGGTTTGATGAACATGAAAGTGAAGTTGAATATCTCCCATGGCCTGCACAGTCACCAGATCTAAATATTATTGAGCCACTTTGGGGTGTTTTGGAGGAGCGAGTCAGGAAACGTTTTCCTCCACCAGTATCACATAGTGACCTGGCCACTATCCTGCAAGAAGAATGGCTTAAAATCCCTCTGACCACTGTGCAGGACTTGTATATGTCTTCCCAAGACGAATTGACGCTGTATTGGCCGCAAAAGGAGGCCCTACACCATACTAATAAATTATTGTGGTCTAAAACCAGGTGCTTCAGTTTCATTGTCCAACCCCTGTAGATTAACAGCATCAACTAGAACTTAAATAGAGCAATAACCTAGGTTTAAATAAATAGCAACATTTTAATACCTGACATTAGGTTTAAATTTCAACAGGGATTAAATAAAATATTCCGAAAGAAATAGGGAAACTATTTTGGATTGAATTTTGTCATTGTACATCAACTGTTGTAATATTGTTGTTTTTTTTCCCTCTCAACAAAGAAGAAGCTGGCAGTTTAAACTTATTTTTTGGGTCTGTGGTCATTAATACACTTACGCATTTCTCTACTCCCATAGCCAAACCTAGCACTGGTCCTATTGTCTGTTCTTATACTGTAAACACATTGTGAGTGTTACATACACACTCCTGTTAAAATCACAAGGTTTTAAGGCCTGAAAAATTGAGACAATAAATAATTTCCAAATTCTTTTCACTATTAATGGCATGTACCTTGTACAATTTGGTTGATAACACTTAAAACATAAACATGTGAGCACACCCTTAAATTAAAACGTTGTAGCACTTTCTGACTTATTAAGTTCACACCTACCATCAATTACAGTGAATCTGATCAACCCTTAAAAAACGTTCGGGTATCCTCATGGGAATTTTCTGACATTTGCTCATTTCCAGAATCCAGAATTTAAAACAGGTTACAAAGTATCAGAGTTATCGAATAATATATAAAGGTATAAGTCAGGAGAATAGTACAAAATATCCACAGCAATATACAGTATATGTACAATAAAGACAGTACTCTGTAATTGGAGAAATTATGCAACAAGGACATTAAAAACAGTTTTTCCATTTATAAAACACAAGAAGCAAACTGATCAGGCAAGCTGCCAAGAGCCAGACAGCAAACGGTGAAGGAGCTGCAGGAATTTTCAACAAGTATTTATTGTGTTGCACATATTACAACAATTAGCTGTAATCTCCTTATGTCTGGACTAAGAAGCAGGCCTGAGGAAACGAAGCCTTCTCTTCCAAAGAAAACATCCGGATCTTGTTAAATATATGGAACCATAATCTGTAGAAACCACATTTTGGGCCAAAATGTCAAATAATTTGAACAGAATATGACAACAACACTGGAATTTATCAAAATAACACAATGCCCACAGTGCAAGATGGTTGGCAGAGCTTTATGGTCTGTGATTACTTTTCTTCAGATAGAGCTGAGGTTGATAGTTCGTAATAACAGTCAATAATCCCACCAAACCCTCTGCTGTCTGCTAGAAAGCTGAAGAAGGAGATGTCATTTTTCAGCATCACAGTGTATCCAAGCACAAATCCAAATAAATAAAAGCGTAGTTTCAAGAGTGAAAAATTCAAAATGTTGACTGGCCTACCCAGAATCCAGAGCTAAATTCACAGCAAATCTGTGGAGTCACCTGAAAAGGGCTGTGAACAAGAGATGTCCTGACAGTCTGATGGGTTTGTGAGGACATCAAAAATATGATCAATGTTTGGATGTGGAGAAACTTTGCAAGGAAGAGTGGGCCGGTGTTGCCAAGTAGAGATGGGACATCCTTACAGACTCCAACATAGAAGAAGGAATGCTGAAATTTATTCAACAGATGTTTGTATTTGTTAAGGATGTTAAGGGTGTGTACACATATTAAGCCACACTGTTGCACCTTGTTAAATGAATTTAATTTCTCCTTTTAACAGACCAGATTTAAGTTTAATTGTACAAAATAAATGTCACTCTATACTTTGTTGAAAAATTGAAAATTCTTTATCATGGTCTCATAAAATTCTGGATTTTAACAGGAAGAAAGTATATTTTTTAGATCATCCACATTTCTCATACCTAATTTCTCCTTTGTATAGTTTGTAATGTCTTTTCCTCTGATAGGGCTCTTAAGCATACAGATCTTCTGGTTCCTGCAAAAAATGAAATCAATGGAATCTGAAAAACCAACATATGTGAAGCGTACATATGCTTATAATGCTGAAAAGGGCAGCATTAAAATTAATTGGCCCCAAAAACAGATGCAGTCGGACTGAGTCATTTTAAATCTCCATGATGGCAACAAAGACGAAATAGAGCCCAGTGATTTGTTTCTGGGGTTTTATTTAGCCTGTCAGAATCAGACCTTGAGTAGGTGCCAGATGCAGACCTAGCTTTAAAGGGTTAAAATATCTAATAACTTTGAACAGGAGCTCGACCCGGCTCAACAAAGTGAGCCTGCTATAGCCTGTTATATTATTAGACAAAATCATTTTTGCATTTCGGACAGTTAAATGTAGAACATCAGAACATTTGGTTATGTAAGAACTCCATAGTAACACAAGAGAAGCTAAGCGGTAGACAACTAAGGAACGTCCACCAGCAGCAGATACAACTGTAGATCAGTCATCCAGCTGACTCCTTTTCAACCAGCAACCCCACTGCAACACAGCTTAACCAAATCTGAGCCATCCATATGTATCCAGTGGACAAGTCTGTGTCTTTCAGCTTTTCCAGCTCACATTCCTCTCCTCAGTCACGTTACCTTGTTTTCTTACCTGCTGTTGTATATTTATTTATCCTTAGATAATGGCTGGTACAGACTGATAAGTGCCAACTTCAACCCATGATTGGATCTCCTTATATGTTATTATGCTTAGAATAAGATTAGACTCTAAATTAGGAGATTTTGCATCAACCGGTAGAAATTCTGTTTTTAGAACAGTTCAATAATTCCACACAAGCTGTGCTATTTATAGCAGCAAATCACCTGTTAGAGATGTCCTGGATGTTTTTGTCCCCAATACTGACCAGGGACATTTAAGATGAATCATTGTTCAGTCCCAGTATGATACAAAAAAAAACAATGCTGCTAAAACTCTTGAAAACTCTGTACCTTTAAATGTAATAAGCTACAGAACATCAGCTCAGAATTACGTGGCCTGTTATTTATGTCAGTGTCCCACTTACCTAAGTAACTAGTGACGTTCTGGATGCTGCAGTGTCTCTTTATCTTGACTGCGGAAGACATTAATATGCTGCTCCAACACAGGTTTAACTTGGTGCAGAACGCAACCATGTTCTTTTAATGTGTCAGTTGAAATGCTCATAGTTTTATCATTTGTTTCGAAAACGTGCAAGGCTAACACTAGTATGTTTGCTCTCTGTTTTGATTCGCCTCATTGAGAATTCTGACAAAACATTCAATAGAGTCCAAAACAACAGCATACAGATGTTGCAAATGCACCTTTTTATTTATTTATATATGTGTATATTTGTACATTGTAAATATGTATATTCTGTAATACAAAAACAAAAACCAAAGAGCAAAGTGTACCGGAGTCAAATTCCTTGTTTGTATGTACAAACTTGGCAATAAAGCTGATTCTGATTCTGATCAGGGCTGTTGACATCTCTGATTTCGATTC
Organism: Crenichthys baileyi; assembly: GCA_036173005.1. Lineage (NCBI taxonomy): Eukaryota > Metazoa > Chordata > Actinopteri > Cyprinodontiformes > Goodeidae > Crenichthys > Crenichthys baileyi. Next base: position 160,792 of record JAHHUM010002450.1, read on the forward strand.
GTACTCGTCGTCTTCCGCTTATCCAGGACTGGGTCGCAGGGGCAGCAGACTCAGCAGAGACACCCCGACATCCCTCTCCCCAGACACCTCCTCCAGCTCCTCCGAAGAGAGCCTAAGGCGTTCCCAGGCCAGCCGAGAGACATAGTCCCTCCAGTGTGTCCTGGGCGGTCCCCTGGGCCTCCTCCCAGTGGGACTTGCCTGGAACACCTCCCGAGGAAGGCGTACAGGAGGCATCCGGTATAGATGCCCGAGCCACCTCAACTGCCTCCTCTCGATGTGGAAGAGCAGCGGCTCTACTCCAAGCCCCTCCTGGATGGCCGAGCTCCTCACCCTATCTCTAAGGGAGTGCCCGGCCACCCTACGGAGGAAGCTCATTTCAGTCGCATGTATCCGGGATCTCGTTTTTTCGGTCATGACCCAAAGTTCATGGCCATAGGTGAGGGTAGGAACGTAGACCGACCGGTAAATCGAGAGCTTCGCTTTTCGGCTCAGCTCTCTCTTCACCACAACCGACCAGCACAGTGCCCCCATTACTGTGGCAGCCGCACCGATCTGTCGATCTCCCACTCCATTCTTCCCTCACTCATGAACAAGACCCCGAGATACTTGAACTCCTCCACTTGAGGTAGGAACTCCCCTCCAACCTGAAAAGGACAAGCCACCCTTTTCCGCTCGAGTACCATGGCCTCTGACTTGGAGGAGCTGATCTTCATCCCAGCTGCTTCACACTCGGCAGCCTCAGGAGTCCCACAAGCCAACCACAGCCAATAGGCCTCCTTCTTCAGCTTGACAGTGTCCCTTACTGCCGGTGTCCACCACAGGGTTCTGGGATTGCCACCGCGACAGGCATCGCAGACTTTACGCCCGCAGCTATGGGCAGCAGCATCAACAATAGACACGGAGAACATGGTCCACTCGGACTCTATGTCTCCAACATCCCCCGGAATTTGGTCAAAGCTCTCCCGGAGGTGGGAGTGGAATACATCCCTGGCCGAGGGCTCCGCCAGACGTTCCCAGCAGACCCTCACTATGCGCTTGGACCTGCCAAGTTTGTCCGGCTTTCTTCTCCTCCAACGGATCCAACTCACCACCAGGTGGTGATCAGTGGACAGCTCAGGCCCTCTCTTCACCCGAGTGTCGAAAACAGGCGGCCGAAGGTCTGATGATACGACAACAAAGTCGATCATTGACCTCCTGCCTAGGGTGTCCTGGTGCCAAGTGCACCCTTATGTTTGAACATGGTGTTCATTATGGACAATCCGTGACTAGCACAGAAGTCCAATAACAAAGCACGACTCAGATTCAGATCGGGGAGGCCATTCCTCCCGATCACGCCTCTCCAGGTGTCCCTATCATTTCCCACGTGAGTGTTAAAGTCCCCCAGCAGAATAATGGAGTCCCTGGGAGGGGCACTATCCTGCGCTCACCTCTAAGGGTTAAGTTGCATGTAGATATTGAGGGTTCAGGCGGGGTGACAAACCCTCTTCCCCACCTGTTTTTCTTTTTAAATGCACACTATAACAACACGCATCAACATCACGTTTGAGCGGGCGGAGGTAGGCTTGGGGTCTTTTCACACCCCCGTTTGCTGTTTGCCATCTGGGCTTGGAGGCCGGGAGAGGGAGCGGGCCTTCTGGTCAGGATCTGGGCTGGGGTTGGGGTTCGGGTCTTGGGGGTTGACTGGTGCTGGGGCTGGCTTTTCGGCCCTCTCGGGATCGTTTGGATTGCCTTGGATCTCTGTCCCTGGCTTTGGTGCCTGGTCCGACGGTTGAGGGGGGCGCTGGGCTCCGGCGAGGGGGTCTTGGTCAGGCGGTGTGCAATGTTGATTGAGATGTGGCTTCGCTTAGGTGGAGGGGCTGGCCGGCCTGCTAAGTGTGCCGTGCGGGAGGGTGGGTGGCCGGCATCCTGGGGCACCTCCAGAGTTTAGGTGTGGGGTTGGAAGGGTGCCCGGTCCTTGGCGTGCTGTGGTGGCCTTCCTCCAATGCTTCCTTCTGCTGCTCTTGCCCCTGGCCGGGCGCAGGGCTACGGTTGGCGGTCGGGTGGGTGGGGTGGCAGAGCATGTCTTGTGCCTGCACTGGGGCATCTGGTGGGATGTGCTTGGCCTGGAGCGGTTGGCCTGCTCGGCCTGGTTACCCGGCTGGTGCATGTTTCACTCTCACGGACTGATAGGTTGGGGCTGCCGGCGCTGGCCGAATGGTTGGGCCGGCTTGGCGGTGTGCTGCTCTGCTGGCTGTTGTGTCTGGGGGGTATCAAGGCGGCGGGCTAGAGGGTGGCATGGGGGGCTGCAGCATGTGGGGTGGGGTGGGGTGGTTGTGTCCTCTTCTTGGACATGGGTTTACCGGCATCTGGATCGGCTGAGCGGTGATGGTAGCTGAGCTAGGTAATGTTTCTACCTGGGCCATCGTTGCAGTGGCAGTGATGTGTTGTGTCTGTGTGGTTGCGGGGGTGTGGTGGGGGACGGCGGCCCCGAGTGCTTGCCGCTGGCTGGGGACCTCTTGCCGGGTGAGTTAGTCCCATCTTGGTGTGGAGTTGGGGGTTCCATTGTGAGCTCGGTGCTCGACAGTGTCTGCCCTGTTGTGCCTGTGGACGGGGGCTGGCGTGACGTTGCAAAGGGTCCTTGCCTTGCTGTTGCGGCGCGCTGTGTGGTGGGGGCGGGTCGCGGCAGCATTGCTTGGAGCGGGGCTGTGTTTGGAGCTTGCGCTGTGTGGGTGTTGCTTCGTCAGCTTTTCAAAGATGAGGCTCACCTTTGGGGGTGTGCCCATGTGCTGTGGGGGGGAGATTCATGGCGTTTGGGTTTGGGGGCATCTGTTCGATATCTGTGTCCTGGTTGGGGGTGGCCCTGTGGGGAGATTCATGTCGGGGTTCATTGGGGGTGGGGGGCTCATGGGGTTGGGATTCGAAATTCATTGGGGGGTTGGGACTATTTTATTCTGTGGCAGCTCTGGTTGGTGGGTTGGTTTGGACCATGTAGACCCGTCTTTTGTACTTGGCCCCCTCTCCGGATGAGGATGAGAGTCGTTGGGGACTGGGATTGGGGCGGGTTCCGGGCAGGGGTCGCTCAGGTTCAGACATGAGCCCGGGCTAGCCCGGACCAGTTTCAGGTGCTGGGGCGGTCTACCTGTCTCCACCCCCGGAGGGAAGGGGAACACTTCCTGGGTCTGGGGGCTGGTTGCCCTTGTGGGGAATCGACACCTGGACCTGGGAGTATGTATGGTGAGTGTGTGTGAGTGTACGAGATCCATTGTTGTTTGTCTTTACATTGGGTGCGTGGGTGTGAGTGTTTTTATGTGTACGCATAAGGGTGGGAATGTGTCATTGTGATTGTGTGTACCTGTTTTTTGTGTCAGGTTGGGTCTTGGACTGCTCCCTCTCCTGGATCAGTTTAGGCCCCCCATCAAATGAGGGGCCTATTCCTTCCCCGCCATACTACCTGCCGGTGGTTGGTGTCTCTGTCCGAGGGGTAGTCCCGGCAGTGGCTCTCCTGGGGCTCCTGGGCTCTGGGGGCCTTTGAATGTCTGTTGCTCGGATCTCCTCCGTATCTGTTCCGGGTCCAGGGGGGCAGGTCTGTGGCTCCTCACACTCACTATTGCAAATTTTTATGGAGAAACCTTGTATACACAAGCACTCTCACACTTAGACCCACAGGTGTTTAGAGCTCAGGTGGCATGCTGTCAGGTGTTAACAGATACACAAATGTTCGATATTGAGCAGCATTTACCACTAAATACATCTTGCATTCATAAGTACCGTGCACTTTTCGGTAAAAAATGTGAATGTTTCTGCAGGTGTAGAAGCAAGCAGAGTATTCTCTTCATCCTTCTTTCTTTCCTCCATTCTATTATCCTTCTCTCCCCTTTTCCTTTTTGCCACCCCCCTTCTCTCTTTCATGCTTCTTTTTTTTCCCTTTTCATTTCTGTCTCCGTGTCCGTAACAACTTAAAAAAATCCCAAAGCAGTGTCTAATAAAGTTTCTTTTTATACATATCAAGCACAGCTTTAAAGTGTTAGCTGTAATGCTCCACTTGTGAAAGTAAATCTGTTGGCCTTTTTCTTGGCACTCAGACAACAATTCTGAGCACTATTCTGCCGGACAGGACACTGTTAAAAATAAAAAATAAAATTCTGGATTGCCTTTAGTCTCAAAGGAGAAGGAGAGTAGAAATTACGCTGCTCATTTTGTACTTTACTATGGATACGTCTCTGTACCCTCACTGTCTCATCGTCATCCTGATTCTCACTCTCATCCTCATCAGTCTCAAGTTCAGCTCATTGTCTTCATTAATTCTGATTAAATTTCAGTTCGTTATACTGGGAATGTGATTTCTACCCTTTTCTCCTTAATGTGGTGTGGAGGCTGAAATAATTCTGTTAATGGAGAAACGTGTGGAAATTGTAAGCAAATAACACAGGAAAGGTTCACTGTAATATTAGATTTTTTACCTGCAGTGTTACAGAGTTTGTTCAAAACTAGGATGAATGATGTGGATTCAGACATATATACCTAAGCACAAACCCAAAATGTCACACTGCCATGGTGAAACCATAACAGCGTTCATACCATAACCATTCATAATGATGCATCATTGCCTCAGGAAACCAGTTGTGCTTTAAACAGTTATTATTTATTTAGCAAATAAATTGCATTACACTACAAAATACTGTATTATCCACCCATATATATGTTCTCTAGATCAGGAATTGTGAAATTTTCTTCTTGGTAGATATTTATGTTGAAAAGATATTTATGTTAAAAAAGCTTGTGAAAAGTCATGTGACAATCTGAAGCAGTGTTATAGGTACCTTATGTTCTTCCCTCTTTGGCAAATTAAGGAAATATGGAAATATTAGCTTGTGGCCATTGTGGAGAGGAAATAGGCCAAAAATGGGTTTGCTCTGTAAGGGCTACATGGTACCATAGTGCATGAACACCTCTTCCGATCAGCAAAGCAGCTCTTTTTGAAGCTAAAAGAGGATGAAACTGAAGGAGAAGTTGAGATGCTCTCCTTCAAATTCCTTGTAAGAAGCCAGGATGGAATCTGGGTGCCACCAGTTAACCCCAGCTAATAGAGAGAGATGAGAGGGAGGGAGTGAGCAGGCAGTGATGGAGGGCCCTCCCTTCATCCTAATAAAACAGAAAGGGGCCAACAAACCATGTTAAATCACCCTGGATGCCTGCTTCTCACATGGAGCTGAGCCCTCACACTTGGCCATCAGAGCCACAACTGCAGCGAGGAGCAGAGGGCCCATTTCCATGAAGCTCATTTGACATACATTTGGGTTTCTGGTAGTTGTGCGATGGAGAGCTTGAGCTACCCATTTGTGTTTTATTCAATCTACTTAACTAGCTGACAGAGTATTTAAAGGCTGCCAACCATACTGAGTGAAGGCACTATTGATGAAAGTGCTGTAAATGAAACTGCTGATGACACAGAAATATAGTCGGGGGCACCTCATGTGGGACTGTGAAGCAGGCCAACATAACCTTACAGCAGCTTAAGGAATCAAGCAGAAAGCGACCTGGCCATGGATTCCTGATTGAGCACTGAAAGACTGCAGTTCCCAATAGACACAGTTTTTATCTCAGTAAGATTTTATCAGATTTATTTCTGATGAACTGTGGTGAACAAAATTACATCAGTTTTCAGCACAGTACAGTCAAACGGGCGTGTCTAGGATCCTGAAGGCTGTTGTATATAAGTTATAGGTTGGGGTTATGAATGTTGTTTAAATGATGTGTAAAATTATTTTATTTGGATATTGTTTTATTACTAGTCACAGTAAAGAATCACAAAAACTTATTTTATGACTAATAAAAAAGTAGAATTTGTTATATGTAATCATAACTTTTATGATATTTTTGAAAATGCATCAAATGCTGAGTATGCTCACTTGGTTTTTCCTTAATTGTGACCCTCTATTCATCTACTTAAAGTTCCTCTTTAGATCTTATAGCTCCATCAAAGAGTAAAACTCTGCAGTCTTTATATTCCTCCTTTCTGCCAGTGTTTTTCTCAGCTCTTAGTCATATTAGATCCTAAGAACCACAACATCTTAGTAATTTAAGTATGGACCTTACAAAAATCTGAACACAAATAACCCTGAAAATATATTCATTCTTTCTTTCTTCTTTCTTTCTTTCTTTCTTTCTTTTTTTTCTTTCTTTTTTCTCTTCTTCTTTTTTTTTTCTTTCTTTTTCTTTTTTCTTTCTTTTTTCTTTTTTCTTTTTTTTCTTTTTTCTTTCTTTTTTTCTTTTTTTTCTTTTTTTCTTTCTTTCTTTCTTTTTTTTTCTTTCTTTCTTTCTTTTTTCTTTTCTTTTTTTTTTTCTTTTTTTCCTTTTTTTTTTTTTCTTTTCTTTCTCCAGTTCAGCCACCTAACTAAATTAAGTAAATAAATGAATGATTAACTAAGTAAAGATTGATATGTATTATGTCCTCTTTTAGGTTGTTAGTTTTTGGTTCTCCACTTTCTGCCCTACTTCTTTCTACAGGACACACTTATCTCTGTTGTCATAGTTCAGGTAAAATAAATTAATTCAATTTATTTTATTATTTTCTCAACAAGTTGCACTTTACAAGACAGATACTTCCAATGTAGGACTGGATACAACACAAGCAGCTAAAGACCAAAAGAAAACTCTGTAAGATCTTCATTTCAAAAAACTGTAGAAACCCCTTGGTGCTTAGGAGATGAGCAATGGATTCAAACCGTCCCAGTTTTCATAAATGATGAAACAAACATTTCAGACCACCTGAGTAGGTCAACAAATCAAATTCGTCCAAATGATTCTGTGGGGGGAGGGCAGCTCTGCTGTTTTCCCGCACGGAAAAGAAAAATGTTTTTTCTCCCAGCCCCCCCACACTTTTAAAGAAAAAAATCTCCAATAATTGTTGTGCTACAAGAGAGCTGAGACACAGCCGCATGTGCCTAAAGCGTTGCTGCTATAGTGCCATGTGAGCCCAAATTACCTTCTTTTTTTTGCTAAATACACCTGTCCACAGTAACAGGTTTAGTGTTGATGGACTTATTGCCTGTCGCCCTGACCTCTGTGGTAATGAAGTCCTTTGAGCGCCTTGTGTTGACCCACCAGGCTGCAGTGCATCATTCGCTCTGCAAAGACAGTGATTGGCTGCAATCTTCCTTCTCTTCAGGAGCTGCATACCTTCAGGACTCTGAGGCGAGCAGGAAGGATTACAGCTGACCCCTCCCACCCTGGACACAAACTCCTTGGCAGGAGGCTGATGTGCATCAGGACCAAAACCTCTCGCCACAAAAACAGCTTCTTCCCGTCTGCAGCTAGCCTCATTAACAAGGCCCGGGTCCCCAACCCCCACTGACACTTTCCCTTTGCAAATAATATGAATATCTCAGCACAATTTAATTTAATTTTATATTGTTGTTATTGTATATTTTTAATATTTGCCACGATGCCTTTTTTTTCGCATAACATTCCTACACAACTTGTTTTTGTTTTTAACTACATATTAACAAATGTTTTTATGTCAGCTGTATGTCTGTCTATGTGTGGCACTTTTCCAACAAAGCAAATTCCTTGTACAGGTGAAACATTACTTGGCGATAATGTCTTTTCTGATTCTAATTCTGTGTCTGACAAATAAAAATGGTGAAAACCAAAAAAATCTGCCTGTTTCTGAGTAAACGTTTAGAACTCCAATTATATTGTATTTTATTAGATATGATTTTCTTTCTTTCTTCTTGAGGTTGCTGGACGGAGCACTGGTGCTAGGGCTATTCATAAAACATCCTGCATCTTATGACACCTATGCAGTCAAACTATGAAAGAATCTGACATTATGCTTTATATTTTTGCTCTTAGATTTACAGTCGGTAGGTTTCACATTTTGTCATAGTACAACCCCAAAGTTGTGTTTATTGAGGATTTATTTGACACATTCATTTAAATAATACATGGTCTTCAATTTTCTTTTTATACATAAAGAAATCAATAGTGTGGCCTCAGTTATGCTGATACCACTAAATTGAATCCTTTGCAAATAACTGACTTCAAGTGATCTGGTCAGATGAGACCAACATTTCTTTTTTTATTTGGTCTTCATGCAAAACAATATGTATGTTGGAAAGCTGACACTGCACATATCCCTGAACACACCATCACTACAGTGAAACATGGTGGAGGACGTATCATGCTGTGGGGAATCTCCTCTACAGCATAGACGTCCGTGCTGGGCAGAGTTGATGGGAACATGGATGGAGCTAAATACAGGAAAAGAAAACTGTTAAAGGCTGCAATAGACATAAGACTGGGCACAGATTAGCCAGAATGAACCAGAACCAGAACAATTCTGAACAAACAACTCAAGCTTAGATGGAATGATTAAGAACAATGGTCTCAAACCCCAGTCTATGAGGGTCAGTGCCCTGCAACTTTTGATTGCATCTATGTTGTAATATTAACACAGATTCAATGAAACCATCAGGACCCTGAACATTTTTATTACATGCTGAGGAGGCAATTCAACCATTTCAGTCAGGCAGGTTGTTCCATCAACACATCTAAAAGTATATGAGGACATGGGACTGTGTTTTTGACAGGCTGGTCTGCAGTACGGGCGCCCCACAGCGAACTATGCTGGCGCCGTTCTTGTTCACCCTTTACACTGCAGACTTCTCAATCAATTCTCCTTGCTGCCATCTTCAGAAGTTCTCAGACGACTCTGCCATAGACAGCCTCATTACAGGTGAGAACGACTCAGAGTACATGGACTTTGTGGACTGGTGCCAGCGGAACCACCTCCTGATCAATGCGAGGAAAACCAAGGAGTTGGTGGTGGATTTCCAAAGTTTCAGACCCACCACACCACTACCAATAAACTGACCAATAAATTGGACTGGAGTCACAATGATGATGCCCTTTACAGGAAGTGCTAGAGCAGACTGTAATTGTTAAGGATGCAGAGATCTTTTGGAGTGCACGGCGCGCTCCTTAAGACCCTTGTTGAGTCCATTGTGGTGTGTTAGTGCAGCATCTTATGTACAGATGGAAGGAAGGTGTTAGATAAGCTCTTTAGAAAGGCCAGCTCTATCCCTCTGGACACAGTGCAGGTAGTGGGAGACAGAAGAACTCTAGCAAGAATAACATCACTGTTGGACAGTCTCTCCCACCCCATCCATGAATGTTGCAGAACTGGAGAGCTCCTTCAGTAACAGACTGCTGCATCTTAGATGCACAGAGGAGCGTTATCGCAGATCCTTCCTCCAGCAGCTGTTAGACTTTATAACCATCACTGCTCCCAACAAACTCAACAAGTGTTTATATCCCTGCTGTTTGCACAGTTTTTCAAGTTTTTGTAAACAGTGTGCTGTTTTTCCTTATGCACTTGAAGAAATGTGCTTTTTGTAAATTTTCAAATCACCCTACTCTGCACATTTCATTAATCTGAGTATGCTTTTTTAAATAACTGTACAGTATTTCTTTTTCTTATGTTATATTTATTTTTCCTTTACTGTACAGTCTACTCTTAATTTTGATTTGCATAGCTTTTTACATTTGCATGCTTCCATTTGCCTTTCAAGTTGCTGCTGACACATATGATTTTCCCCGCTGTGGGACAATAAAGGATATTTCTATTCTATTCTATTTAGGTTTTGCAATGTGAATCATTTATGCTCTTCACAATGTAAGTTTATACTCCCATGTGAGATGCCAGAAGGGGAACTGACATTACCAAAGAGTGTATAAAAAGGAACACATTAAAATATTGTTATTAAAGTTTCAAAAAGGTGAAAGGCTGACAAAGTAATTTCCTTCTATTTTCAGACCAGGCATTTACCACATACCAAAAGCAATTTGTCCATCAATGTGGTTGTTTGATGCCTTTTTGTGCAACTTAATTAGAGTACAAGCAAAAATATATGTGCATCAAAGTCAGTGTCTTCCATTAATTGGTGATGTATTTCAAAGAAACTCTGCTATTAGAAAATTAGCTAACTTTTTTTACTCTTTGCTGTCAAAAGTTTGGCATTCCAATTACAGATCAAATGTCCATTAAAAAAGCTACATAGATAAGTCTCAGCTGTGCATCTGTAGATTTTCTCCAGGTACTCTGGCTTCCACCTACAGCTGCTAAATATTCATCCATCCATCCATCTGTCCATCCATCCATTCGTCCATCCATCCATCCATCCATCCATCCATACATACATACATACATACATTTATCATTTATCTGTTGTTTATGTTTCTCTTAGATCATTCCGTTGTGTTTAGTTTCTTAGTTTATTCTTGTATTCTGTTCCTTGTACATTTGGAATGATTTTTGTTAGATCTCTGTTAGACATTTCTCCTTGGTTTGAAAGTTCTTTGTGTCTTAGTTCAGCTCCAAACATGTAAATTATTCTCCCTCCCTCAGTCTCCCTGCTTCACTTCTGCCTCAGCTGCTCCTGAATAACACACCTGCATTCTATCATCCTCCATTCTTCCCTCAGTATTGAGTCATATTCAATAAATTGGAATATGTGTTCCAGTGAGAATTGTTTGTCAGATTAAAAGTTTTTTTTTTAAATAACAACCTTTAAGCATTCATAAAACATATCTTTGATAAATCCATACATTTCTATATTAAAAATGTTTTTTTTTATTGGTCTGATGTAATATTCTAATCTCAAATGTTGTGTTTTCATTACCTGTAAGCATATGAACAGAAATAAAGGGTTGAAAACATCAGTTTGTGTGCAGTTAATCTATATAATGTGTTTCACTAAATGAGCTACGTTACTGAAATGAAGTAACTTTTCAACAATTTAATTTATTAAATGGGTCTGTATAAGCTCTCTGGTTCTCATTGTTCTTTGCTGGTTATTCTGTTTACCTGCCTTGTCTGTCCTCATGACTCTGCCCCTGTCTCTGTTCCTGATCTTTCTCCTGCTCTCCTCGTTCTGTGCTGTAGGTTTTGTCTTTTGTTAAAATCCTTCTATTTACTATACTGCTCCTGAGTTCTTGTCTACACTTTGGTCCTGCTACAACTTTACAACCCTAGACATTATTGTATTGTTTTATATTATCAGTGTCGTGCACTTTATTTATTTTAGTAGCATTTTAATTTGTAAAGCACCCTGAAATTAAACTTAACCTTGACTTAGACCTTGACCATGTGCAGTGGTTTATGTTTTGGCCATTTGTCTCATTTCTTTCTGACTTGAGCATTACAGACTCTAGAAATAAAATTGTAAACAACCCTACCAGATGTTATAGGTAACTTACAGGGGTTGGACAATGAAACTGAAACACCTGTCATTTTAGTGTGGGAGGTTTCATGGCTAAATTGGACCAGCCCGGTAGCCAGTCTTCATTGATTGCACATTGCACCAGTAAGAGCAGAGTGTGAAGGTACAATTAGCAGGGTAAGAGCACAGTTTTGCTCAAAATATTGAAATGCACACAACATTATGGGTGACATACCAGAGTTCAAAAGAGGACAAATTGTTGGTGCACGTCTTGCTGGCGCATCTGTGACCAAGACACCAAGTCTTTGTGATGTATCAAGAGCCACGGTATCCAGGGTAATGTCAGCATACCACCAAGAAGGACGAACCACATCCAACAGGATTAACTGTGGACGCAAGAGAAGCTGTCTGAAAGGGATTTTTCGGGTGCTAACCCGGATTGTATCCAAAAACATAAAACCACGGCTGCCCAAATCACGGCAGAATTAAATGTGCACCTCAACTCTCCTGTTTCCACCAGAACTGTCCGTCGGGAGCTCCACAGGGTCAATATACACGGCCGGGCTGCTATAGCCAAAACCTTTGGTCACTCATGCCAATGCCAAACGTCGGTTTCAATGGTGCAAGGAGCGCAAATCTTGGGCTGTGGACAATTTGAAACATGTATTGTTCTCTGATGAGTCCACCTTTTCTGTTTCCCCACAACGGAGAGTTACGGTGTGGAGAAGCCCAAAGAAGCGTACAAACCCCGGACGGGTTGCATGCCCAGAGTGAAAAATGGGGGTTGGATCAGTGATGGTTGGGCTACCATATCATGGCATTCCCTTGGCCCAATACTTGTGCTAGATGGGCGCGTCACTGCCAAGGACTACCGAACCATTCCTTGAGGACCATGTGCATCCAATGGTTCAAACATTGTATCCTGAAGGCGGTGCCGTTTTATCAGGATGACAAAGCACCAATACACACAGCAAGACTGGTGAAAGATTGGTTTGATGAACATGAAAGTGAAGTTAAACATCTCCATGGCCTGCACAGTCACCAGATCTAAATATTATTGAGCCACTTTGGGGTGTTTGAAGGGGAGCGATTCAGGAAACGTTTTCCTCCACCAGTATCACGTAGTGACCTGGCCACTATCCTGCAAGAAGAATGGCTTAAAATCCCTCTGACCACTGTGCAGGACTTGTATATGTCATTCCCAAGACGAATTGACGCTGTATTGGCCGCAAAAGGAGGCCCTACACCATACTAATAAATTATTGTGGTCTAAAACCAGGTGTTTCAGTTTCATTGTCCAACCCCTGTATTTTAGGTTCAATATGCTTTTTCAAACTATATTGTGACATTTATCAATTACAATTTATAAAACTCTGCAGTAAACTGCTTCTATATGCGTAAACATACTTAACCTAAGTTGGTCAAGCACCTTTACTTTAGTATTAGTTTTCACTGTTCTTTGGGGGATGGAACAGGAGATGGATAAATGGATTGGGGCTTCGTCTGCTGTAATGCGGGCACTGCTCTGGTCTGTTATGGAGAAGATCTGAGCCAAAAAACAAAGCTCTCAATTTACCCGACTGTATTGTACAAATAGGTCCTTTTTATTCTTTGTTTGATCATTACAAACTGTGGCTTTAGCTAAAGCAGATCTGATTTAAATCAGTAGGTCATTAACACACCTCTGTAGAACATGATGACATCCCGAGGAGGCAATTAAATCATTTTGAATCGTATGTGAAGGAGTGGAGACACATCTTAGACATGCAGAACAATGGCCCTTAAGAACCAGGACATGATACCACAAAAGCAAAGAATGCAAAGGTGAAGTTGTCATGGAAACCATAAAATACCTCCAAAACTAGGACACTGAACATCATTTCAGTTTCACTATATTTCACTATAGTTAATGGCAGGTCTGAATAAAAAAGAACTATATATGCTTCCACTCAGTAAAAAGCTCCTTCAACAAAGTAGTCGTTTCTGGGTGTGCAGAAGAATATTGCGCCTTTTTTTTTTACATTTTTGAACCCTGAGCGGTTTGTTTGTTTTTCAATTACATAGCTTTCTTCTTCCTCTGACTCCCAACATCCAATCCTTCAGAGGTCTGTGCAGTAATCAGCTGAAGTAAGATTTGTTTCTACTTCTTACCTGCTGCAGAGGAAACTTGGCTCTCTTTTTCAGTCAAAAGTACCTAAAAACCCAGATTTCCTTTTTCATCTTGCTCATGAGCACACCCATGAGATCAGCACCCAGTGGGCATTGAAGCCAGGGATGGGTAGAATTACAGTTGGAATGTGTGCGGGTATGAAATCAGTCAATCCAGAAAACAGCTGCAAGCTTTTAGGTTTCGAGCATCACAGGAAGATTTGGCAACAATCTTCCATCTCTATTTCCCCGTTTCCATATCAGGTGAAACACTCGCTGAGCCGTACGGCTCTCACAACGGAGACAAATCAAATCTCCATGCATTTTACCCAAAATACAGCAAAGTTAAATGTTACAGGGTTTCTTACCGTGGTTCCGCTTCAGCTGTGGAACAGACTGGACTCTGCACGTAAATCCCTGGACTCTGATCAGTTTTAACAAAAAGACTAAATTTGAGCTAAATCCTGGGCAATAACCTGATTACACCTGCATATCAGTTACAGACAATTGAATTACCAATGTTATTTTGTCATCTTTTCTATAACTACACTGATTAAACTTTATTAGACACTTGACAGTAGAATAAATTCTGATGGGTATCAATGTTAACTAGGAAGACATTCAAAAAGAAAGAAAATCCCATTTGTTGAAATATGTTAGGGTAAAAAAAGACAGATTTGCTTTCAGCTAAACATTACGTTTATGTATTTTGTCTCATTACAACCACAAACTTCAAGGTACCTTATTGTGGTTTTATGTAATAGACCAACATAAAATAGTGTATAATTTTCAAGTGGAAGGAAAATGATAAATGATTCTAAATTCTGTATTAAAATAAAATCTGAACAGTTTGGCATTACCATTCAGCCAATACTTTGCACCAGCTTTTGCTGCTGTTACAGCCTTTTAGGGTATGTCTCTGAAAGCTTTGCACATTTAGAGATTCAAATTTTTTTCTTCTTTACAGATAGCTCAAGCTCAGTCAGACTGAATAAAGAGCTTCTGTGAAGAACTAATTTGCAAGTCTCGCAACAGATAATCAATTGGATTTAGGTCTGGACTTTGACAGGACCAGCTCCCTGTCTCTGCTAAAGAAAAACATCACCACATCATTAAACTGCCACCACCATGTGTTTAGGGTTAAATGCAGTGTTAGTTCTCTGTCACAGTAAGGTCAAGTTTTGTTTCATCTAACCAGTTCACATTCTTCCACATGGTTGCTGTGTCCCCGATATGGCCTAAAGCAAATGGGACTGTTCTTTCAACAATAGCTCGTTTTTACCACTCTTCCATGAGGTTCAGCTTTGTGGAGTGCACAACTGACAGTTGTCCTGTCAACATATTCCCCTACGTGAGCTGTCTCTGCAGCTCCTCCAGAGTTACCAGTCTCCTGGTTACTTCTCTGTTTAAGGCTCTCCTTGCTCTGCCAGTCAATGGACAACCATGTCTTGTTAGGTTCTCAGGTCTATTTTACTCTTTCCATTTACAGATGATGTGGTCCAAGAGTTATTCCCAGCTGGGCCTATCATTTCATGAACCTAATGCTTGGTTCACACAGCAGAATTTTGAAAGTGTCAGCTTATTTTCAAAACCTGAGAGACCCCACACGTGATGATAAAAAAATTGTAGGCATAGCAGGTTTGGTCCTACAGTGTGTGGTGTCCGGCCACACAGCAAGCACAACACACCACACACGAACAGATTTCACTCACAAACAATTAGATTTTAGACGAGAAATCTCACAAACCCTCCCGAGATCCAATGTGAGTTCAGAGTAATTCCCTTCCATGTTTCCGTTACCTCGCTTTCTGATTGTTTATACATCACATTCAACAGGCTGCATGCTTGTTTTCCTCGGGGAACACCCCACACGGTAGGATATCAGGCCAAGACAATCCAACATGTTGAAAATCCCCAATTTGAGGTCGGAGCGGTCCCGACGTCCTTCCAAGCAGACCAGATCACACTTAACACACCACACACAGCAGGATTATCTCATAAGATTATCTAAAGAGCCATCACCATTCGGGGAATGTTGGAAGGGGTAGATCAAGTCCAAAATAGACATACAAATCCTGCTGTGTGAACCAGGCATGAGCCTGCTTTAAACCTATCCACAAGTTTCTCCTTCACCTGTCTGCTGTGTTCCTGGGTCTTGATGGTGCTGTTTGTTCTAGTGACATACAAATTTGTGGTTGTAATGTGACAAAATGTCAGATACCAAGGCACTGTGGACATAGCTTCATGAAAACAATCAGAAAAGCCTTGTGGGCAAAGCAACTAATCAGAGATAGTAGCTGAGTAACACTTATAGAAAGAAAGCAAAATTATAGTCTCTGGAGGTTTTGGCTTTTACCATGTTTTTCACTTGTTTTACCTACCCTACTCATCTAATCATTCTCTCCTTTGCTTTAAAGAGTAATTGTTCTTGAGACGATGTAAGATATCCAGTGAAGATTTGTTTCTCTCAGTTCTGGCACCAAAGGAGTCATGTGGGGAAACAAAATGGAAAAGGAAATGGAGCCATTTTCTTTTAAACAGCTTACAAATGTTTCTCAGATGGGTCACTTGGGCCTTAAATTGAACCGCAGTTTTTCTGAGTTTAACTCGAGAATTCGCTGGAGACGCATGCATTTAAAGCTCTATCAAATCCCTTGAAGCCTAGCATTCATTCTTTGACCTGAACTTAATTGGCTTTAAGGAAGCATGCAACAACAGTCAGGATGCTGCTGCTGGTCAACTGCAGCTGAAAAATGTGCTGCCCTTTCCCTGCACTTCAGGAACAAGGAGGGGTTAATGAAACCATTAATCCACACAGGACATTCAATGGAGTCCAACAGGCAAAACCCATAAAAAACCCAACATTATTGTGACTTCTTGTGTGCCCTTTGGAAACAGACAGATAATCATACTTTAAATGGTACGGACTGCATTGCAGATGGACTGTTCTACAGGCTGAAAGCTCTGATCCAAGGTAGGAATTGATTTTTAAAGGGGTTTAGTGGAAGGATGACTGATTTGACTTTCTAATAAACTCACATTATGGCAGTTCATTGATGTAAAAAAGGAAAAGTAATCCACAATGAAGGCAGCACTGTGCTTTTGCTGTGAGTGTTGTTGAGGCCCCAGCCATGGTTACAAAATGAAAGGCCAGTACGAACTTTTCTGGAACTTTCTAAATAAATCGCATTAACCTACTTCCAGCACAGCCACAAACAGGGAATAACAGCGTACTACTCCCATGACGTCACTGTCCAAATAAAAACACCATTTTTGCAACAAACTGACCTCTTCCACGCAGGTCCCCAGCAGAACTGGACGGAGGGACACAGCACACTAATGTCTCTTTGCTGGCAAACAGACATAACTCTTCAAACTGGATCCATATGCAATAAGTTAAGTAGGAATGGATTGCTGTTTGTGTATCCAGTATTCATTCATGAACGAGGGTAATTAAGGTACAAGCGTTGCTGGACTTTTCTCTCCGAGGTCTACAGAAGCAAATTGTGTTCCAGAGAGTTCCCAGCAGAGACCCTGTCTCTACGACGCCGAGTGGAGCAGTTGTCCCGGTCTGAAGGAAGGACAACGGGACCGCATCACCATGGCTACAGCAGTAACGTGCAGTTCGGCCGGCCGACAGAACGAGCCGCCCCACCCCACAGCTACGGAGGTTAGCAAGTTAACCCTTTGTTCACTGTGGATAACTTCTTCAACTTCGTCGCCCCGGACATCTTTTCCTCAGCACGGTTCACGTAAGAGGTTGTGTTTTGGGCAGAGAGAAGTAGTTTAGAGTGAAATAATCTAAACGTTTGGTTTTGTTTGTGTTGAAACTGAGCCATCTTAGTGCTAGCAGATTATCTGTTCAGCACGTGTGCTTAGTTTTTGTTCTGTGTTTGTGTTTGTTTTTTTTAAAGTTAAGACAAACTCTATTTAAAGGGTGATTTTAAACACAGAAGATTGATCATAACGCTCCGTCCACGCTTATGCATTTGAACCCTTTTATTAATGGTGTTTTAAAGGTGTGTGTTTGATTCTGATGATAAGCTATAAGCTTCTTTTGTTAGCCCATACCGCTAACAGCTAAGAACACATGCTCACCTACTAAAGATTATTTACCCAAAGGGGTTGTTAGTTTTCAATCTAGTAAAATAATATTTCCCTAAATATTGTTTTACTAAACTTGATAACTAACACAATTGAGCCCATTTCTCAAAGATTTGGTTCTTATTCAAAATAATATTTCTTTAAATATTATTTTAATAAATAAAGGCAGCTAACTAAACACCGTAGAGAATTAGTCATCCAGAAGGTTGGTTTTATTCAGCAAATCATTCTTTTAAAATTCTGTTTTATTAAAATAATGTTTCATCTGATCTTGCATTGTGAATGGTTGTTTGAAGGTATACCATTTATTGCCTAATTTAGTTACTTGACTAACGTAACTTTATTTCCAGATTCTTCAAGATAATCCTTGCTTCTCAAACATAAATATTGCATGATAATATTGCATCACTCTTACGGTCATGGTTTTCAACCATCTTTGATCAACTTGTTTATATTGTACATAGCCCATTAGTCTTCCTTATTCTTTCATTCTGCTTGGTAGTTTAGTTGGGTTGTTTTAGCATAGTACAGAGTTTGTTGATTGAAATATGTTTGACTTTGAGTTGACTTATTTTGGTTAATAAATTCTTGTATTTTAAGAAATTGTGTGAATTCATTCCATGTGTGTGCAGAGTTTTGCTGTTCAATAATGCCAGAGCTTGGCTCATCCCTTTCAATTTTGTCCTAATACCACCGCCTTATTGGGCTGGTATTCACAGGACAACGCTTAACAGGCCAAAATATTATTTAATAAAAATTGAAGTATTAACATTTAATATTTAATAATATATTCATATTCATAATTAAAACAGTGTTATGGTTTTAAAGCTGAAAACGTCTGGTACTCAAAAAGTATTTTTTTACAGGTAATTATATTCTAGATATTCCTCTTGTTTTCTCCTATTTTCTCTTACAGTCTAAAAGTCACGCATGTTGGGGTGAATCTAAACTTACCATTAGGGGGAGGATCTTTGGGGTTGTTTGTCTTTATGCAGGTCTCTATGATAAATTGTACACCAGACCAGGTTGTGCCCATCTTTAACTACAGTGTACGAAGTTTAGTCCACCTTGACCCTGAACAGGATTGCATCAGTATAGAAAATGGAGAGATGAGTGCCTGTATCCAGTATTGCTAATAATGTGAATATTCTGGTGATATCGCTTTTTTATAATCTGGGAAGCACTTTGGCTATCAACTTATCTAAAACCTTACAGCCTAACTAGCAGTGAAATAAAATACCTCAAAAATTTTCTTATATTTCTGAACTGAACTGAACTGATAGCTAAATAAAAATACCACAGTTCTTTGCAAAGAAACATATAGTCAAGTAGGCAGACAGGAAGTGCAGTGGAGAGAGGGGGCAGATATGCAGCGTGTCTCCGGGATTGGAACTCAAACCCTGGACGGCTGTGCCGAGGACTAAGGCCTCGGCATATAGGTCGGGAACTCTACTGCTATGCCATGTGCCCCTGATCTTTGAAGTTAAACAACAAAAAGTGACTTTGTTATAATAAATTAAACATACCAAAAACGTGCTTTCTATCTGAGAAAAAATTTAGCACACCCTACGTTATCCCTTTTGGCTGAAAAAACTTAAGTCAGATGTTTCTTGTAGTCATCTACCAGCCATGACATCGGTATGAGGAAAGTTTGAGGAAAGATCTGGGCTTCTGACTCGGCCCAGGACTTTCTTAATTTCCTATTTCTTAGTCAGTCCTTGGTGGATTTATTGCAGGGTCCAGTAAAGTACAAATGGGTCTGGAATGATCTGACAATGAGTTTGGGGTGATGCCTTCATATACGCCAGATCTCAATCCAATTGCATATCTGTTGGATGTTCTAGATAAGCTAGTTTGTTTCATGGAGATCCCATCTAACAATTTCTAGTAAAGTTCATGCCTTCATGGCTCAGGGCTGTTTGAGGAGCAAAATGGAAACCAATTCCAGGTGGTCATATTATTATGTCACAAGTTGGCAACACATTAATCAAATTGTGTGCAATGCAGAAAAACAAATTTTTGAAAATATGATACTGATACTGAAAAATGATACTAATTTAAAATATCAAAAAGTAGAAATGCTGACAAGATGCTTGCAGTGTTTCTTTGTTCAAACTGGCTTTCACTTGAAATGTGGCAATTAGAATGTTTCAGCTTTTTTACAGACTTTCTTTTCAGGAATTTCTGCCTTTTTATGCTCATTTTAATGATTAAGCCATAGTGACAGGGATATAAGTCTTTATGTATCAAACAAGTTAATTTTATACATTTAAAATGTTTATTCAGCAATTTGTTTATCTTTTGTCAGCATGAGCAGCAGTGGAGATTCCCCCAAAGCGACGCGGCCACAGTGTGGGTCTGCTGTCCAGTGGTAAGCGTGAAGAAACATATATCCACTGTCTCATTTAGTCGCCCCCTCTGCTCCAGCTTTCTCATTAAACTGTTGTTGTTCCCCCTCTGTTTCCTGGGGAGTTTCCAGGCTGCTGCATGTAAGACACGTCCAGCAGCGGCATGCATGTCTCACTGATTCTCAGCAATCATAAAAGGTTGCAGAGTTCTCTCCTCCGTGGTGACGAGAAGAAAAGACTTCACTTCTAGCAATGTCAAGAACACTGTAGGAGGCAGGTGTATCAATGTCAGGAACTTTTTTCATACAGCTTCTTCTCGGGAGATAAAAATAGAAATATTTCCTCATGAGCTACAGGGTTTTAAGCAGAAGGCCTCTTTAGCTCTTTACATCTCATGTGCTAAAACCACTACATTCAAAACAGCATAAAATGAAAGGCAGTTATCGAACAAAGTTATTATACTGTTTTCAGCACTGAGTGAAAAAGCCTTTTTTAGCAGTCTTCTGTATGGAAAAACTAGTCACATGAATTACTGGGAACATTTAGCAGCTATAGTTTCCTTTTCTGAAACCAGCTCAGGATCTCCTTGGCTTCGTGTTTGGAATCAATGTGATGCTGAAAAAACAACCCTTCCTCAGATTCTCATCAAGAATGTCTCAATAGATTTTTCCATTCATCATTCCTTCAATTATATTAAGTCTGCTGCAGCCATATGTTAAACAGTTGCCACCCTATGATGTCCCCACCTCCAAACTTCTTGGTCAACATGGTGTTTTTTGAATGATGAGCAGGGACATTTCTCCTCTAAACATGGTGTGTGCAATGACATCCCAAGAATTTAGTGTTGGTCCCATCTGACCAGACGATATTCTCCCTGCATTTCATTGGCTTTTATAAATGTCTTGCCTTAAATTTTAAAAGAGCGTCTTTAAGGTTTTTCTTCTGCAGTGGAGTCTTGTGCAGTAAATGCACCAAGGCCATAGTGGTTGTTGTTAATATGGAAAACAAAACTGTACTTGCCTTTTTCAGGTTTATCTGAAGTTGTTTATTAGTGGTACTTGGACAACTCTTCTAATCATTCTTTTGACTCCTCTGTCAGGAGTCCAGTGAGGATCACCAAGTAATGTTTATGGTGAAAATATGGTCTTTTCAAATACAGATTATGATTCCAACAATGCTCATGGGAACATTCAGAAGTTTTGAAAAACATCTGAAAGTAATGCCATTAATATGTTTACAATAATAAGGTTGTAAAGGTCTTTTAAGACCTTTTTGCTTTCACCCATCTTGCAATACTTTAGTAATCAGAATTTTTAGGCCACCAATTTAAACTAAATTACCTAATATCATTTTTCCCACATAGGAACCAGGATTGCTTTCTACATACTGACAGATTACAGCTGGTTTCTTGGCTTTAAATTCCTTTTTGCTGTGTCCTTTCTTTATATGTTCAACCTATTTCCTGTGCCATTCCACTTTATTACAATTAACTTGGACTAATCTCTTTTAATTTATTCATTTGTAACTGAGATCTGGTGAAAATTTCATGCCAGTAGCCCCATTAGAAATATACTTACTTAGTTTGCTGGATGTTTCCTGGTGGGTTCTGTGTGCTCGGGGTTAGCGGTCTTCGCCATGCCCCTATGAGTGCACAGAAGGATGTATGGTGATGCTGTGGCGCTGGCTTAGGGGGATCTGCGGTCCGGCTCGGCTCTATTGTTTTTGCTTGGCTGACCTGGATGTTGGTGGGTCTGCATCTCTGGATGGGGGTGTGGCCTCCTTGCTGAGGGCGCTGTGGCACCCTTCGGCTTGCTGGGCCGGTGTCTTTCCCCTTGGGCAGGTGGGCGGGGTGGTTCATCGTGGGGTTGCTGACTGCCCGGCTGGCCGGTGGTCTCGTTCGCCCTGACTATGGGGGGGGGAGTGCATGTACCTATCCTGGCCTGGAGCTTGCTTTTGGGTGGGACTGCTGTTTTGGATCGGGCGCAGCTTGGTGGCGGCCTCGGTGTTGGAGTGGGATGTGTTGCCCAGCATCGGGGACTGGGCGCTCTGTTGGCGGTGCCCCTTGGGTTCGGGGGTGGCTAGGCGTGCTGGTCATGGGCCCTCCTTTGTGTGGCGTATTCTGGTTGCGCTGGGCTGGCTGGTCTGCTCCTTTGTTTGGAGTGGGGCCGCACTCTTGGCCGCTCGGGCGCTTCTGGCTGGCTCCTTTCTGTTGGAGGTCGGTGGCTACTTCGGACAGGCTAACGGTGCTGGGAATCGGGGTCTGAGGGTCTGGGTGGTGCCGGGGGGGGGGGATATCCTCGTATCCTAACCTCTGGTGCCTGCGCTCACCTCTAAGGGTTTAATTGCATTTAGACATTGAGAGTTCAGAGTGCGGGGGGGGGAGGGTGGCAGACCCACTTCCCCACCATTCTTTTTAAACGCACACTACAACAACACACATCAACACCACATTTGAGCTAGCGGAGGCAGGCTTGGGGTCTTTTCAACCCCCGTTCGCTATTTCCCATCTGTGGTCGGAGGCCGGGAGAGGGAGTGGGGCCCTCTAGGGGTCTGGGGTGGTTTGGGGTCAGGTCTTGGGGACTGTCTGGTGCTGGGGCTGGCGTTTGGCTCTCTCTCTCGGGATCGCTTGGGTTCCCCTTGGATCTCGGCCCCTGGCTTTGGGCCCTGGTCTGCCGGGGGGGGGGGGGGCCGGGCTCCGGAGGGGGGACTTAGCCGCATTGAAAATGGGATGTGGCCCCCCTCCGATGGAGGGGCTGGCCGGCTGGACTACTTGGTGGGCCGTAGTGGGCCATGCGGGGGTGTGGGTGGCCGGGGGGGGGGCCCCGGGGGGTTTGGGGGTGGGGTTGGCGGGTGCCCGGAAACTGGTGCGGCCGTGGCCTCTCCACTGCTTCTGTGGTTCTGGCCCATGGTTGGGGCGCCGGGCTGCAGTTGGGGCCGGCGGGGGGGTGGGGCGGCGGAGCGTGTCTTGTGACTGCACCGGGGCGGCTGGTGGGCTGTGCTTGGCTTGGGAGGGGTTTTGGACTGCATGGCCCAGGTACCCGGGGCTAGTGCATGTATCCTTCTCGTGGACTGGTGGGCGGGGGCTGCTGGCCCTGTCTGGGGGGAAATTGGGGGGGCTTGGTGGGGGGCTCTGCTGGCTGTCATGTGTGAGGGGGGGGGGGGGGTTGGTGGGGGGGGGGGTGTCGTGGGGGGGCCTGAAACCCGGTGGGGGGTGGAGGGGTTGTAACCACTTCGGGGGATATGGAGTCGCCGGTGTTTTGGACCTCGGCTGGGTGGCGATGGTGGACCGAGCTGGATAGTGTTTCTCCCGGGGGCAGTTGCAGTGGCAGGAATGTTGGACAGGAATGTTTTTTAATTTTTTTTTTATTATGGGGCCCTGAGGGGGGCATTGGTGGGGGCGGGGTTTGGGGGGACACTGCCCCGGGGATGGGTGGGGGAAGTCTGTCCCGTCATGCTGCGGGGTCGGGGGTTTCCTGTTGTGGTGCGGTGCTCGGCGGGGTCTCCCCTGTTGCGCCAGTGGGCGGGGGTGGGGTGTTGCGCGGGGCCCTGCCTTGCTGTTGCGGCGCACTGTGTGGTGGGGGAAAGCGGGGTTTGGCGGCGGGGGTGCTCAGAGCGGGCTGTATGAAAGAGCTTGCACTGGGGGGGTTTTGTGACCTCAACGGCCTTGGGCTATAGAGTTCACCTGGGGGGTGTCCCCCTGGGGGGGGGTTCGGGGAATGTGTTCGATACCGGTGTCCCTGTTGGGGGTGGCCCTGGGGCAAGGGGTTCATGTTGGGGTTCACGGGGGGGTGGGAGACTCAGGGGGCGGGACCGGGGGCCTTTGGGGGTCGGGACAAGAATTTAGTGTTTTTTTAGTGTAGGGGCAGCCCGTTTAATTTCTCCTGCATTTCATTGGCTTTTATAAATGTCTTGCCTTAAATTTTAAAAGAGCGTTTTAAAG
Organism: Crenichthys baileyi; assembly: GCA_036173005.1. Taxonomy (NCBI): domain Eukaryota; kingdom Metazoa; phylum Chordata; class Actinopteri; order Cyprinodontiformes; family Goodeidae; genus Crenichthys; species Crenichthys baileyi. The sequence continues at coordinate 184,533 of JAHHUM010002450.1, forward strand.
TTTTTTCTTTTTGCAGCGGGAGTCTTGTGCAGTAAATGCACAAGGCCATGTGGGTTGTTGGTTAATATGGAAAAAAAAAAACTGTACTTGCCTTTTTCAGGTTTATCTGAAGTTGTTTATTAGTGGTACTTGGACAACTCCCTTCCCAATCCTTCTTTTTACTCCTCTGTCAGGAGTCCAGTGAAGATCACCAAGTAATTTTTGGGGGAAAAATAGGGTCTTTTTCAAATACAGATTATGATTCCAAACAATGCTCATGGGAAAACATTCAGAAGTTATGAAAAAACATCTGAAAGAAAAACCCTTTGCGCTGGGTGGGTGTGACCTTATCGGCCTCTCGGCTATAGAGTTCACCTTGGGGGGGGGGTGCCCCCCCCCCTGTGGTGGGGGGGATTTTGGGGGCATGGGGTTCGATATCGGGTGTCCCTGTTGGGGGGTGGCCCTGTGGGAAAAAGGGTTAAGTTGGGGTCACTGGGGGTGGGAGACTCATGGGGTCGGGGATCGGAGCTCGTTGGGGGGCGGGACTGCTCCCGGCCCTTTTGGGGGGCTCTGGTTGGCGGGCTGGTTTGGGGGCCCATGTGGACCCCTCTTTTTTACATAGCCCCCTCCCCCGGAGATGGATGGGGGTTGGTGGGGACTGGGTTCTGGGCGGGGGGGGCCGGAGACCCCCGGGTCTGGGCCTGTCTGCCTGTCCTTTCCCCGGAGGGAAGGGGACCACCTCCTTGGGCCCGGGGGGTTGCCCCTAGGGGTGCCGGCGCCCGGGCCTTGGGGGTTATAGAGTATGCCTGGGGAGTGAGTGAGTGTAGGACGTCCATTGTTGTTTGTTCTTTACGGGGGAAACGAATGATTTATGTGTGTGGATGAGGGTGGGAGTGGGTGACTGTGACTGTGAGTGCCTGTTTTTTTTTGTGACAGGTTGGGTCTTGGACTGCTCCCTCTCCGGGATCAGCTTAGGCCCCCCATATTATGGGGGTATTTTCCTCCCCCCCAACCTGCCTGCCGGTGGTTGGAGTTTCTTGCCCGCTGGTGTACTTGTGGTTCTCGGTGGGCCCGGGGCTGGATTTTTGGGGTGTGTGCTGGCTCACTCCGGTGCCTTGCCTGCCGGGGGCCTTGGGCCCCTGGGCTCTGTCGGGCCTCTGTCTTGGGGGGGGCAATGTCCCCCCGGGGTCTTGGGTCTCTGGGTCCATGGCTGGATCTGCTCGGGAGTGGACGGCTGCCGGTGGGGCCGTGGGCTCGTCGCTGAGGTTCCCTGGGGCTTCTGCACTGTCGCTGCTGGGTGGCTCCCCTGGGGACTCTCCAACTGCTCTTCTCTGGGGGGTTTTCGCGGTAGTCCCGGGGGCGGTTTCTCCTGGGGTTCCTGTGCTTTGGGGGGCCTTTGGATGTTTTGGTTGCTCGGATCTCCTCAGTGTCCGCCCGGGGACCCCGGGGCAGGTCGGTGGGTTCTCACACTCGCTATTGCATATTTCTGTGGAGAAAACCTTGTATACAAAGCGCATCCAACACAGGTGTGATAGATACACAGATGATCTTTTTGGGGCTGCCCCTTCTTACTAAGTAAAAACATTTTGCATTATAAATTTTCCGTGTGGTTTTTTTGTGTATAAGCAAGCAGGGTGTAATTTTATTCTATTCATCCCTTTTTCCTCCTCCACTCTTCCCCCCTTTTTTCCCCTTTTTTTCCCTTTTTTACCCCATCTCTCTCTTTGTCAAGCTTCTGAGAAATATTCTCAAAGAAGTTTATAATAAAGTTTCTTTTATAAATATTAAGCAGAGCCTTAAAGCAATAGGTGTGATGCTCCGCTTGTGAAAGTAAATCTGTTGGGCAATTTCTTGGCACTCAGACAACAATTCTGAGCGCTACTCTGCTGGACAGGACACGGTAAAAAAAAAAAAAAGAAAGAAATATACTTACTGAGAAATATGTCAATGTTTTCAAAACCTGTTTTCTCTCTGGTATTTCACATGTCCAGCAACTCCGTAAAGATAAATCTATCAGTAAGTTATTCCAACTTCTTCAAAAAAAGGTTGATCACAATTTTGTACATTGTACCTCTTACTCTCCGTGCTTGTTTTGTGTATTTACATACATCAGAAACAAGTTCAGCAATACAGTACTGTTAACGGTCTGTACATTCTTAGTCAACAATAATCTTTTAAAGAGCCAGTTAAAAAAGTATTGTGAAGTACAAAAGATTAGATTGCAATATTAGTCCTTTTTTGTTGCCAAAATAGATAAGCAGAAACAAATTTGTTTTTCTAGTCCTGTTCTGAATAAAAGAACAAAAAATCAATGTGAAACAAAAAAAAGTTACTTTCACGGCTGCTGCAGGTGAAATGTTTTTCAAACTATTGGGAAAATGGGAAAACAGGGCTTGTGAGCCAAAAAAATCTCTGTGCTTTTATCTGTGGAATCTATTTGCACGTTTTAAGCAGGAACGAATCAGCAGATTCTGGTTCAAACACTGACTCATGTTCGAAAGGTCCCTGATATAAAGAATTTTGAAGCAAAACTGGCTAAAGTTTAAACTGAGGTCTGTAAAAAAAAAAGTATGTTTCCCC